>JAEQBH010000507.1:0-93680 GCA_016808115.1 Tetrastigma voinierianum
CAATACTCATCATACATACCCGAATCGACTATATCCAATAGTTAAAGTTCAAATATTTACACTGCTCTTACTTCACAACATATATTAAAATACACGAATTCTAATACATGTAAACATCGAAGAACCTCAAAGCCACTCGAAACAACTATAAATCTCGACCTCTGGGCCGAGCCATCTCATACGCTCCACATTACTGTAAAATAATATCCTCGGCAGTGTGAGCCTATTATAACATTAGGGAATAAATACTAAGTGATTTCTTTGTCCTTTAAGTGCGGTCTGATGTTCAAGCAATAAACACACATTCAAGCAAATGCATGATCCTACTTGGATATGTGACAAACTCGAGATCCCGAGTCCCCACCTACGACTCCTCACACTCGCCTAAGCCTCGTATGAAAGTGCATATTCTGTTTGTTTGTTAGTGGACAACCCTCAGGTGTGGCCAGATATCAATTGGAGTGATACTCAGACGATTGATATTGTTATGGACCCTACCCTCAGATATATCAATTGGGCGTGTTGGCGATTGATATTTTGTAGTTTTAAGGCAGCCCTCGGATAATTCACAATTTTAGACAACCTCAGAATAAGCTACCAGAAGCTAAATCTAAATGCAGCTTTCATTCTTATAATCTGCAAGGTGTTAGGTGCATATGGAATACACATGTATGCGGTTAATCTGATGCAATTAACATGTAAATATATAAACATGAATATATTCACATAAAAATTAAATCACACAATCATGTTATGTAATTTCTCATTCATCACATCAAAATTAGCTCACGTGGGCTAATGATCAAACATAAGCAATTCGATTTGAATTACTTGACTAAACACATATTTTCACAAATTTTATTTTGTGAAATCAACATTTAGAGCAATTAAAACCCTCGTTCTTGTTTCTATCAAACACAAATTATCGGTCCACTTTGTGAACCGAATTTCTCGGTCGTTCGGCCTCAATCAAACCCGATACATGATTTATTGAACCGTTCCTCACCACGTTTAACCAAACAGTCCGTGTCAGTTCCGCGGTACACTCCATTTGGTGTTCAAAAATTATATCAATTCCGGTCCAGTTGGGACCGATCAAATCTTGGATTAATTTCAATAACGAAAACATTTACATGGTACTTAACGAAAGAATAAAACCCAAGTAGGGAGAAACCCTACCTCCTCGGGTTGAGGAAACTCTAAAATCCGGTACCACGTGATGGCCCTCTCCCGCGTAGAGCAGTTCTCTTTCTTGTCCCGAAGACTACCGACGATCGGATCTTCCACGATTCTAGAGAGAAGATGGTCCTTCTCTCTCTAAAAACCCAACAAATCGGCTACTGGTTCTTTCTCCCTGCTTTTCATGTTTTATAAAGCACTGAATTTGAGAGAGGTGAGTCCCTGCTTCATATTTTGTCTTTTTATGACTTAAACAATTCCATTAATGCGTTATGTCCTCTTTCCGAGTTTGACGTCGGCCTTCGCGACGTCGTTTCGTCGTTCTGCTGCTCGTATATGGCTGTAATTACGTGTTATATGTGATTTAGATCGCATCGAGTCGTTTCTGACTGGCCAGCGATGCCTCGGCGTGCGACTCATTGTCTCGAATTTAATAAGGCCCATGTCTTCAGTAGATTTCGTGAGAGCGATTCCAAACGGTGAAATCCGTTTATCATCGAGATCTGAGAATAAATTCGGATTTTAACCGAAATTACAATTTTATGCCATTACGATTTTGCCCTTTTTTCCAAAAATTGGAATTTCTGGAGTGCTCTAAAGTGGTTTTAATCAATTTGGACTGGAATATTCTATAGTAAATAAATTTCTACCAAAAATATAAATATTTTATGTTGAGAGAAAATATATAAATATTTAGAAAAAAACATTTACTCTTAAATAAAATTGAATTGAATTGTTTTCTTAAATAGGATTGTAAAAATAAAACATTCTTGTAGAAAGTAAATAAAAAGAATTGGAGGCATAATGATATGAAAGGGAAGAAAACCCAAAAGGAAAGGAGAAGAAAAATGACGAAATGGAGGAAGAAAACCTGGAGTTTAGAGTGACCGTGTGCAGGTGAGGAAGTTTTGGAACGAAAGAATGTGAGATGAGGCAGCACAACCTGAGAGGACTTGGACTTGGATGATTGATTCTGCTCCATTGCAGTTTGCATTTGGTTAATGGGGTGATTGCGACTTAGGCCTAGAAAGGGCAAAGGCTCGCTGTAAGGGCTTGATGAAGATGAGATTCAGATAGATTTGTATTTGTGTAAGACAGTAAGAGAGAATAATAATACCTTGCAAAGCGAACAGGCTTGACGATGCTGCCTATGATGACGATGCTGCTGCTTTGTAGATAACCCATCAAGGTTTGAAATGTTCAAATTAAAACCATCTCATTCGAACGTGCCACACTTTTTTTTTTCTTTTTTTAAAGCTTTTTTTTTCTTCTTATTGCCTCCCAAAACCTCATTTTTAATGATTTTTTAAGAGAAAATAATTTTATTTATTCAAACTAGCAATACATCGATAATATTGTTTACAGCTAACGAGATAGCTAATAGTTGTTAATTTCTTTGCATTACTTGATTTGCTGTTGAAGCATTACATTAGCTATTTGTATAAATGTGTTTGATAAAATATAGGTGATAGCTACTTAGGTAATGTAAATGACCAATATGAACATTGACATAATTTATTGTGGAGTATTTCTTTTGTTAATAATTTAGATTTATAAGGTGAGTTTATTTGAAATAAGGTATAAATCATCATTTACAGAAAGAAAAAAAAAATCATTTTAAAATTTTAAAATATACAAATTTCTTGAGTTGCTAAATTGTAAAAACATTAACCTTATGCAAATAGATAAATATTACTATTAGTTTATCAATAAAGTTTATTAGAAATAAAGTATAAAAATATTGAAGAATTAAAACGTCATTTATAGAAAAAAGATTAGTCATTTTAAAATTTTAAAATATACAAATTTCTTGAATTGCTAATTTACAAAAATATTAACCTTGTGCAAATAGATAAATATTACTATTAGTTTATCAATAGAGTTGTGAAGATGAGGCAATTGGCTAGTGAGCTCTTGCAAGGTTTTACGAGAACCTTAGGGTAAGGGCAGTAATTATTGACAACTTTGGGACAAATTTGTCTTTTCAACTCTATATGCAATCCTTTATTTGGAAAACACTACTGGGATTAACATTTTTAAACATTGAATTAAGGCTCAATTCAGCTATTCAATCATCTTTTAAACGTGATCAATCCTCTAAATGGGTTGATCCTCTGGTACAGACAAAACTCTCTCATGAATGGTAAAACTTAGAATCAATCGCTGTAGAGGATGAAACAACATTTAGGTTAATAGCATAATGTAAATTGGCTAGTCTACACATTTGATTTTACTATTGTGACTAGAATATCTATGATTCAAGTTTTGCTACAGCATATTTATGAGCATTGATTTGATTTCTTATCTACATTAGGATATATTTGTTCGTCTGTCGCATCACGATAATAAAAACCAAATGAAAACCTAGATCTATGTGGATAACCACTTTATTGAAAAAGAAAATGATGGAAAGAGGTATAGATGAGTGATTTCAAGTCAAGAATGACCAAAAAAGCATGCATCATTGCTTAAGAAAAGGAGTTAGGAAAGAAGAGAGCGAGAAGAGGAGGAGAGGAGGAGGGAGAGTTGAAAAATGACTAGGGTTTAATGATATTACTTTTAAAAACCAACGAATTATAAATCCTCTTTTGATGCGATAAATTCTTTCCCGAATACTGTCTTTCAATGGTTTTGTCGCGCTGAGATAGTGTGAAAGCAGAAAATCAGCGAATTTTAGAAAAGGGTAAACATTAATTTCGATAGAAAACGAATTTCCACGAATCTTGGATGATAAAATGGACTTCACGCGTTGAAATCATCTCGTGAAATCTAACTACCACGTCAATTGCGTCGAATTAAAGAGACAATCGAAATTGCACATTTTACGAACATAAGTGTCGAATGACATGTATGAAATAGTTAAAGGGATGACACATGGCACCCAGAAGAGAATGACACATGGCAGAAACATGTGAGTGCTACTTGAATGTGTGTCTGTTAACTACATGAAGAGATGATGCAATAAAAGAAAATAAAGAAATAAGAAATAAGGGCCGAAAAATCATGCATCGCACATGGCATGAGAAAGGGAGAAGTTTCCTCCCTTAAACCGTCAGTCAGTATGCTCAAGGAGGAGAAAATGCAAAAGGAAAATGAAGAAAAGAATGAGAAGAAGAAATGAGAAAATGAAATGAGAAAAAGGAATAAAGAAAAGCAAAAAAGGAAAGAAAACAAAGAAAACAAAGAAAGAAAAAGGAGTTCGTAGAAAGGAAAGGAAAGAAGAAAAGGAAAAAGAAAGGATTTCCCAGCGCTCTGATGGTCGAAGCTTGACGATTCGAGTACTAAAGTTATTACAAGCAGCGCGATCTACGTGTGGACACCAAAAACTTGGAGTTTCGACAAACTCCATAAGGTAGGGAATTTTCCTACTCAGTTTACTTTGAGTCTAAAGGCCATAAAATGGTATGGGCCGTTTATGGGAGGCCATGAGAGGCCATGAAATTTAGTTCCAAAAATTTGGGACTGGATGGTAGAGATTTTATGCTCGGTTTCACATAGTCCGTGACTATTGTGGGTTGGGGTTTGAGCCCGAGATTGATGTCTCTGGGTTTGGGTTGCTTGTTTGGTGATGAAATGATGTATGGATGCATGGAACCAAATCGGTTCTTGTTTATGGAGGGACCGTGAGGTACCTTGTTGGATGGGTCCAATATTTTGACCTTGTTATGTGTTATTGCTTCTATGAATAACATGTTGTGTGAAGAGTATCATGTTAGTATATGTTATTTGATGTATTAACATGGATTGCATGGATGTAAATTATATGTAAAAATTATAATTGTCAATGGTGTATTAATGTTTCCATGCACTCATATATACATGTAACATGAAGGAAAATGCGATGGCATCATGCATTTCTCATATCTGAGTCATATAAGCTTGAGTCGGGTGTGGGTGCATGGTATTAGTATTCACTTAGGTGTTGGTGAATGGTGCGTGAGCTCGGAAAATGGAGCAAAGGGTCGAGGTTGAGACTCACGGATGTAAATTGATCAAAATGATAAATTACATGTTTAAACGGAACAAGTTGGTAGATCCCCCACAAGGGTGAAAGGCAAAATGTTATTCGCGAGTTGAAACGCATGAATAAACGATGTGGATTAAAAATGTTGGAAATGCGTACGGCGTCACTGCGGTGGCTTAGAAAATCAGTGGCCCAAAAGAAAAAGAAAAATCTTGAAATGATAAATTAAAATTGGAGGTTGTCCAATGGTTTTAGTCATTAGGTTAAATACCAATGGCTGGATTTTCCACAGCGATTACGGGTGTGGGAGAGTCGATTGAGACTCAGGTTGTGAGGATGAGGGGTCGCATCTCATGCATGACATGGAACATTTCATATAATATTGCATAAATTGTATGCAATGTGATTGATTTTTATGTACGCCATTGCATGTGCATTTTAGGTGGGGAGTAACCCTTGTAGAAAAAATTTTTTACTGGGCATTGCTCACCCAGTGTGGAACCCTTTTGAGTGCGAATTAAGTGCGAGGTGTGGAGCATGTGGGACCGCATGAGGGGATGAGGAATGGGATCACGGCTTTGTTTTATTTTGTTTTTGTCTTGTATTATATTCAAGTAGAACCAAAACATGTATACATTTTCGTTGTATAAAATGACTGTTAAATGGACTAATGGTTAAATAGTCTATCATATATTTTTGTATATTTGTGAATTAAATATGCAAGAATGGGTCTCAATAAATGAGTGTGATATCGGGACACCCGATATTTACAGGTTTTCGCAAGTTGATAGGTTGTCAACGGGACCCTTGGGATAGGGGTGTCACAGATAGGATTAATTTTTTTTCTTTTTTGGGAAACTTGTGTTTCCACCTATTTATTTGGGAATAATTAAAAAATAAGGCATAAAGAATCAAAATACATTTTTCAATACGGTTTCACAAAAAATAATTGTGTTTGAGATACTACCTTAATAAAGTGTAAGTATTACATCGGTACTATTCATTATGGTAGTACTTAGGACTATTCATTATGGTAGTACCTATAATTTATTAAGGTAGAATCTCAACACTTCCATATCTGAAACATAATTATTTTTTGTGAAACCATACTAAGATTTTTTTTTTCTTTGTAATTATTCCCAGTCATTAATTTGGCTCACAAGTTTTCCTTTTATGTCGTGGGTGTGGGTGTGTGGCCCCCAAACTGATCCGTTGACTACCCGTCAACCACTTGGAATACTGAAGTGGATGTCGGGTTGCACGGCTACTTTAAAATCGGGGCATAGTCTCCTTTATACGGGAGCTCTCACCCAAATACAACACTTGTATGAAACTGTCCCCAGCAGTTAATATAGTCACAACATAGATAAAACGTACTTGGGCCCATAAGTAATCCCCATGAACACCAACTATGAATCCAACTATATCCAATAGTTCTAAGAGTTCAAATGTTTTACTCTTATACAACACATATATTAAAATTAGAAGAATTCTAATACATGTATAAAATCATCAAAGCCACAACCCGGCTTTCTTATGAGCTCAGCACCAGGGTGAGCCGTCTCCTCTTAGCTTTATTACACGTAAAATAGTATCCCTCGACAGGGTGAGCTAATGCTCATTAGTGGAATCACCCTAAGTGGGCTACTCTCCACCTAAGTGCCGTGCAATGCTCCAAAATAAACACACATTCAAGCAAATGCATGATCCTAATTGAATGTCTAACTCATCACCTCGTACCCAAGTCCTCACTGACTCCCTCACACTCGCCTAAGCCTCGTATGAGAATTTTTTTATGTTTATTTGTTTGTGGACAACCCTCCGATGTATATATATCAATTGGGTGATCTCAAACGATTAGAGTATTATTTATGGTTACCCTCAGTGTATATCGATTGGGCCGTCTCCAGCTGATTGATATTGTTATGGACTACCCTCGATCATTTTAGTTTAGACAACCCTCAGAAACCATTCACTCTGAGCTCACCTCATGCACACTCCCTCCTATCATCCTAGAGTGTTCAGTGCATATGGGATACATGATACCAATTCCATTCGATCATGTCACATGTAAATATATAAACATGCATATATTACTTAAAAATTCAATCACACAATCACATTTATGTATTCGCATTTCATGCATCAAAATTATAGCTTCGCGTGAAGTGTGTTCAAACAGCAACAATTCTACTTGAATTACTCGACCAAACATATTAATTCACAAAATTATTTTGAGAACAACGTTTAGGGAATAGTGAAGCCACCGGTTACTATTCTAGAAAATCTAAATCATCGGTTCATGATGAACAGGGTTTTTCATGACCATTCCGACCTCATCCAAACCAATACATTTAATACATAATTGCCAAGAATTAACTTAAATCAGCCGTGGCAGTCACGGCTATCATTTGAGTTTCAAAATTTATAACAGATCGGTCCTAAGGTTTTGGGACGATGGCTTGACCCTATCACGGCCTCATTTTAAACTCAAGCGTCGACAAGTACTTAAGAAGAATAAAACCCAAGTAGGAAGAAACCCTACCTCAAGGTTGTCTAAACTCCTTAAATCCGGTCTTTCACGAGAAGCCCTCTCCGTGTAGGCTTCCTTCTTATCAGACGGTGCGTGGTGGCGGATCTCGATGTATTTACCCAGAAGGTACTCTCTCTCTGAAATAAAATCTAAAATCCGTTACGCCTCTCCATTGCGCTCTTTTACCCAAATTTACGAGTTTCTTTTTAATTTGTTTGGAAGCACTATTCCCTATTTTGTCATTTTACAGCAAACAATTTCAAAAATGACCATTATATCTCTCTTTCTGATTTTGACAGTCGGTACTATCTCGGCCGTCCATTTTCATCATTTCTCTACTCATACCACTTATGTGCTTTGCGATTACTTGTTATATGTGATTTTAGTTGCATCGAAAATCGTTTCTGGCACGGCAGCGATACCTCGGCGTGTAAATTCAGAATGTCTTGGGATTCGGCGAGGAAATTTTCACGTGCTAGCTAGATTTTGCGAGCGATTCGATGGTGCGATCCGTTTAAGTAAATCCGAGATCTAGAATAAATTACAATTTTAAATGGAAATAAATTTACAGTAACGATGCGATTTGCCCTTTCGAGAAGTGGAATTTCTCAGGGTCTTCTGAGGTGTTCGGACCATCTTATATGAACTCGACTAATCCCATGAGACTATGAAATTAACTACCAAGTAAATTTTCAATTGCCTTGAAGAGATTCAAACTAATGACCATTACAGAGCAAAATCAAAACTAGACCAATTGAGCTACCCCTTAGGATTACTTAGATACCATTAATGATATTTTATTTGATTTACCATCCCAACTAAATTGTATTTTTTTTAAAAAAAATCCAATTATATTTAATTTAATAGCTCTCTAAACTCACAATGCTTATTATCAGACCTATTGAATTTCTATTTAACGTGCTTTAGGAAAGTAATTCTAATTGCCTTTTCTTTCATATTTTTTTAATGTAAGTCAGACCGTTTTCAAAACCAATTTTTTCACAAGAAAAAAAAAAATCTCACCCTCAAATGAATGAGAATACATATTAAAAATATATGTATCCATTGTATTACATTATTTTAGTTTAGTTGAAGTTCAAAAACTTAAGTCCATTTCGTGAAATGGTCATAGTATTTTAACTGATTAAATAAATAAGAAGTTGGCCTTGTTCCCAGATACCACACAAATATAAAGAGATAGAAAAAAATATATATATATATATATATATATATATATATATATATATATATATATATATATAATTTTCTAATGTTTCATTAATTTTTGTTATTTGGTAACTTAAAACTTGTATGTAGAATAGATAATTTTCTAAAATTAAAAAAAAAATAAAATTGACATAGTTTTATGAGCAACTGATTTTTGTGGAACTTATACTTTTAAGATTTGGGTGAATATATATTTTCCATAACTAATATGGATTTTAAATTGAAGTCGTGGAAAGAGACCATTCAATATGACTAATAAGTTATTAATCTGTTTAATTCTACGAACTAAACCTCTTTAAGAGGTTCACTATAAACCTACATTCAACAACTTCTTTTTAGGTTAAACACCTTTAATTATAATATGTAGAATTATCTTCATTATTATCGAACGGCACCCTCCCTTCCACATATCTGCATTTTGAAATATTGAGCGTTTTACCACATGAGTTAGGCATAATAGGCGTATGCAACAACTATTTAATTGTGAAAAATAGGATATTTAAAGTTTTCATTGTTTTATCTACATCCGATGTATGGTGGAAATGAGGTTGAGTTTTGTTTTACAGCTAAATATTTTAATTACAATGTAGTAAACTGTCCCTGTTAGGACTCGAACCAAGGACCCCTCCCTTTCCTACATCGTGCCTTTGTGAAATGTTGAATGTTCTACCATATGAGCTAAGTATGATGCGCTGAAGTTGAGTTTATATGTCCTATAGAACGAGTTAGTGGGATTAACGGGCATTTAGTGTACATATAGAAGGAAATATGGGGCTTTACATAGGAAGAAAAAAAAATTAAGGAAAACGTTTTTTTCTTGTTTGATTGTCAAATGAAAAATGAAAAATATTAAATATTAATAAAAGTACTTTAAAACTTATAAAATTTTAAATTATTCAATCTTTATGTGATGAAGTAAAAATTAATAAAATTTGTTTGAAGAATGTAAGTAAAAAATAATATGGAGGATTTAACTATATGTTTTTATTTTATTTCTCATTTTTTCTTTCCTTTCCATTTTCCTCCCTTACATTTTCCTTAGCACTTTTTTGGGAACCAAACATAGTCTAAGACTGTATTTAGAGTGAAATTTCATTATTAACTCATTTAAATTTATAGACTTTTAACCATCAAACACTTCATAATGAATCAAAACCGCACTCAAAGCTACTTTCATAACAAGTAATTTATAAAAACAAGTTATGCAGATTGTATTAAGTGAAATAAGAAAAAGAAGAACAAAGTCAAATGAAAAATAACATCCAAACGCTCACATGATCCATGAAAACAAACATATATATGATCAAAACAAGGAGAAAGTGAAAACCCTAGCTCATGCAATTTCACTTCCATGATCAAGGAGTAGTTCACCCAAAGTAATCAATGACAAAGGCTTTGATAATGGCGGCCAGTGTCTTGGCGATTAGCGACAAACTTGACCCATGGTTAGTCGAGATTGGGGATTAGCATTCAAGCATTCCAGTGCTACCTTCATTACAACCACCACTTTCGGCCACTTGATCGGCCAATGCGGTGACGCGATCTATCTCTTGACCGGTAAGTGATGCGACGGTGGGCGACAATGAGATGGCGTTGATACTGTGATACTTGGCGGCGAGATGAGTTCCCCAGGATGCTTCCCAAAAATTACTTCCAATGCTACCACTCCAAAGCTATAAACATCTGTTTTATTATCCACCCTTGAGGCATATGCAAGTTCTGCAATAAATGACACATTAAGAACTATGCATGGATGCAAAAATATAATATACAACGTGAAAGATGTCAAAAAAAAAAAAAAAGGAACTAGATGCAATTTGGAGGTAGGAAATGAACCAAGAAAAATCACCTGGAGCAATATAACCAATAGTTCCAGCAAGTGAAGTCCAATTAGATGAGTCGACTTAGCCTAGAGCGTGCGAAGTCGTCTACATGAAGCTACATAATGCGAGATCTAGAGACATTGTTGTACGTCGTCCCTATGAATTACGGGAGGAGCGGTCATGGTGCATGTAAAGATAAAGCCGTACGTGGCTAACAACATTCACCCTCAAAATCCATTCAAACTTCATTGCTTCGTCCATGTTTCTTAGAATGTTATTTAAACTTCCCTTCTCGATGAACTCATAAACCAAAAATGAGGTTTTTGAGTGTAAGCAAAAGCCATAAAACTTGACAATGTTGCGTGAGATATTATGTTAAAGCCAGAATCTCACTTTAGTGGCTTTCAAATGACATTTCTTCATCTTTAACGTTGATGGTTCTTAACAGCAGCAACACGACGTGTTGGCAGCTCGACCTTATAAAGCAGTTCCATATCCTCCTTTGCTTGATACAATGGTTTGAGTTGAAATCTTCTGTCCCCTCAATGATGTGTTCATACAAAATTTCCTCACCAAGGCTCCATATTGCAAGTAAATTTGGGGTTTCTCTAGATTTGAATTTCATACTCCTTATTCTTCGATGAAGAAAATAAATTCCACAAGAAACAATTGAAAGCAATAGAATGCTTGAAATTGGGAGTATAATTATCAAAATAGGAAATGGACCACTAACCCTACTTAGGTGTTGCATGCACCGGAGATTGATGATGTTACCACACAAACCTTTGTTGTTTCTTAATGCCTCGAATGGAGCATCTCGAAAGGCTTTGAGGTTGGGGAGAGGACCTTCCAACTCATTATAGGATATCTATGGATGTCAAGGCTTTCATATCATCAAAAGTAGGTGGGATGGTACCTGAGATGTTGTTATGGGAAAGATTCAATGTTTCCAAGCTTTGTAATTCTCCAAGCTGGTTTGGTATCTCTCTTATCAGCATATTTTGAGAAAGGTCAAGACTCTCAAGAGTGATCACATTCCCAATCTCAGTTGGAATGCCCTCCCCAAACTTATTATTGCTCAAATTCAAGAACAACAATCTTCGAAAGTTTCGAACTTCTTGGGGAATTGGGCCACTTAAATTGTTTGATGCCAAGTTAAGTTGTACAAGATCTGACAAACTTCCAAATTCCAAAGGAATGTTTCCTGAAAGATTGTTGTTGTCTAGCAACAAATTGAAGAGTGATTTCAACATACCCAGTTCTTTTGGTATCTTCCCAACAAGATGATTGGAAGAGAGGTCAAGTTGGTTTAGTTTGGTTGCTTCCCGATTTGATGTAGTATCATACGGAAATATTGTTATTGATTTTCAAGCTTGTTAGAGATTATTACGCCCCCCATCTATGTAAATCTCACCATACAAATTATTTAGCTCATATCAATATAATTTAAATTAAGTGCGTACCAAAATCTTACATTATGTTTCCACGATAATTTGATTTCTTTCCGACTACTTTCTGAATAAAATTTGAGTGCGGTTTCTCAGCTCTTTGGGATAGATCCAGTGAGATGATTTCCATTTGCTGTCAAATTTTCAAGTAATCCACCAAGACATACCTCATGTGGTAGTTGGCCAGTCAAATTATTATAAGCTAGTTCTAAAGATTTCAAATGTGTCAGGTGGCTCATTTCGAGAGGAATGGAACCAGAAAGTTTGTTAATGTGAAGGTACAAAAGACTAGAATTTCTCCAAGTTTCCTATAGAAGTGGGATGGGACCCACTTTGGATTATTAACCGACAAATCAAGATCATTAAGAGATCGCAACAATCCAATTTCTTTAGGGATCCAACCAGAAAGTTTATTAGAAGCAAGGTACAAAGTGTTTAAATGTCTCAAATTTCCTATGGAAGAGGGGATGAGACCACTGAGATTGTTTCTTGACAACTCAAGATCATTAAGAGATCTCAAAAATCCAATTTCTTTAGGGATAGAACCAAAAAGTTTGTTAGTAAAAAGGTATAGAGTGGTTAACCTTCTTAAATTTTTTATGGAAGATGGGATGGAACCACTTAGATTGTTTCTTGACAAATCAAGATTAGTAAGAGATCTCAATAATCCAATTTCTTGAGGAATAGAACCAGAAAGCTTGTTTTGAAAAAGATATAAACCGATTAAATTCCTCAAGTTTCCTATGGAAGGTGGGATAGGACCACTGAGATTGTTAGTTGACAAATCAAGAGCATAGAGAATCCCGATAATCGATTTCTTTGGGGATGGAACTTGAAAACGCCTCATAAGATGCAGTTAAATTCCTCAAGTTTCCTATGGATATTGGGATGGGACCATTGAGATTGTTAAGTGACAAATCAAGATCATTAAGAGATCTCAACAATCCAATTTCTTTAGGGATGAAACCATAAATTTTGTTAGTGAATGCAAGTAGTTAAATTCCTCCAGTTCCTATGGAATGCGGGATGGGGACCATTGAAGTTGTTGATTTGACAAAGGCAGATCATTAAGAGATATCAACAATCCAATTTCTTGAGGGATGGAAACAAAAACCCTGTAAAAAGATACAAAGTGGTTAAATTCCTAAGGTTTCCTATGGAAGGCGGGATGGGACCACTAAGATTGTTAGTTGACAACTCAAGATCATTAAGAGATTTCACAACCCAATTTCTTGAGGAATAGAACCAAAAAGTTTGTTCTCATAAAGATGCAAAGCGGTTAAATTCCTCAAGTTTCCTATGGAAGGTGGGATGGGATATAAAGATTGTTGGTTGACAACTGGAGTTGATTAAGAGATCTCAACAATCCAATTTCTTGAGGGATGGACCCAGAAAGTTTGTTAACATGTAGGTACAAAGTGGCTAAATTTCTCAAATTTCCTATGGATGATGGATGGACCCACTTAAAATTGTTGGTTGACAACTCTCCGAAGATGGAGTAAGTTTCCAGTGATCAATTTCTTGAGGAACAAAACAGAAAGTTTGTTTGACATGAAATACAAAGTGGTTATTTCTCAGGATTTCCTATAGAAGATGGGATGGAACCTTTGAGATTGTTAATTGATAAATCAAGATCATTTAAGAGATCCCAACAACCAGGCCCTATTGAGAATAGAGCCGAAAGTTTATTTGTGTGAAAATACAAAGTGGTTAAATTTCTCCAGGATTTCCTATAGAAGATGGGATGGAACCTTTGGGATTGTTAATTGATAAATCAAGATCATTAAGAAATCTGACAACCCAATTTCTTGAGGAATAGAACGACTTGTTCTCATAAGATACAAAGTGATTGGATCCTTGTCTCTGTGAAGAAGGATTGAACCTCTTAGATGGTTTGAATCCAAGATAAGAAAAATAAGAGATGTTAGCGATCCAACTTGGTGAGGAATGAGACCATTGAAATTATTGAGACCAAGATCAAGGAAGGTGATCAATTTGGAAATATTACCGATGTGGATGGGAATGGTTCCATAAAAGGAGTTGTTGCGAAGATTAAGAACAAGGAGATCGAGGAAGAATGCTAAGAAGTGAGATTGTGGGAGGCGTGCCTCTAAGACCACAATTGTGAAGGTTCAAAATTAGAGATGCTTGCAAAACATGGCAAGTAACTCCCAAACCAATGATCGCATGGTGAAGCTCCAGACCAAGAAGAGAGAAAAGATTGTGAATGAATATCAAGACTAGATTTCCAAGTTATAAGAGGCAAGTCTTGCTTTCCTTTCTCAATAATTAAAGGAGAAGTGGTAGAAATTATAGAAGTAGATGTAGAAGAAACATGAATCAATGATGAATAGAGAAGGAAATGTAGAATGACATAGAGGCAAACAAGGGTATTGAGCTGAGGTGAGGGAATAGGATAGGAGTAAATTGAAGGGGCCATTGTTGGATGGTGGAAATGAAGAAAGATTCGTTCATATTTATGCATAAAGTCAGTTATATCTTATATATTGAATAAATCATGCACTTACTTGTTAATTGCTTGTTGTTAAGAAGCATGAAAATATCTGAAAATATTAAATTAATTATGAAAATAGTTTTAAGGAATCACAGAAACTTGATTGGTTAACTTTGTTTTTAAAAGCGTGCAGAAAAAGTTTTGAGCATAGAAAACATGTGTTTAACATTATTACCATTGTTTCTTGTTTTTTAACTGTTTCTACAAAAACAAAAAAATAATTTTAAAATTTGTAATAAAAGCGATACCAGGACTTATTTGATTTATGTTTTAAGCATTTTTAAGAATAATTTTGAAAATAAGACTAATATTATTTTAATGATGCAGAAAATATCATATATATATATATATAGTATATATATATATATATGTATGAACTAAATGGACTGCTCCTGCATATTTTCACAAATATTAACATGAAAGGACTCAATATTTCGACATAAAAAAATTTTATTCCTAATCAATTACATGCCCAATTAATAAAGACTTTTGTGGCGTTGACTGAAGTCAAAAAGTGGATTTTGACAAAGACTTTTGCTGCCTCTTGATAAAAGACTTGTGTGTGGCCTTTCAATGGAAGTCAAAAAGTATTTCTCATTACTAACTTCTATCCTTATCATATCATCCAGAAATTCCATAAGGTATTTGATGCTGGTGGGTCCCATTATGAAATTTGGCACTAAATATCTTATCATTTATTTAAATATCCTATTTAAAACATAAAAAATAACAATTTAATTGATTGTATTGTTATCAACAAAATTTTAATGCTAAATATCTTACTATTTTTCACAGGTATTTGTTTTTAAATCCAACAAATTATAGAAAAATTGTTTCAGCTAAAAGCCATTTTTTTCTATTTTATTTCATTTCCTTCTGAGCTTGTGATTTTGCTCTTTTATTGTTACACATGTGCAGTTTGATTGTTACTATTTTATTTAGTTTCCCTATTTGAACATTATATGAATTGCCTTACTCTTTTATTTTATCCTTTTTCATCATCATCGACTTTTGAAGGCCGTCCCTTGTTTGATTTATTTATTGAATAATATATATTATTTTTGTACAAAGAAATACAATTAATTACTATTTAGTAAATCCAATATTCAAGAGAATACTCAAAACTTCTTAACAACCATATATTATTTGAATTAAGATGTAAATAATTTTTTTATCAAAAAACTAAATGTTAGCAAAGGACATAACCAAAATGTAAATTTACATGAATTATTTTAAAAAATAATATTACATTAATATAATTGGTTTTTAATTCAACAAAGAGGAGAACTTACTCCTCGGTTTCCATACATTTATAATAAATTGTTTCTAGTTTCCATACATTTATAATAAATTGAATTCAAAAGTAGGTTGTTGTCCCAAATACATATAAATATTAGAAATAAAAACAAACAAAAGTTCAACGATGTAATAGAAACCCAATTCGAGATATTATACATATTCCCAAAAAGAAAAAAAAAAAATGGTCATTGGGATTAATTTTTGGCTTTTATAGAATACACAATTATAAAATAAATTAAAGTATGTTTTTGGTATGAAAATTGTAACATGAATAATAAATTGGATAGTATGATGTAAAATAGACTTCGGTTAAATTATATCTTAATTTTTTGTTATTATTATTATTTTTTTTTAAGAGAAAAATAATTTCATCGATCCAAACTAACTCTATAAATAGAAACATAATACATATATAAAAACATATAATCAAAATCAAGAAAAATCATAAATGATGAAACAACATCGATCTAGGTTAATAGTATATTAGAATATTCTCCAGAAATTACATCACAATTTGTTGATAAGCCTCATAACATTGATAATACTATTGTGGTAAAATATCAATATATATAGATTCAGGTTGTCACGAACAATGCTGATGGTGATTGATTTATTATCTCTTATCGTATATCTTTCTCTAATCGCTCAAACCTTAATAAACACCGCATACGGCAGCGTGAAAAGCGAAGCGTCGTATTGAGGCAGCGCAGCAACCACATAACATCAGGCGACAACAACCTACACGTGCACAAGAAGCGCGGCGATCACGTATGCAAGCTTATGACTAAATAGCAGAAAAAAAACAGGCTAAAAAACGTAAATATATTATTTAGGAATTACCAACTTTCTTATCAAAAGAAAATGATAGAAAAAAATATATATATATATATATATATATATATATATATATATATATATATATATATATATATATATATATATATATATGTTAATGATTTTAGACCAAGAATGACCAAAAAACACCCCTTCATTGCCTAAAGAAAAAAGACTGACGAAGAAAAGGTTAGAGAAAAGGAGGTTATGGTTTATTATTTTTATTATTATTTAAAAATATTTGTTTTAATTTAATCAATTCTTAATTAACCAATTATTGCATGTATTAAACCCAAACAATTGGATTACTTAGAAATCATGATTTTTGTATTTTGTAAGTCAAAACCTAAATCGAAATCGAGATTTATATAAAATAAAAATCAAAATCGAACCACTAAATATTAGCATTGCCGGTCAATCGCCCATACCACTATTATTATAAAAAAAAAATATGTAATAAAAAAAATCTATTTTTAAAAATTCGTAATACTCCTTAATTAGTTTTTTTTTCTAACTTCTAAAAATGAAGTTCAATAAAAAATAAATCTTCAAGGATAAATAGAAGTTTTTCATTTTTTATTTTTAAAATAATGAATCAAAAACAGTTTTAAAAATAACTATGGGAAAAACATGTCATTAAGTAATTTTCATTAATTTGATTTGATTTTTTATTTTTAATAATAAAGATAAATATGAGAAAATCATTTCTAATTGTTTTTCCTTAACACTTCCTGATAATAAAAAGCAACATAACATAAATCTTTAGGTTCTTTAAAAGTCACAGTTATCAAATTAATCAAATTCTAAATGCAAAAGTAATCTTTTAATTATCATGACTTTTTATTTTGATTAAATTCTTTCATTCTTTCATATGTTTCATCCTATGATTAACATTTATTAAAGAATATTTTCATTTATGTTTAAATATTTAAATAAGTTTTTTCTCTTTAGACACAAAGATACAAGAATCATTTGAAGCTTATTACAGATGGAATACTTTAATGTCTTCTTGTGTTTCATTATTTCCCTTAATGTGGCTTTGCATGTTTTGAATCAATTTCTCAGTCCTTCATTATTAAATTATTTTATTGAGTCCATCCAATAACTTGGAATAGAGTATACTAAAAAAAAAAATTAAAACTTTCTATCATTAGTTGTATAAGGGGAGTATGTTTCGCCAATGACATGGTCACTGACTTCATCATTTTAATAAAAAAATGGTCTCATTTGGCTTCTCTTCCTCTATCACCCTCTTTCTTAGGGGTGGACATGGTTCGGTTAATCGAATCGTAGCATAAAATAAAAACCCATCATGATTTTTGGTTTCTTAATCATATAAATAAAAAAACCTAATAATTAATATGTTGGCAAATCTTGAGTTAACGATTTGTTCAGTAACCATATGTCGATTTTTGGTTAACCATAATTAAAAAATCAATTTCAATTCCATAATCATATATTAAAGTTCAAATTATAATAATTATTATAAATACATGACACTCGTGCATTTATAATACATATTATAATACATTTATAAATAATATATGAAAGCATTATAAGATTGAATAATTTGTCGCGATTTTTAATCGACCCGTATTTTAACAATTTTAATGAAAAAAAAAAAAATACAATCTAAGAAAACTTGGTTTTGAGGAAAAAGTAAAGCGATGGATAAAAGTGGGAACTGAAACTATTATATATATATATATATATATATATATATATATATATATATATATATATATATATATATATATATATATATATATATATATATTTCCGTTAGTTAACTGAAGCTACGATTTTGTATTTTGTAAATCGGTAAGTTATGTAAAGCAAAGAAACAAAAACAATCGGCTCAATTTGATTAACCTATTTTTTGATTCGATTTTGATTTGATTTTTCAATGAGCTCGATTTCTAGGTTTTTTTTGCCCGCCGCTGCACTTTCCTTCCCGCCCTCAAACACACCCTTATCCCACCGATCCCCAGCCCTCTCCTAGCCACACCTCTACCCCACCCGGCCACACCCCAACCACCCTTTTTATTTTATTTTTATTAAATTTTTAATTTTAATTTTATGTATAAAAATTATTGTGAGGAGTGTTTTATTTTTATTTTTTAAGAAATTATATTTATTAGGTTATTAAATGGTATAAAATTGAAGTATTGAGTTTTAAACATGAATAAATTATATACTTTCAAAAAAACATGAACAAATTATTATTAGATTAATTTAAAAATCGCACTCTTTTTTTTTTATCTAATCATTTTTTTAACATGATAGAAATTAAACACATTTAATTTTTAATTTAATTTTACTAAATGGTAGAAAATTCTCCAAATTAGATGTCTATTAATTAATTGGATGAGATATGACAGATGTGTCATATCATATCATAAGAATGACTTTACTTTATAGGATGAACTGGATTATAAAATAAATTGATGTCTCTCAAATAGCCTGGCGCCTTGCTCTTTTAACATATAAATCTTATTCTTTATAGCCTCTTTTCTGTAAACAAGAATGGTAATTTTTTTTGTCATTCTTGACACAAAATCACTCATAATATCTTTTTCTGATTTTAACTGATAAAGCGGTTCAGTATGAAATCTAGATTTTTACTTTGATTTTACATATTTTTGTCGTTGTCTTTTACGGCATGTGGTTTGTATGTCATGTCACAGCGATTTTGTTTTGAATCGTCTTTATTCTGGCGTTTATGGCGTATGTAAGGTGATTGAAATGGAAAATGGAGTCGATTAAGGCGTAAAGTCAAATCATGGTAAGCCCAGGTATGTTATGGCCCAGAGTCGTATGTGTTAATCGTCGTACAGAATTGTCGAATATGTAGGGCTTTAAATGCAGGTCGTTATCACTTTATTAACTTAAATCTTGCTTCATCTGCAGAGTTTTTAGCAAATTTGATTATTTTTTTCTATCGAATGTATTACTAGTTTGAATCAATAAAAGTATTCTCCTCTAAAAATAAAAAATAAAAAGCATCTCTCTTTTTGAATAATAAGACAGAGGTCATTCAACCATCTCTTTACCGTGTGCAATGGAACAAAGAAATGCATTATCGTGTATAATGGGATGAAGAAAAATGAAATGGCGTGTACAATGGGGTAGAGAAATGCATGTGAGTGGGCCTTTCATTTGGAAATATGTTCATTGACTAGCATGGTGTTTTCTAGATTAAATTCACGAAGGACACCACTCAACCTCCCAAGGACTTTTTGGAATTGAGAAGAACAAAATAATTGAAAATAAAGAAATAAAGTCATTGATGGATAGGAGGGGTGATTTTTTTTGTCATTCTTGGTTTGAAATTATCTATTCCATCATTCTTCCCACGGATTTGTTTTTCGGGCAAAGTGGCTTTATTCCACACTAATTAGGTTGTCGCTCTCCCTTGCTTTTGTGTTGTTGTCGCCATTTATCAGAATGTGTTTTGCCTGGGTGATTGGTTGCAATTACAGCAGCTGTCATTAACAAATGCTTTTTAGTAGGTTTTCGTGACGGCAAGCTCAGACAACAAAGCTCAATCCAATAGCGTCATCATATTAAATCATGTCACAATACGTTTCAAATTAATCTTGCGTGATTCTTGCGATTTTTAAATTAATAAACGCTAGTAGGTCTTAAGTTTCATTTTGTTTAACCTAGATGCTACATCATCTAAAGGCTCTTTAACACTTTGATTATAGTGCTTTGAATGTAATAATCTTCTTTCTTTCCAAAAAGTCATTGATATTAAGATTAACAAACCCGGTGTTCTAATTTTCAAAAATGGTAAAACGGGTCATCGTCAAAACTGAATTTTATCTCAACGATCAACCCGGGACTTTTACCGTCGAATCGCCTCGCAAATCTAAGTTACCATAACACTTCATTAAATTTCGAGACAAATAATTTCACATTTTTCGGCGAACGTAGCATCTTATTAATTTCTAAGACAACTGAGCGCTACAAATGTGCCACGTGGTCGTGCGTAATTAGTCAAACTGTGAGATTCAAGGTGTCCCTATGCGGATACTGCAGGCCTCCACTAATGAAATCCAAAGTTAGACTGACAAAGAGGATAAGTGTAATCTTATAAGTCAATAAGAGTCGATTACGTAAGAAGACGTAGCACTCTCCCACTCGACCAACTTGACCTAACCGTTGAGGGAAAAGAGTAGGATTTCAGAGAGAGAAAAGGAAAGCAGAGAGAAGGAAGAGATTTGCAGTAAATAGCTCCACCTTCTCTCTAAATTTTCCTCAAGATCTAATCGTCGAACTCCGGGACATGAGCCAAGAGGCAAAGCGGTTCCCACAAAAGAGCTACGCGTGGCACCTGCCATGAGTTTTGACAACTCCGGCATGTAAGGTTCTACTACTGGGTTTATTTTCTGCCAGTTAACCATTAAAACGACTGATTGCATGTATATCAGAGGGTACAAATAATCCCAAAATTCGACTGCAGATGTTGGAAATTCTCAGATTCCATTTTGAACGTCCGATTGATCTCTCGATCGAAATGGTCCTTGTGTGCCTTATATATGTGTGTTATTGTTTGATATTTGAATAACATTCAAATTGTGGTTTTGGGTGTCGCAGCCTGGGAATGGCCATTGATTTCTTGCCCAAAGAAGTGGACCGATGTTTCGATGAGGGGTCGGGCCCATGGACAACCCACGTACTGTTTAGAGACTATTAAAACAATTCGGGTTGATGGTTGGACTGAAATTGTCCATGTGTGTTGTCTACATAATATTGCTTAAATTGTTTATTAGCCCATGTGAGCTAATTTTGATGTTATTACTATGAATAAATAACATGTGGTTAGTATGTGAATTTTGTTAATATATACATGTTTGATATATTAACATGTGTTGTATGGAAATGGCATATTGCATTTCATATGCACCGGGGCACCCTAGAATAGTAGGTGTGAGTGCATGACAAATAAAATCGAAGGGTTGTTCAAACAATGAATTCTTATGTAAAATTATTAAAATAGAATTTTATCGTAAAGTTGTCCGAAGAATTGTGTTTGGGAAATCGTCCAACACCACGCCTGAGAGGCCCATGAATTGTTTCGGAGAGTTACCCAACAAATTCAATTCCTGAGATTGTCCAACTATTTATATCGAAGGCTAAGGCTCCACAATTAAAACAAATATTTTTGTTGAATACGATTTTCATACATGGCATAAGCATGTGTGAGGGAGCGCCTGTGAGGACCTCTCGAGGACATGGATTGCATGTAGATATTCAAGTAGGATCATGCATTTGCTTGAATGTGTTTGGTTGTCATTACATGTGCACTTAGGTGGGGAGTAACCCATATAGGGGAATTCAACTACTGGGCATTACTCACCATGTCGAGAGAAAATTATTTCAGGTACAGGGAGTGTTCGGGAAGACGATGCTCATTAGAGGCCACTTTTGAGAAGAAAGCCGACATGTGGCTTTGATTACGTTTTTGTAAAACATGTATGAAATATTACAATTGAAACATGTTCAGATTAAGACCGACAATGTAACAACTCTCAATCCATTGTGACATAATGGATATATTTTCGTGAGTGCATGACAGATGCTAACGCGCCATTTTTACTCATGATATGAGACACACAGGTTTTTCGCAGGTTGACAATGGTCAACGGGACCCTCGGGAATCAGGGCGTCACATTAATAAAATATATTTCATTTGGAATGAAAATGTATTGACTTGACCTAACCCAACCCAAGAATGTAGATATTTGCCTCGTTTCAGTGTCGCAATTTCTACCACTATAAACACATCTATTAGGTTGAGAAGAGCCCATACACCCCTCACTGCGTCCTCGTTGTGATCCACGAGATTGCAAGGCCATCTTGATACCATTTGTAATCTTAAGATATTCATCCTATGTAGATATTATCCGCTTGTGCCCAAGGGGATAATATCTAAATGGTCATTCAAGCCACATAAATGATATCAAAGCCGATCCATGACCCTGTTGTTACTTGATTGTCCGGGATTCCTGAGCATCACGGCGCACTGTAAACTCCGTGCGGGCTCCGACTGGCGGTGTGTCAGCCGCCTCTCCGATGCTTAAGTCAGCGAAAGGATGGAGAAGAAGAAGAAGGAAGTTCGACAGTTATGATTGCATACCTTTCCCTTGTGGGGAGTCTCTGTTTTATACATGAATTTTTCCTTGATTCTTGGAAAGATAATCTTGTGATTTTGGTGATAAAATCTCTCTTTCTTTATCAAAGTGTAAGACCCGAGAAAATTCCACCCTTTCGTAAAAGGCAAAACTAGTAATTTCGTAAAATCCAAAAATTTTTCTAGATCTCGATGATCAAACACTTCACCATTGAATCGCTCGCAAAAATCTGGGGCCTACCATCGCCAAATTTCACACCTGCGATAGCTCAATTTCACGCCGGCGCACCGAAATACGAGTGTCGTAAATGGGTTCGAGAGACATGTGACGTGACAAAAGTCACCTGATTACATGTACTCACGACACACATTGCACGAAAGGTAGATAGATGTTGGATGCCAAGATAGTGCTATGTCGTAACCAAGACTCGAGGATGATGGTATTAAATGAAAGTTTAATGAGTATGAGACAAACATGGAATAGTGTCTTCTTCTCCAAAACACCAAAAATCATGCAGTAGGCTGGAGAAACGCGCAGGAGGTGAAGTTTTTAAAATCTGCAGGAGGTAGTGCTCGCTTCTCTCTAGATTTCCTACCATCGACCGTGAGGCCGACAAGAAGAAGAAAGTTGTTCCACGCTAGCGGCTACTGCACACCGAGCCTGGGTGGAGTTCGACAACCTCTAAGAGGTAGGATCTTTTCTACTTCAGTTAATCTTCTGCTAAGAGCCATGTAGATGGTTAGGAATGTTCTGAGATTTGTTTTAACCTCGCAAATTCCTGGCCTCAAAGCTTTGAATCGAGCGGAGAAAATTTATTATGTGGTCGTAAACAGTAACCCGAGGGTTTCACTGTTCACGTGAATAGTGACACGACATTTTTGTGTGAAAATGTGTTTTGTTATGTGATTCAAAATGAATTGCTTGTGTTTGCTAATTAGCCCATGTGAGCTAATTTTGGTGTTCTTGATGGTGAATTTGCATAACATGATTTATGTGATTTAATTATGTTAATATATATGCATGTGAATATATTAGCATGAGTTTGCTACTGAATCGCATCACATTTATACGCATCGGGACAAATTCTAATATTAGGTATGAGTGCATGAGATGAACGAACAAAACGAAAATGTTTAGAAAGGAATTTCGACTCTGAAGATTTTCTCCGAAGAATCATTTTATGACGTCCAATTCGTATCACTTCTGATGAGGACCATGACTGCTTTCTAGAAAGCCATCCAGCCACTCCGCCCTCAGAGGGTAGTCCAATATTTTGCACCGAAACCCCAGAGTGAGTTTTCAAGAAAAAAAGCTGTTGTGAAACCCGTATTTTTACTCGCATATCGGGTTTAGGCATGTACGCAGGGAACCTGAGGACTCGAGACATGGGTTCGGGGCATGTAGACATTCGAGTAGGTTCATGAAATTGCTTGAATGTGATTGGTTGTCATTCATGTGCACTTAAGTAGGGAGTAACCCATGTAGGAAATTATCTCTACTGGGCTTTGTTCACCCTGTCGAGGGACCACCATTTCGTGCATAGGAGTAAGACGGTGATTCGCGGCCGCTTAGAGGTCTTAAAAGAGTGCCGAATGGTTGCATTGGTTTTGTATAACATGTATTAGAATTGTGCATTTTAATATATGTTGTATTAAGAGTAATGTAAACACTCTTGAACCATGTAATATATTTGGTTAGGATATGTATTTGTGAGTATTGAGGCAGGGGCCCAAGTGGCCATTATTTTACTCGCATGTGGACCCCCGTGTATTGTAAACTTGTTTGACAAGAAATTCAAGCGCAGCCCGTACAAAGGAGACTCGCCCATTTTCATGAACGGTGCCTGCCACCCGACATCCATGAATATTCCGCTGCCGACGTTGTCACCGCATCCCGCTTTGGGGCGTCACACTTGCATCGAGCCAAGGTAAACGATTACCTGGGAGCTCCTGGTGTATCCCTAAGTTTAGTCCTCGACACCAAATTTCACAACTTGCATCGCAGTTTAGGTATACGAATACCTAGGCTCGAGGACTGGGCTTAGGCCATAGTCATTATGGGTAAGAACATCACAAATTTTGGTACGTATTTCGATGTTGGGAGTTTTCTTAGGTATGTGACTACCTAGGAAATCACAGGACAAAACTAGAACACTGCATGCACTGTGTTTTAAGTGTGATTGGGTGTATAACATGTTGATTGTTGTGAATGTTGTGTGATTGTATGCTTGGTGAATAGCATAGGAAAGATGTTGAACGCTGTGGTCGAAAACGTAACCTTGTTGCTCGAGAAATTCTGCATAAAATGGTCCATAATTAAATGAAAAAAAATGATAAAGAATTCTTTTTTCTAAGGTTTTACAAAGGTGTAAAACTGAAAAAAAAATTATATATATAAAATAAATTTTTAGGAATTTATTGCTTACTGGAAAATGAAAAAAAAAAAAATATATATATATATATATATATATATATATATATATATATATATATATATACTGGGTCTTCCAAGATGAAACAAAATGAAGAAGAAAAAATGATGAAAAAAAAATAGTGTCATGTGCAAGAACCTGGCTATCGCCATTTTCACCGGTGGTCATGATACAAAAGAACTCAGACGTGACATGTGGCGCGCAGGACATGCAGGCTCGCCACGACACGGCCGGCCGGTCGCTGATATGGTCTAGCCGTGGCGCCTGCAGCCAGTTGTGGAGTGTGTCACAATACAATTAGTCAGATCGTGACAGAGCCGAGCTCGACCGGGCCGAGGTGTGTCACGATACAATCGTTTTCAGATCGCGACAGAGCGTGACTAGCCAGGAGAGTCGCGATATAAATTGTAATATACTGGGGGAGCGTTTGTGGGTCGCTGACACAACAGCGTTGCCGCCAGCGTGGTCGCAAGACGTGCCATGACATGGCTCGTGCACGCCGAATAACGCGCAAGACGCCCGCTTAATAACGACCGTGTCACCCGCGACACGACACATCATACGCACGACACGCTAAAGGCGCCAGGCCCGGGTGCAAGGCGGGCGTTCTCGCACACCGCGGCGCAGCGTACCAGTGGTTCGCTGCGCGCACCAAAGGCACCCAACCAGCTGTGACTCGCACCGCTTCCGCCACCGCTTGACCATCGCCTACGAACAATGTTCACAAGATTTTTCAAAAAAAAATCAAATCAAATCAATTTAAATCAAATCAAATCAAATGAAAAAAAAAATTAAAATGAAATTTTCAAAAAAAAAAAAATTTGTTATTAAAAATGATTTAATGTGGAATTATTGTCTCAAGATTTCCTATGAATGTAAGGACATTGTGTATGAAATATTTTTCTCGTATATGAATAAGGTCTCTGGTCGTGATTAAGCCTTGTAGATACCGGTGATAAAATTCTAACTTGCCATATTTGACATGTGTAGATGGTCGAGGGCGAGTACGTGAGAGGACATCCACGAGGTGCAGCTGGGCACCACCGCAGTGTTTGATCACAGGCCTTTGCCAGCTTCAGGACGCGTCATCGCTATCAGACAAAGCAGTGTGCCAGTAGTCGTGGAGTGTCCGGTAACCTTCGTTTACAAGACATCATCCTCGACATTCATTGTGTGAGGAGATCCGATGGCGGCGCACTTATCGGGTTCATGCAGTCGAGAAGGTGTTAGAGGCTATGGAGATTACCTCCGACTCACCTACCAGATTAGACTAAACAGAAGACCCGAGAAATTCCAATTTCTCGAAAACGGCAAAATCGTACTTTGCCACGAAATTGTAATTTCTCGTTAAAAACCGGAATTTATTCTCTAGATTCGATGATGAAATGGATTGCACCGCCGAATCGCCTCGCGAACCCAGCTAGCACGTAAAATTTCGTCAATTCCGAGACGGGTTCTGAATGAAGACGCTTTTCTCGAGGCATCAGATTTCGAAAGGCCAGAAAACGATTTTCGATAGCGACGAAAAGTCACATATAACACGTACTCATGTGCCATAAGTGGTATGAGTAGAGATATGATGAAAATGGATTGCCGAGATAGTACCGAATGTCAAAACTGGAACATAGGGACATAATGGCTATTTTAGAATTCCGATGAAGTCACAAATGACAATAAAAATTTCCGATAAGAAACCATCTTCAAATTGAAAAGAGAAGAAAACGTGGGAGCAAGTGGATTTTAGATCCAAAGGCCATTTTGTTTATTTTGTAGAGAGAACCTCAAGCTTCTTAGATTTGCAAACGATCTCGACCGTCTAAGTACGGACAAGAAGGAGAACTGCTCTACGCGGAGAGGGCTTCGCGTTGGTACCAGATTTAGGGAGTTTCCTCAAACTTCGAGAGGTAGGGGTTTCTCCCTACTTGGGTTTTATTCTCCGTTTAAGTACTCTAGAATGTTTGAGTTGAAATCGAGGCCGTGAGGTCGGCTTGGATCTGCTCCAAATCTGAACCGAGGTTAGATTTTTGAAACCCATGTGGACAGTCTCGTAACCGTCCACTGACCGACGGTTGCTTATGGTGAAATTAATATGTGTTAATGTATGCCTTGATTTGGAAAAAGGCCGAATGGTGGTCGTGAAATGCGGGTTCACAAAGTGAACCGATGAATTGTTGAGTGTTGGAACCGTAAACCCTAGGGTTTTACTGTTCCTAGGAATAGTGACACAAAAATATATTTTTACGTGAAAATGTGTTTGATCGAGTGATTCAAGTTGAATTGCTCGTGTTTGACAATTAGCCCAAGTGAGCTAATTTTTGGTGTAATGAATTGTGGAATTACATGACATGATTGTGTGATTTAAATTATGTGGATATGTGCATGTTTACATATTTGCATGTGTTATATGAGTTGTTGAAATGGCATCACAATGCATTTCATATGCACTGGGTAACCTAGAAGTTAGGTGTGAGTGCATGACATGGAAAAATTGAAAGAAAAACGAAACGCTTTTTGAAAGAATTTCACAGATGTTATTCCGAGAATCAGTCGGGAGATGGCCAACTGATCATTTCGATGAGACCATGACTGCTCTAAAGCTCACTCAACCACCCGCCTGAGGGTAAGCCCCACATTTTTACCGAATATTGTAGTATATTTTCAAGAACAAATGGGTTTTGTTTTTTTGAAAATGATTATTTACTCATGCATGGCTTGTGCAAGTGTGAGGAGTCTGAGGACTCGAGACATGGGATGGCATGTAGACATTCGAGTAGGATCACACTCTGTTTCAATGTGTGTTTATTTTGGAGCATCAGACTACACTTTAGGGTGGAGAGGCCCACTTAGCGATTCCACTATCGAGCATTAGCTACCTCGCTGAGGGATACGTTATACTTTTCTTACAGTACAGGGAGCGAACGAAAGGTATCGACACGTCATGTAGGCCAAGAAGAAAGCTGGATCAGGGCTTTGATTTTGTGATGCATACATGTATTAGAATGCTTTTCATTTAATATATGTGTTATATAAAAGAGAATCGACAACTCTTTTGAAACTATTAGATATAGTTTGCCAGGATCATGATGAGTATAGTTATTAGGCCCAAGTGGTCGTTTTACTCATGTTGTGATTATATTAGACTGCTTGGGATGTGTTTCATGCGTGTATTGTACTGGGGTAGCTCCCGTGCAAAGGAGACTCGTCGATTTTTTCAAGTGGCGTCCAACCCGATGATCACTCAGATACTCCGCGGCTGACAAGCTAGTCAACTGACCCCTATTGGGGGCGTCACACTAGCTACTGCCCAACTGTGAGGCGAGGCCCAAGTATGGCTGAATCATAAAGACCTCTGTAGACCCAGAGGTAATGACATAAGCAGAGTTCCGTGAGCCGCTCATGGGCAAGTATTTCTTCCTGGAGCATCGCTTCATCACGCGAAGGCTCGTAGGAGTTCCTGTGAGTCGGGGCTGTGGACGATGATCATGATGGATTATGTGGCGATCCATGGAGCTAGCCCGCTTTTGCTGATGATTACGCGGCCACGACAGGCCAAAGTCGAGGTTCGAGATCGGGCTGAAGTTGTCCATTCAGTATGTGATTATAGGATTCGCCAATGTGACACGGACTCCATGGTCGGGACAACCCTAACCATAGAGAGATCGAGGATGCTCTGAGCACTGATGCTGTGTTAGCAAAGAGGAAAGGGTCAGGCCTCTTCTAGTTTGGGAGCAAGCAGAGGGATTCTAGTTCATGGGTTCCAAGGCCGTTGCGCATCCGCCGTGGACAGATCACACGGTCAGTCAAGATGATGTGCTATCATCAGCAAGAGTCTCCACATATGAAGAGTGGGATTTCCTAGAGACAGGATCCCGTTTTGGGACAACAGAGTCCCGGGCCAACAGAGGACAAGAGAGGATACGATATTCCTCCACGTACCTGCAGACAGCCGGGAGGAGCGCTTTCGCCAGTGAGTCGCACCTGCACCTCCCTACACAAGGTGCTAGAGAGGCCAGACTCATACGAGGCAGAGGACGAGGCCCACGCACGTGGACATCAAGGTCTGGGGGCGTGTCTACTCGTTATACCACCTACCAGTCAATGATCGCCCAATATACAGGCACGTTTTTTTGCTATCTCGTCTATAGTAAGAGTGTTATTTGATTATGGTGTTTCGTGATTCATTCATCACAGACCGGGCCAGATGTAGTTGGGCTTAGAGGTCAAACCTTAGAGAGCTCAGATGTGAATTCTCCCAGGATTAAAGGCAAGAATGGGTGGATGATATGTCGTGGCCGGGAGTTAGAGATCTCGGACTCACCATAGGGACTCTGAGATCGCTGACATGTCAGCTCACATCATCCCGGGATGGATCGCTGACAGCCTATAGGAGTCGCGACAACAAGTGGAGCGCAGAGGGCTACCCGCCTACACGCACGGCTACTTTGTGTCGTATTTCAAGGGGACAAGCATGACATTTCGCCTGCATAGCTTTACAAGTCCGTGTCGTGACGCTGGTGGTTGGCTAGCAAGCTCGCCTCGGAGGATCCAGGTGAGACCGGACTTAGATCTACCTCGAGTAGTTTACGAGTATGAGGATGTTTTTCCGGATGAGCTACCGGGATTGCCTCCACAAAGGGTCAGAGACTTCAAGACGAAGTTACACCTCGTACTTCGCCCATCTCTATGACTCCACATAGATGGCACCACAGCTGAGTTGCGGTGAACTCAGAAATCCAAATACGTGAGCTACCGACAGGGTCTGATTAATCTGAGCACCCCACCACGGACGCCCGCTCTCGCTTTGCGAAGAGTTAAGGACAAGACCCTGACCGCGTGCATTGATTACGTGCAAGAACAGTGGTTACGATAAAAACTCCACTCCATTGCCGAGGATTGACGCATTTGTTTGATCATTGAGAGGAGCGAGCTACTCCAAAATAGACCTTCGGAGACCGGGTTACCATTAGCGAGGGTTAGGGAGATGATATCCCCAAGACAACGTTTTTAGGACACGTTAAGGGCACTTTGAGTTTACTATGATGCCCTTCGATCGACGAATGAGCCAGTAAAAGATTCATGGACCTCATGCATAGGGTATTCTAACCCTATTTGGATCGGTTTGTCGTAGCCTTCGTGGATGACATTTTGATCTACTCCCGCCGACGGAGCATGAGTATCATTTGAGGATCGCGTGTTACAACTGGGCTGAGAGACCATCGCTGTATGCCAAATTCGCAAGGCGCTGCTTATCGAGGTGAGATTTTGGGACAAGTGGTGTCGCTAGCCAGCGTGTCGACCTAGAGAAGGTCGAGGCCGTGATGAGTCGAGAGGTCAAGTCACAGATATCGTGAAGCTCGATTGGCTGGGTACTACAGGAGATTCATTGAGGATTTCTCCCGATTAGCGACACCTATGACAAGATTGACCCGGAAGAAGGTCAGGTTTGATTAGGATGACCGATGCGAGGAGGCATTCCAGAGTCAAGAGAGGCTTATCAGCCTCCTATCTGATAGTCCCGAACAGGGATGCGGGTACACAGGTATCAGGATGCCTCGAGGGCCTGGACTGGATGTGCTTTTTTGATGCACCTGAGGGTAGTAGCTATGGTTCCCGTCAATGAAGAATCACAAGCAGAATTACCCCACATAGGACATGGAGTTGGTGGCTGTAATCTTCGCCTTGAAGATTTGGCGCCACTATTTATACGGCGAGGAGTTCGAGGTGTACTCAGACCATAAAAGTCTGAAGCATATTTTCACGCTAGCAGACCTCAACATGAAAGTACCAGAGCAGTGGAGTTCCAGAGGATTATGATTTCACTCCTTGCATTACCATCCCGGGGCAAATGTGGCGGCCGATGCACTCGCCTAAGTCACTGGGAGTATCGGGCTAGTATAGCTTCCCTGAATGGCTGATGCTCAAGACCGTGATAAGCTCAAGGCGCACCCGCCGAAAGGCACTCCGTGGCACGTTGGGGGAGCTAGTGGCTACACCGCCTCTGCTGAGTAGAGTGATTGAGTCCAGGCAAGACGCTGAGATAATCACCAAGGACCTGCACAAATGTATAGGTAATGAGGGTCGGACCGTCCAATAATGATGGTAGTCTTCTGTATAGAGGACTCGTAGTGGTTCCCAGCTTAATCGATTCGAGAGATGAGATTCTCGTGGAGTTTCACTACTCGATTCATTGCAGATCTAGTGGGCAATCTAAGATGTACCGTGATTCGCCGTTAGTACCATCGAGGTGATGAAGAGACAGTAGGGACTTTGCTTGACGATGTCTCACTTGTCGCATGTTGCCGAGCACTAGCCGCAGGGCTACTTCAACCATTAGAGGTGGCTGAGTGGAAGTGGGAGCAAGTCACAATGGATTTTGTGACCCACTTGCCACGGACACCGCAAGGACATGATGCGGTATGGGTGATTGTCACACCCCAAATCCCGGTCCGACCCTATTGGAGGATCCAAACCGAGTTCGGGGTGCGAGAACATATATTGGGACTCTTTACCTGCTTAATCAGACATTGGTATATCCAAGTCTTATAATATATCAACATATCATATACAAAGTCAAATAAAACTACACCATAGTGGTGTTCTGATATCATATATACGATCTTGAGTCAGTTTACATATTCAAAACTATACATTTACATTTGCGATCGGAGCACGGAACCTACGATGATGAACCCTACTCGTGTGTTGGCCACAGGAATGCGGAAGTTCTCGGGCGATCTTCTCCTGTACTCACGGATTAAAAACTCCCGTGCTAAGCTGCACGCAGTAGAGTATATGAAATATGCATGTACATTTATGTTCGACATATAACAGTAACGAGATATCGAAATCTCATGCATTCATATCATGGACTTATACAAAGTACTTATGCTTATAACGAGGCTTATACTTGTGAATCTCAGTAGAGTCTGAGCTTATTCTTATTCGAGAACTTATGCTTATAACGGACTTATCATTGTCGGGTCTGCCTTTAGGGTTACAAAGCTTATTCTTATTCAGAAATACCCATAGGTATTACAGTCAGAACGATACATATTTGTTCCCTCTTATTCATTATCCAGGTTATTATCATATAACTATGGGAATACCTAGACCAGTGCTAATAAAAGTGTAAGACGCAGCACAATAAGTATCCAAAGATACTATATAGTACAGAAGTGTCGTAGCACAAAGCAGGATTCTTAGGGTACGGAACGGGAGTGTAAATAGCACAAATCTAGGCAGCGGGAATTAGCCGTAGCACTTGCTAAACGAGGACCGGGTGCCGTAGCACTAACGGGGGACGGAGTGCCGTAGCACTAGCAGCGGGAGTCTGCGAGTACTAATCGGGAGTGTCGAACACTAATCCTGCAGTACCGAAGTACCTGTCGAGTCTTGGAGCACTAAATCGAGAATCTCAAGAAGTACTATCGGGGGCGTGCACACTTGCGTGTGACAAAGTGTCGTGTCATTTGTCCTTAGTCTCTTAGGCATTCCTATGATTGTATGTGTTCAGAAACTTCCTATCTTATTATCGGGGCATGAACTATTATCGGGGCATGAACTTTGCTTCCATCGAGCTTTGCTTACCGGCTGAGTGCAGTACATTTCTCCACTTAATTTCATCATTTTCTATACTTCGGAATCGTATTTTAGCTTAAATCATAAAAATAACTAAAAATAGGGGCTGAGGTTCAAAGGTGTAGTACAGGTCTCAATTGCAGAAATGATAATTTCACCATTTTCATGCACTTTTCTTCCATAAGTATCTTCTATTTCCTCCTCATCAAAAATCAACATGAAATCTCAAACAACTCCACCTTTACTTTTAATTAGTCAAAGAATCAAGTTCCTGCCCAAGTTCACCTAATTCTGCAAACTAGGTGTGAGGTTCATATCTAAACATTATCGACTAGGGATTTTCAACTAAACTTCCCTTAAATCTAGAGTTAGGATGTTCTAACAAACCTAGAAAAGGGAACCAATTTAATCTTCAGAAAACCCTAGCAATCATACCGTAATTCATGTACAAAAATCATACCAAAATCATACAATTCCCATATAGTGTGTATCCATACAAGTCATACCTTGGCTTGATTTCCCCCCCTTTCTTCCTCTTCTTCTCCTTCATCTTCCTCTCCTTCGAGTAAGCCTTGTTTGGGAGACAAAAATAATCCATTTTGGTCTCCTACTATATTATCCAATGTCTTTGTGTTATTTAGCTTTTAGTCCTCCATCCTTCTAGGAATTACACTACAATTCCTATTATTTCTACTTTGGCCTATAGTCTTATCAAATTATGACTTTCATGCCACCTTTTTACAAATTACGATTTTGTTCTTAAGTTTTGTACAATTTTCGGGTTTCTAACTTTCCATATTTTCGCATTAAATTTACGAAAAATTCAATTATGTCTACAAAATACTCTAAACATGTTGAAAACAACTAGGGTATATTTCGGGGTGTTACAGTGATAGTGGACCGGCTTACGAAGTCGGCACATTTTCTAGCCGTGCGGATGACCTTCACATTGGAGAGATTCTGCAGGTTGTACATTCGAGAAGTAGTCCGGCTACATGGAGTACCAATATCCATAGTGTCATATAGAGACCCGAGGTTTATGGCGCACTTTTGGAAGAGCTTCAAGGCTATGGGCTGGCTGACCATGAGTGCGACTTTTTGCCACGAGACAAATGGTCGGTCAGAGAAGACTATCTGGTGTTAGGGGACATCTTTGAGGCATTATCTTTGGATCATAAGGAGTATTGGGAAGGCATTTGCCCTTAGTGGAGTCGCACAACAACGATTATCGAGGCAAGTATCACAGATGGCACCATATGAGGCATTGTATGGGAGGCCATGCAGATCAGATATGTTGGACCGGGTGGGGAGAGAGCTCCATCAGTCTGATGCGATTAGGGAACCTCAGAGAATTGGAAGCGATGCAACAATGACGTCTTCTCACGGCTCCTAGCCGGCAGAAGAGCTATGTTGATGTACGACGTCGACCCTTAGAGTTCGAGGTTGGAGATCACGTCTTCTTAAGGTGATGCCTAAGAGAGGAGTGGTCAGGTTCGGCAGCGCGGGAAAGCTATCGTAGAAGGTTTTATTGGGCCCTCCCAGAGATACTCGAGAGGTAAAATATGTATCTGGTTGGCTTTACCACCTTGGCATATCGGTGTCCACGAGGTATTTCACGTCTCCATGCTCCGGAGGTATACTCCAGATCCAGCCCATCTAATGGATTGGGGAGAGATTGAGGTTGACACGGATGGGACCTTTGAGGAGGGACCAGTGTGCATTGTGGATGTGGGGATCAAAGATTTTTGCGATGCAAGATGGTGAAGTAAATAGAGATAATTATGGCGACACCGTGGAGTGGAGGAGTCAATGTGGGAGCTTGAGGACACGATGCGAGCCACCTATCCCTTCTTGTTTAGGGATGAAGGTATTGGTTTTAGTCGTTTAATACTTAAATGACTAGTTTACATGCATGGTATAGTGCACGTTGCATATGCATGTGAGTTGTTGTGATTGTCGAATTTGAGCAGAAATTCCTTTTGAGAGGAGAATGTAAGACCGGAAAATTCAATTTTCGGAAAAAGGTAAAATGGTAATTTCGGTGAAATCGAAAATTTTCCGTCTCGGATGACAAAATGGACTTCACCGTTGAGATCGTCTCGCGAAATCTAGCTACCACGTCAGTTCGTCGAATTAGAGACAATCGATTCCTAGTTTTCAAGGCACCCGGTGTCGGGTGCCGTCGCGGAGTTTGAGACATGTGATGTGACAAAGTCACCTACTACGTATTACTCATGTGACACATGTTGCATGAGTAGAGAGAGGATGGAAATGGATTGCCAAGATAGTGCCAAGTGTCAAAAATCCAAGACTTGAGAACATGGATGGTATTAAATGAAAGTTTAATGAGTATGAGACAAACATGGAATAGTGTCTTCTTCTCCAAAACACCAAAATCGTCACAGTGGGAATTTGAATCTGCAGCAGGGGTGAAGTTTTTGAAATGCAGAGAGAGGGAAAGTGTGCTTCTCTGCAGATTTTCGATCGATCGAATGAGTCGGTTTGACAGACAAGAGTAAAGGCTTGTTCTGCAGTGGGGCTGCGTGTGGACAGATTTGGTGGAGTTCGACAACTCAAGAGGTAGGGATCTTTCTTGTGTTAATCTTCGGTTAAAGAGCCATGTAGATGGTTAGGAATGTTCTGAGGCTTGTTTTAACCGTAAATTCGATCTCAAAAGCTTTGAACCGAGTGGAGAAAATTCCTATTTGTGTGGTCGTGAACAGTAACTCGAGGGTTTCACTGTTTACATGAATAGTGACACGACATTTTTATGTGAAAATGTGTTTTTTTAAGTGATTCAAAATGAATTGCTTGTGTTTGCTAATCAGCCCATGTGAGCTAATTTTGGTGTTCTTGATGGTGAATTTGCATAACATGATTTTATGGCCAGTTTTAATTATGTTAATATATATGCATGTGAATATATTAGCATGAGTTTGTTGGAATTGGCATCACACATTCCATACGCACTGGGGCAGCCTAGAATATTAGGTATGAGTGCATGAGATGAAACGAAACAAAAACGAAAATGTTTGTGAAAGGAATTTCGACGGAAGATTTTCCGAATAATTTCCTTGGAGGGACGTCCAATAGATCACTTCGGATGAGGATCATGACTGCTTCAGAGAGCAATTCGCCTCAGATGGTAGTCCAATATTTTAAGAGCTTCATTAGTGAGTCTTGAGTAAAAGCTTTGTTGTGAAAGCGTATTTTACTCACATATTGGCTTAGGCATGTGTGAGGGAGTCGGTGAGGATTCGAGACATGGGTTTGGGTATGTAAACATTCGAGTAGGTTCATGAAATTACTTGAATGTGATTGGTTGCCATGCATGTGCACTTAGGTGGGGAGTAACCCATGTAGGAAATTATCTCTATTGGGCTTTGCTGTACTGTCAGAGGGACCACCATTCCAGTGCGAGTGTGCACGAGGACGGCGCTCGCTAGAGGCCGCGTTTTAGAAGAAAGCTAGATTGTGGCTTTGGCATTGGTTTTGTATAACATGTATTAGAATTGTGCATTTTAATATAGGTTGTATTAAGAGTAATGTAAACACTCTTGAACCATGTAATATATTTGGTTGGGATATGTATTTGTGAGTATTGATGAAGGGGCCCAAGTGACCATTATTTTACTCGCATGTGCACCCTATGTGGTCATTGTAAACTTGTTGGAGACAGTTTGCCTTGAGTGAGCTCCGTACAAAGGAGACTCTCCAGATTCTCATGGTCAGTGTCGGGTTGCAGAGCATCCATGAAATCATTCAGCGAGGTTGATGGGTTGTCAATGGACCCCCGGTTTTGGGGCGTCACACAAAGACCAATTCTCCTTGATTTTTGGAGAGATAATCACACGATCTTGGTGATAAAATTTGTCTTTCCTTATCAAAGACCAATTCTCCCTTATTAAGGATTAATGTTTTTGAGACGTATTAGATTTGGATATTGGGAGATCCGTGGATAAATATCCTATGTTCGGTAGGATGGCCGACTAGGGGACTCAGGACCTCAGACGGGATGTGGGACTTTACTGTCTTGTTAGTTCCCGTATGGTTTTGATGTGACGGGCTATTTTGGGCAGCTTTGTGATTTGGACCAGGTACTGGGCCCGTGTAGGTGCTGGGCCTATTGAATAGTGGGTCTTAGGCCCAAAAGCCATGGTACTCACAATGCCCCTTTTTTCTCAACTGGGATGTCATGCTCTTCTGGGCGAGGAAAAATACTTGTGTTTCAAGACCCTTAGTATGGAAAATTGGAGATAATTAATGTTCATATGTTCCAATGCGCGTATTACCAGAAAATACTGCTTTTCTAGTGATGTATTCAATGCGCCTTTTGAAGTTTTCTCCCCTATATATATGGGGATGAATCTGCGAAGCTTTTGAAATTTTCAACTGTTTCTTCCATTAGCTTATCCCCTTATTGTGAATTCTTCTTTGGGACAGTGAAGGTGGAGTAATGGTGGGTAGAGACTTTCAGAAGTCTCTGCAGCTGTTTGTCGCTTATGGATATTGTTTGTCCGGTTATGTCTTCCTTGTGGTCTACCATTCGTCTAGGAAGGGAAGATTGACTACGCCATTGCTCCTCTTTTAGAGTTCATTGCTAAGGCTAGGTGCCCCCCTGTCCTGGCGCCTTCTGAAGTTGCAACAGCAGAAGTTTAAAGCTAAGAGGAGGGGGAATTTCAAGCAGGATAATCTAGATTCTTCTTTTTCTTTTATTTTCCCTTCTTCCTCTTCCTCTTCTTCTTCTTCTTCTTCCTTTCATCTCTTCCTTTTTTGGTTCTCTTTTTTTCTTTGTAATCAGCCTGGTACATGTACCTGGATATTTTTGTAATGGATCCTCCAAGGTTGCTTTTCTTGGTTTTAATGTAACTATTGACGCATTTTGGCATATTTTAATAAGATTGAGTTTTTGGGCATACTAATGCATCAAGTTTTCTATTTTCACTTTTTCCTCATATCTCGGCTAGGGGAGCTTGCTAGGCTCTACTTGGTTAACAAGCCCGAGCCATTTCGAAAGATTAGCCCAAGGGCCCACAAGCCAAACGGATCTAAGCCCACAGGGCTCATTTGTTTTTTATGTGCCCTATAAGGTGAAACGTTATGTGAATACTAAGCGTTAGGGAGGGGGGGAGAGCACGTCCTATACAAGAATAGGGGTATGGAAGTCAACTTCCTTGCTATTGCTCAGAAACCCTTCGCTTAAAAGCCCTTTGCATTTCTGCAACACTCCTGAAGTTTTTGGAGAAGGAGCCGTTTGGAGATTCCTAATCGTTTTCAATCTCCTTGTAGGTTTTTCTTTCGATTTGCTTCAGATTTTGTTTGTGTGGGTTGTCCGATTGTTGGTTGCTTTGATTTAGTCTTGCCTTGCACACGCGTTCTTCAATCCCTGGTAGGTTTCCGGGGATGTAAACTACACGTGGGATTTTGGATGCACCTGTCTGGGTGTCCTATCAGCTTTGAAAAACTTCGTATTTTGGTCCCGCTGGGCTGGTTCGCACATCGTCGAGTCGATCTCCCTCATTTTTTTTTTTGTCGTCTCAAGCCAGAATGGCTAGAGGTCAAGAAGAGACTTCCACCGCCAAGTCGACGTGCAGGGAGAGAGTTCAACTGAGCCGCCTTCGCAAGGTACTTGTCTCTTCCATGTCAACGGGAGGAGCCGAGTCCTTCCTCGCCTCGATGGAATCGGGTCTAGAATCGCTGCATCTGGCCCAAATTGCCCCAACCGTAGGGAGAAGCCGGATAGCGTTGTCTACTTTACCCAGAGAAGCTCTCGCACTGGACTTCGCCCTGGGCCTCACAGAAGCAGCTTCTACATGTCTCCTGCACCTCATGGGCTTTATTCATCCGAACGCATTCACCATTGTCAGAATGTTTCAACTTTCTCTACCGATTGGATATCTTGTTGGTAGAGATTTTTTTTGTTTATAAACTGAAGCTCGAGACTGGGGGTAGGTTGTCTATGTTCGCCCACAATCCAAGGCTTCACCAGAATCAGTTCCCCGATTCTCCCAAGACTAAGGCGAAGGTGGTCCCGGTCGGGCCCTCGTAAGAGACGCCGCCTCTCAAGCCTTTCACGGAATAAGTCCCCCTGTGTTCCCAAGTTTTTTTAGCTTGGTTGCAACTCATGCTCTGCTAGGTGGATTATGTACTGATGTACCTCTATTTTCTCAATGTTATTCAGACAACCGCAGGCGAGGCCAACTAGTAAACTAGATTAAGAAGGATGGCCTAGAGAACATTAAGCGATTGCTTAAGATAATGAAGGCAGAGCACAATTATGATTGCTGATCAAGTGAAGAATTTGCGAGGGTCAGCGCAGCCTTTCCTTATATTATCCCTATCGCTCCCGCCGTCGTCACTAAGGTCATCGAGGAGGAGCACTCGCCTGCCGATCTCCCTGTCAGTCCCGAGTAGCTCCTTTAGGCGCCGTCAGAAGGCCAAACAGAGGCCGCTACAAGGACCTTAGTGAGGCTGCCCGTGTCACCTAGCTTCAAAGTCCATGGCTTGCCCCCTAGTCAGCAAAGAAGAAGAAAGAGACGAGCGATAAACAAAGACAAACTAAAGACCGTCGAAGGTTTCTGTGAGATCGGATAAGATGGGCCAATGCTGAGCCCGCCGAGGAGGAAGAAATGTCTAGCTCATGAGCCGTTTGCCACAAGAACGCTAAACAAAGGCCTCGTGAGATGACCACATCTAGTCTTTGTGGGAAACTGCCAAAGTAATCTCCTCCAAACGAGGGGGCTCGTAAAGACTGGGCAATAGCTCTGCGGAATCCCCTGACCTAACTTCCAAATGACCACCGCCTCGTAGATCAAATGAGGTCGCATGTCTCTGGAGGAGGGGGTTCCGGTTGGGAGTTCTCCAAGTGTTGAAGAAGTTGGAGAAGACGCCCAACAGGGGCAAGCACGCTCGCTGGCCCCCACCCAAACGGCCGCCTGACCTGGTGTCAGGCACATATAACCACGCTAGAGAGGTCCATCCCTCGACGTACTGGCTCCTGATTCGAAAAGCATGTCGAAATTGTCCGCCGCTAGAGCCCCCTAAACCAAGTTGAATCTCCGGTTACACATATGCGTGACCTTTATCCGAATTACTTCCGGATACCCGTGGCGGCCTGCTCAGAGCAATACACCATTCCGCTCCCTCTTTATATGGATAAAGAAGCTTTCCAGCCTGTGGTCGGGGATGGGATGCTCATCCGCAACCATGACTTTCATCGCCTACCGAAATGGGTATGTGGCCGATTTTTTAAATATGACTACTAGTTTTGTAGTAATTCTCTTCTAACTATCGTTTTCTTTGGGATCATGATGGCCATCCTAACATGGCTCAACAAAGACCACCGAGTTCCAAATTCCGCCTAGATGATGCTAAGAAACTACGCTTTATGCTTCCGCCTAGCCGCTCGTAGCATCGACCTTAAACACTTCTCCGCAAGGCGCACCTTCTGGCCAAAGCACTAGGAGCTGAAATGCATACTGTGAAGAAAAAGAAAGGGATCAGGCTAAGGTGAAGCTAGTGCCCAACTAGTGGCTACGACAACAGGAGATGTCAAAGCAAGGGTAGAGGATGATCTAACTAAGGTCCTAAATACTTTGGCAGTTGCGGAGGAAGGCGGGCGCAGGTTAGAGGCTTAGATCATCCGCGTAGAGGCTGAGATCGCCCGCGTAGAGGCTAAGTGAACATCGCTTTTGCTAGAGCTCGAGGCATCCAAAGGTGAGGTGTCTTCCCTTCATGCCCGAGTAGGTAAGGATAGGGAAGACATGGAGGAAGACTACCAGAAGGCTCTGGAGCTCATCTTTGCTTATGGCTATGGGTATTGCATGTTCAAGAACAACATCTGCGGAGAATAGCCAAAGATCCCGGATGGCATGCTAGACTCTGCCAACCCACTTCCTCCATAATTTTTTGTCAACCTACAGCCCCCACCTCCAAATTTCACCCATCGAGGCCGTAAGACGAGAAGTAGATCCAAGCCGGTGGTCAAGGTTCAAGGGGGTGTCATAAGGAATAGGGCTTACTTTCATGTTTTGGCTATTTGAGAGATTTTGCAAGGGGCATAGCCACTAATATGTGTGTGTGTGTGTGTCCATATATATATATATATATATATAGCATATATATATATATATATATATATATATATATATATATATATATATATATATATATATATATATATATATATATATATATATATATATATATATATATATATATTTTTTATTTTATTTTTATTTTTTTTGTTGTAATTCTCTGTGCCACTTAACGCATTTTAATGAAACTTAAAAAATGCCAACAAGGCATGAGCAATGTTTGCCAAAAATTCCAACGAGACAACAACCATGTCTGGAGAATGCCAGTCGGACAATAACCATATCTAGACTCTTAGAATACCGGGTTTCACACAAATCAGATACTGGTCTTTTAGATGCCACCTAACAATAACCGTATGGTTTATTAGATGCCACCGACAACAACCATATATGGACTTTTGTGCCAGTTTGACAGTAATCGATCTAGTTTTTTAGATGCCAATCTGACAACAACCGGACTCGGACTTTTAGAAAGAAGCAATTGCAGGTTTTAAGAGGAAATGTTTAAACAATAATCTTTTATTGATGATAATTTTATTAAAGAATACATTACTGATAATACTTCTTAAGTTGCATGGCATTCCACATTCTGGGAACAACAATCCCGTCTAGCCTACTCAACGCATAAGACCCGACTATCCATACTCGAACCACCGTGTATGGTCCTTCCCAGTTGGGCTAGAACTTCCCGTCCGCTGGGTTAGCCGTGTTTTCAAAAACCCTTCTTAAGACTAATTCTGTGCCTTTGAATATACGCTATTTCACGTTGATCGTGTTTACAAACCTCTCACTGGTATGATACATGCGCATAAACCCGCCGCTCCCGGTCTCGCCAGTCCAAGTCTTGATTACGGCTTTAGTGTTTGCTTCCCCAGAATTTCCTGGGCCGAATTGGTGGCATCCCGATTTCTGGGACGATAGCCCCATCCCGTATGTGAGGCTAATAGTTGACTCCTCAGTTTGGCCTCCAACCGGTTTTCTCGTAGGCCCATAACACTCCTAGTAGCTCTTCTACCCACTTTCCTTTAGCTGAATGTAGGTGTTTTTTCAAAGCTGACATGAGTGTTTTGTTAGGACGCTGTTTAGCTGCTAGGTATTTCATGGGTGGTACTAGGTTTTTACAATTCACAAGAAAAGTTCCTATATACCCGGCTATCAAATTGCGGCCCTTTGTTCGTTACAATCGATTGGGGTATCCCGAACCTGACACAATATTTTTCCATATAAACCGAATGACTTCCTTGTCTTTGATGGACGTGAAAGGTTTCACCTCATCCATTTGTCAAGTAACTCCAGAAGAACTAGAAAACCTTCTTCCGAAGCCTGTGGGCAAGTAGCTACGGCCCAACTATGTAAATACCCCACTGAGCAAAGGCTCAAGGGCTTGTTATGGTTGTTAAATCTGGGTCGAGCTGAGACGCCGCACGGCCACACTTTCAACATAGGCGATGGCATCCATACGCATGGTCACACAAAGAGCCTTCGTATGAGCTCTAAAGCAACGCCCCGCCACTGGATGACTCGACATCCCATCGTGGAGTTCTGCCAATATGCACTGTCCTTGTTCTTGAGTGAGGCACTTAAGGTAGGGCCTGCCTAGGGACTGTTTATACAACTGACCATTAACGAGGGAGAACAGAGTCGCTCGACTCGACCTCAGGCTTCAAATATCCGACAGCCTCGAACTCAAATAGCGAGCCATCGAGTCATCCAAGAAGGACCTGTTTCATCTATTTCATTCACCCGGCCGGGTAAAGGATCGGACAACTCAATGTAGTATATACGGAGTGGCAATGCTTCTTTTATCGGGTAGGACGCATATGGCAACCTAGGTCATCCGCTTTTGTTGAACTTCAGACATGCTCCAACCGCCAAGCCACAAAATTTCCCAACCGTAGGTTGATTAAACTCAAATACTTAGTCATACGTTGGTCTCTTGTTTCATATTCTCCGTTTACCTACCCTACCACCAATTGTGAGTCGCTTCTTATGATGATTTTTTTTAGGACACAGAGATCACGAGATCGAGCCCGACTATGATTGCTTCATATTCAGCTTCGTTGTTGGAAGCGGGGAAATTCAAACATATGGCATGTTCTATAACTTCCTCCTATCGGCTTTAAGTTACGTACCCCGTGCCATTTTCCCACATGTCCCGGGCGCCATCCATTCGTGAGTCCACCAAACCAAGCTATCTAGTTCCATTTCTTGTTGAAGAATTTATGCTAGGAAGTCAGCCAGTACATGTCCCTTCAACGCCAAGCGGGGTTTAAATTGAATGTCGAATTCACTTAGTTCGATTGCCCATCGAGCCATTCGTCCTAATGTGCCCAGCTTATGTATGCGGTTTCTCGTGAGGGAGGTTGGTGAGTATAGTAATAGGTGTACCGAAGTAGCGGAGTTTTTAGCAAATTACTCCGAGGGCTGTCACCCGCCGAGACCGGCATAAAGGTTTCTCGCCTTATTAGGGACTTGCTTATAAAGAATATGGTCACGTCGTGCTCGTCTTCTTTAAATAAAAGTTGCAATTTAACAAACATCGAAACAAGACATGTAAAGATGCAGTGTTTCACCTATCTCAGCTAGCCAAAATCGGGCGTAGCTCAAATGAGATAACGCTTGATCGGCACAGGCTCTGGTCGCATTTTTATCCAAACTACCGCTTGGCCCCTTAGAGTGGTAAAAATGGTTTCAATCTAGTCCTGTAAATGAGAGATGAATCACCTCGTAGATGCTAACTGGCCAAATAATTTGGTCGTGACTCCTTTCTAAATGGTAGGAGTATGAGATTCCATAATGGCCTTGAGTTGAATAGGATTGGTCTCAATACCCCTCTGCGTCAACATGAAGCCTAGGAACTTACCTAAACTGACTCCGAATGCACACTTCAGAGGATTGAATTTCATACCGTTCGTGCGCAACAGCTCAAAATTTTCTTGTAGGTGCTTCGTATGATCGGGGCGTTCTTTGGACTTGACAAGCATATCGTCAATATAGACTTCCATTGTCCTACCAATCAGTGGTCGAAATATCTTAGTCACCAGTCTTTGATAGGTCGCCCCAACGTTCTTCAAACCAAAGGGCATCATGTTATAACAATATAGCCCGTGCAGTGTAATGAAGGCTGTTTTTTTTTTCATCAAGCGAGTGCATTGGAATCTGGTGATATCCGGAGAAGGTGTCCATAAATGACAGCATCCCATGCCTGGAAGAGGCATCAACGATCTGATCTATTTACGGAAGGGGGAAGCTGTCTTTTGGGCTTGCTTCATTGAGGTCCTTGTAGTCCACGCATACCCTCAATTTACCGCCCTTCTTTAGGACGACCACTACGTTTGCAAGCCATTCAGGATATTTCACCTCTCTGATAAAACTTGCACTTAGTAGATTGTCTACCTCTGTTTGAATAATCTGATGGCAATCTGGGTAGAAGCGCCTAATCTTCTGTCTAACAGGCTTTGTCATGGCAGTAATGTTCAGTTTATGAGAGGCTAGGGTTGGGTCGATCCTAGCCATGTCTGAGTGACTCCAGGCGAATACATTCGCATTCCCCAACAAGACGCGTCGTAACTGTTCTTTCTCTTTGCTAGATATAGGGGCGCTGGCATATGTGAATTTCTCCAATTGGCCCAACGCTATCGTTTCCGTGAGGATCCACAAATTTAACAGATCATTTTCTTCGCCTCTTACCCGGGCGGTGAGCAAAGAGTTGGCACGGAATGTGATCCCCAATGGGAAGACCATCTTAACCCTTCTCCTCTTTCTGTTCTCGTACAAATAATTGATAGGACTGTCATGCGGCCAACTAGCTGCTTAGAAGGTCAACCTACCCCACACTGGTTAAATAACTGACCATTTGATGATATGTTGAAGGGACGAATTTCATCCAGTGCAGCCAGGCCTTGCCTACTATGCAATTGTATGGCCCCAAGTCTTCGACAACTGAGAATAAAACCTGCTGGATGACTGGCCCTGCTTGTACGGGAAGTGTGATATCTCCCAGTGTCGTGGTTGTTGCGCCATTGAAACTAGAAAGGATTCGTTTAGCCGAATTCAACATTTGTGGGGAAAGCTTCATCTAGTTGAAAAAGCAATTGCGAATAAGTTCACTATGCTTGGGGATCTACCAAAGACCTCAGGTACATCAAAACCGTTAATACAAAGGGTGAGTACAAGTGCATCATAATGTGGCATAATGACCCCATTCGGGTTTACTGGGGGAAAGGATATAGGGCCGTCTATAGGCTTAGTCTTTTCCCGGCTTCCACTCAGGTGGACGCTTGCCCTAGCTTTGACCATGGCCGCTCGTAAGATTCTTTTGTCGAAGCGATCACATCGATCACTGCTTACCCTAGTATATAGCGGCCAACCTAGATTCGACTTCACAGCTATGTCGGTCAGTTCCGCTAATATAGGTGCGGATTCCTCCTCGCGATCAACTTCTCTGATATATCTTCTGAGGTGCCTCACTTTAATCAGTTTTTCTACCATAAATTTTAGGCTTCCGCACCTGTTGGTCTCATGCCCATAATCTCTATGATAATCGCATCGTATGGACGGGTTTCTTTGAGAGGGGTCCGTTTGGGGCGGGCCATTTGAAATCTGGAAAGTCACGAATTAGAGGCAACAACCTCTCATAGGTGATATTAAGAATAGTGAATTGCTGGGGCTCCCTCTTCTATATAGTCAGTCTCTGGTCGCCCTCGATTTCGCCCCGCCTTCCCTGCCTCTCGCGGCCTCCTCGGCCATCGCTTCCGGCCCACTCGCTTTCAGGATCATGATAGTTCGAAGCCGACACACGACAGCTATCTTCCAGGTTGAATATCTCGTCTGTCCGTCTCGCACAATTCTTCCATCAGAATAGTCCAAAGACAAGGAGTGGAAGAAAGGGGTAGACTCGTAGAACCTCTTCTCTCGAAGTTCAAGGACCCACTACGCCGTGAACCTCACCTACCGGATACCTTACCCGAACCTCTTGGTGAAGTTCCGTATGGTTTCCTCTTCTTGCTTTATTATAGTTTGCAAATAACTAATATTCCTCTTCTATCATACTAAACAAAGGTACTGAGAGATGAATACGGTCCAGAGCTTGTTGAACGAATTTACTGAATTATGCGGGAGCCTATGGAACCAAGCTAGCACATGCCCTTGGGAGACCAAATTTATGACTTTGCATACAGGATCGCTTCCTGTTTAGAGTCATTGTCCGGGGTCAGAATGGAGCATATGGTCATAAGGGTCGCTAGGAGCCTTCGAACATAGCAAAGGGTCAAGTATAACGAACCCTCGTGGTGGCCTCAGAATTTGTACGTGGTTGCTCCCAGTGGTGAAGAGAGCATGTCAGTTGACTTTAAATTGCCTCGTAGTGGTTTGTAGAGCGCAAGTGAAGGATCCCGACCCGGATTAATCCTCATGAACCCGAGGGGGACCTCCGCGACTCCAATGATATAGGAAACTTTTCCTCAAAATGGGCCAAATAAAATCCATGGATAACTCTTTACAATCCTTAACATATCTTTAAAAATAATGCGGGTTGGCGGATAAATATTTTTTTTTCTTTTCAAACACTGATTTTTCTTTAAAATTTGCCAGTTTCTCTCGTTCTGACTTTCCCAAATTTAAGCAAAACCTACGAAACATTTAAAACAATTCTAATCTTTCAATCCTCAACTCTCAACTTCCGCTTTAGACTCCTCTCGCCCACAACCCAATCAAACACAATATATACACATATACATTTATTCACTAAATCATCAAAACATTCAAACCTTCTTTAATTCCATGCACATTTTTAATGTAAGATTCGGGGGCTTGAGCCTGACTTGCCGACCGCCACGACTCGGGCCCATCGAGATCAAAGCTCATGTAGTTCATTTTCAAAATATATACATATATACATATATATACATGACAAAATATTCAATATATACAATATGCAAAATGTATATACAATGCAATCACAATCGTCGTCTCCTCGATGGCTCGACTCACCGCACATGAGGGTACTCCACCGGCGCACCCGTCTCTGGTCCCGAAATATTTTTGAAACATAATGAAAATAATGAGCCAAAGGAGCCTGAGTGTACATTTTCATTAAGATAATATTTATATATCAAAGTAATACATACTTATACAATAAAAAATCAAATTTATGCCTTAAACTTTTTTTTTCTTTTCTTTCTTCTTCTTTCATTCTTTCTTTATTCTTTCCGATGGAACCTGTGGGATAAACACACCGAACGCTTCCTGCAATCGACGGTGAGGGACAACCATTCAAATATAACTAATTACGCTATGAGAAACTCACGCTTGGGTATTAGGGTTCCAATCATGTTATGACTCATCACGTGTAAGGATATTACTCAAACACCTATTTCCCTCCCGCTAGTAACCTATAACTTTACCCTAAATCCTTACACGCTAAGGTACCTGCCGATACTACTATAATGCTATATAGTTAGGGTAACCATCAAGAAAAACATTTCTTCCAAATACATTTATAAATCCACTTAAAACCTTTACTTTATCATTTATACATTTATGCATTCTTCTTTACACATTTTTAACTTCCATAATGCCTTAACATATGCATACATATATAAACATTTACATTAAACTTTTCATTTTAACATTAAAATCATTCAATCCTTTCTTCAAAATACATTTATAAATCCATTTAAATCCTTTACTTTATCATTAAACACATATATATGCAATATACATATGCATTATTTACATATTTAAACTTCCATAATGCCTTAACATATGCATATTATATAAACATTTAATATAAATACATATTTAGGCAAAGTAAACATTTATACATTTGCTACATTCTTATGTGGATATCCATATATAAACATTTATATTAATCTTTTCCTTTTCACATTAAATCATTTACCTTTAAACTCAATTCTTCAAATATTAGTTTTACACTACAACACCGTCAACTCATTGGCTTCCGTCGACCCCGCTTTCCGTCCGACAGTCCTTCACCCTTTTTCAAGAAAACCACAACTAACCATTAACCATAACTTCCATTTTTAATCCACCATGGCTACCATTCATTTTCACCCAACCACATCACATTCACTTAAATTTATTAACCACACTAAAACGTAGTCAAGGAAATGACCAAATTCATTCCTTTTCTTTACAAATGACCTAATGCCCTGGAATTAAATCCTTTTTTTCCTCTATGAATCTATTTCTTACTTAGAAATTGGAATCATTCCAATTGACTCATCCATAAATTCAAGTTATGGCATTTTCATGCCAACTAGTCATTTTACCGATTTACATCGGACTGTTTGAAATACCCATTTTACAACAAGTGTCTTGACTCATTTGACACTGGTTCTTTATACTCTTTAAGCTAAGGTGCTAAGGGTTCTTCTCCAATTGAATCACCCAAACTGAACACCGAAACTCACTTTACGTCCAAACAACCGGGCTAATCTATGTTCAAAAATCCAAACCAGAATTTGGCTTGAAATACACCTACTTCTTGAGCGAATTTTTAAATAGAATCAGAATTGAGGGAACCTATTTTTATTATGTTTGGTTCTCCTTTGAAGTCTATTTTAACTATAAACTTGAATCACCTAAATCGATCAGAAATGAGCAAGTTATGGCCAAAATATGAACACTGTCAAAATGTAAAAACAGAAAGATTACAGACTGACCGCCCCCGAAAATACCTGGGACGTGTGTTTTTTCTTCCATTTTTTCCATATGTTGGTACCCAAATCAACTCAATACCCATATATACATCAAAAACCACTCCAAATTCATCTGAAATCTCACTTTTACTCAATTCATCTTTCATTACATGTGTATCTTTAAAAAAACTTTTCTAAATTATTTAACAACTCTAATATGGGTTATAACTCCATCTAAACACAAAGATTTGTTAGGTTTGTTAGTAAACCCTAACTCAATTATTTGCAATTTAAACCATGAATCCAAAGATCCTTACAATTCCAAACCAAAATCCTAGAATCCATACAAAAAATCCACACCTTGTCAGCTTCTCTTCTTCTCCTCTTCCTCTTCCTCTTCTTCCTTCTTCTCTTTTCCTCTTCCTTCTTCAAAACCCGTATGACTTTGTTGGGGAGACAAAATGAGTTATTTTGTCTCCTCCCCTTTTAATAATTTAACTTTATTTTATTTACCTTTGGTCCTCCATCCTTCTATTAATTGCACTTCAATTTATTAAATTTCTCTATTTTAGCATCCCATCTTTTGCATCTTATTCCATAATAGCATATAATCTTATTGTTTTATGCCTTATGTCCTAAAGTGTAAACACCACTTGACCCTTGCTCTATTATTAATTCCTAAGCTGCTTTAGTTCCCGAAAATTCATTTTTATTTTTTAATATACCCTACACAAGTCCAAAAACTGCTAGGGTATATTTCGGGGTGTTACAAAGAAGCCCTTATGCCGAAGGTAAACCGGCTGCAAGGACGACATCAGGCCCGTAGCAAAGTAAATGCATTCCTGGGTGCTTCGCCATCATCCCACCTCACCATCCCAGAGAAATCACGTCATTGTTGGAATTATCGAACGCTGTGGCGATGTGAGTGTCTCGCTGCGATCTATCCTCGTTAAGCTTACGAGGAGAGATTCGGGCGAAGCGGCCCGAGAACAACTCGCCGTCTCGATATCTACATAGCCGGGCGATGACGGGCTTCTTTCATTTATCGAACTACTGCGCTTCTTTGTCTCGCATCTCGCTGTGTCTCTTTCGCCAAGATTGCCATTTTTTTCCACTGAGCCAGAGACACCGTTTTCACGCTACTGTGTGCACAGCGCGTTCCCAATTCCTTCACCGCCTGCTTCACCTCCCTGCTTTTCTCCATTTCGACTCCAATGAAGAAATTGATCTTCTCAAAGCACCGGATCATCAAGTTACTAGTCAAAGGCACTTGTATAAGACGAATCGCATGTGGGAATCAACCACCCAGCCAACAGCGAGGCCATCGGATAGCCATCGTGAGCCAAGCCCCTTGCATCGTTGTTGATGAGACTTTTTGTTCGACCCCATGTGACGGCGCCAATTTTGTTACCTGGATCGCCTGATCTCAAAGATCACGGCAAGAATGTAAACCTCGCAAAGTGGGTCCTCGACGACAAATGTTTGGCCGCTTCTCCACGCTGGGTTTCAAAGAAAAGGATTATACATATGGTTCGATGGGCTTAGATTGCATACCTTTCCCTCGTGAGGAGTCTCTATTTTATAGTTGAATTTTTCCTTGATTCTTGGAAATATAATCTTGTGATTTTGGTTATAAAATCTCTCTTTCCTTATCAAATACCAATTCTCCTTGATTTTTGAAGAGATAATCTCACGATCTTGGTGATAAAATTTGTCTTTCCTTATTAAAGACCAATTCTCTCTTATTAAGGATTAATGTTTTTTAAATGTATTAGATTTGGATATTAGGAGATCCGTGGATAAATATCTTATGTTCGGTAGGATGGCCGACGAGAGGACTCGGGACCTCAGACGGGATGTGGGACTTTACCATCTGGTTAGTTCCCATATGGTTTTGATGTGACATGCTATTTTGGGCCGCTTTGTGATTTGGTCCAGGTACTAGGCCGTGCAGGTGCTGGGCCTATTGAGTAGTGGGTCTTGGGCCCAAAAGCCATGGTACTCACAGACCCTAGTGTGGGGGTCTATTTTATTTGGCCTCGTACGAGGTGTTGATCCGTTTAGCCCCTCAATCCCATGGGACACAATGAGGACGTTGTGTCTGCATAGAAAGTGTTTGTCGCATCCCACATCGGATACGAAAGAAAGTTCATAGAACTATATAAATATAGGCTCTTCTTAACCTAGTAGACATGTTTTAAAACCGTGAGGGTCCCTTGGGTCCAAAGCGGACAATATCTATATATGATTGGATTGAATCGTTACAGAAAATGAGAACATCACTAATAAATTAAATATGACAAAGAAAGAATCTTACCGTAAGATAGACTTTGGTTAAATTATATCTCAGTTTTTGGTTATCATTATTTGTGAGAATAACAAAAGGAGGAAAATAATGTTAATAATTTTCTATTCATGTTAAACAACTAATTTTCTTAAGAGGTCAAGCTTATAAGATTTGAGTTTAATATATGAATATCATGTTTCACACCATCTTTTATGTTAGGCCACATACTCACATATGGAGAGTTAAACAAATCAAACATAATTTACTATTATGAAATTTCAAATACACAAATGAGAAACAAATATTCAAATTAGATAGGAGGCTCAACCTTCATTTAATCTTCTTGGCCAAAAACCAAACTCATACTCATGTGATAAGAAGTGCATATAAATAGAACTTTAAACATTAATAAATAATATATATATATATATATATATATATATATATATATATATATATATATATATATATATATATATTGACAATGCAAACTAAAATTTCATTGATTCAAACGATAATATTTCTATATTCGAACACATAAATCAAATTGATAAAAACATTTAGTGGATATAGAACAAAGCATGAAAATGTGTCAAATCATCCAATGTTCACACAAGAGATAATCCTAATATGTCTAGAATACTTAAGATTTCAAGTCTAATGAAGCATACTGACAAATAACGATTTGATATGACTTCTTTGTTTGATCGAGGCAGTGTTGCGGTTTGAATCGCCTACACAAAAATCAATGAACATACTAACAAACAACCACATGCCACAATAAGTCGGTGACAAAAACATAAGAAAACAAAGAAAAATCAAATAAATGGGTGGAAGAAACCACTTTATTGAAGAAGAAAGCCCATATTTGATGGAATATATATACTAACTAACAACTATAAATTCATAATCAATGTTTTCAGCATTAATTAAAGACTAAGGTAACGTTTGTTTTTTTACTTAATCATGAATAGAATTTTTGTTTTGAATAGTGCTAAACAGAATTAAATATTTAGTTGTTTGTTTTTTCTAAAAAATCAACTTCTTTTAATTTTATCTAAGTTTTGAGACAATAAATTTTAAATAAAAATTAAAAAATACATATGATTTTATTTAATTAACATGAAAGCACATGAGAGTTTCAATTGATCATATATGATTATTTCATATTTCAATATGTAGTTTTTCAATAGAAAACATTAAAAATTAAAAACCAAAAAGCTTTTGGCTTTTTCTATTCAACAAAAAATTTCAAAAATTCAACAACAAGTCATCAAAAAGTTAAAAAACAAACTGCCTAAATATTAAAATCTATTTTGTTTTCAACAAAAAGTCATAAAACAAACGCCACCTAAATGACAAACTATTACATCTTTTCGTCTAGTGGCAAAAACATATATATATATATATATATATATATATATATATATAGAGAGAGAGAGAGAGAGAGAGAGAGAGAGAGAGAGAGAGAGAGAGAGAGAGAGAGAGAGAGATGACTTGAGCTCAACTTAACAACTATGGAGGCCTTTTATTAGGCCTTAGGCCCTTCTTGAACAATATTTTGAGTTTATTTCAAATTTAACTTCATTTTATTTTTTTAATCTAATTCTCCTGCTAATGATTTAAATTAGACCTAACAACTTATAAAACCCCTAGATACCCAAAATCATATAGTGTCCAACTTCATCCTTTTACTTTCGTGTTTAGTTTATATTAATGAAAATGATTTTCTTAAGTTTAAAACGTAAAAATATGAAAATAAATATAGTTAAAATTTAGTTGGTGTTCATACATTTTAAATAATTTAATCTTTTATATAGAGGATAAACACACCAAAAATGAATTAAATAATTATTAAGTACCCATTTAGTAACTTTAAATCTATTTTTTCCATTTCTTTCTTTTTCCTTCATTTTGCTTTTCCTCAAATTTTTTTTAACACAAACATAAGATTAATATTATGTTGTTTCTTTTGCGCTTACTTTGACTAATCTCATAGGCTTAACCATTTGTAACGATTATGTTCAATCATGTAGATATTGTCCGCTTTGGGCCCAAGGGGTTCTCACGACTTTAAAACGTGTCAACTAGGTTGAGAGGAGTCCATACTTATATAATGCCAAGAAATTTCTCTCATATCCGATATAGGATATGACAAACACCCTCATGCACACAACGTACTCATTGTGTTCCATTGGATTGTAGGACCAAACGAACAAACACCCCCTACGGGGTAAAACGAAACATACCCCCACATTGAGGTCGGGGATTGGCTCTGATACCATTTGTAACGACTCAACCATGTAGATATTGTCACTTTGGGCCCAAGGACTTCACGGCTTTAAAACGTGTGTACTAGGTTGAGAGGAGCTCATACTTATATAGCGCCAAACCTTTCTCCCTTATCTAATATGGGATGTAACAAACAACCACCCCCCCCCCCCCCTCCATGCAGACACAATGTCCTCCTTATGTCCCATGTGATTGCAAGGTCAAACCGAATAAACAAACATCCCCTTTAGGAGCCAAACAATCCCCCACATTGGAATCGAGGATTGGCTCTGATACCATTTGTAATGACCTGACCCAACCATACTCTGAACCGCGTCTAAGGGGCCCTCACGGCCACGGCCGCTTAAAGTCGTGAGGGCCTCTTGGACCCAAAACGGACAATATCTATATGATTAAGTCGGGTCGTTACAAATAAACCTTCAATGGTCGTAATGGGACTCAAACTGGTGACCATTAAAGAGTAAACCCAAGGCCAAACTAGCATGATTGTAAAGTCTTAAAAAGCAATATGGTAAATCAATATAAAATTTTTAATATCATTAAATTTAAGAATAATTTCGATAAAATATTACATGAAGTTTCTAATTTTTCTTGTCAATTTGTTAGACAATTTAAAAATAGTTTTCTTGATTCTAGTACAAAAAATAACAATTCAATATTAAGAACATATTTGATAAATCTTTTAGTAAAACATTTACAAATAAGGTCATTCTTTATAACAAATTTCTCATGTTTTTATTTGTTATTAATGCATTATTATGAGAACTAGGTCATGACTGATAAATAAGGTAAATGATTTTTTTTTTTTCACAATGTCTCGCTTTGAAACAAATGAAAGGAGACAAGTTATTTAGAATTGAGTTTCCAAACACAAATTCATGCCTAAAATCAATTGAGAATTATTTGATTTTGGGCTTAGCGTGTTATTGCATGTGGGCTTGGCATATTTAATTTTAATTTCTACTCGTAGGCCTTCACTAATAGTTTAAATTTGATCTGTTGTGGCCTTCAATGGTCTTTGGAGATATCAGTTAATTTTTCTTTTTTTTTTTCTTCTTTTTTGATTTTTTTTTATAATTAAGCACTTTATTATAATACAATTGATGGGGTAGAGAACAACATATACACAGGCTCAGAGCGCAAGCCTAAGGCGCAAGCCCAAACCTCCGCTTTATGAAGGGAGTTGGAGCATCGACCCAATAAAGAAGCTCGACCCACAGTGAGATCCTACCCATACCAAAGTACATGAGCCCAAGCCTAGAACTGAAACCACCCTGCCAGGTAATCAAGTGATATAGGCTGCCCAAAAAACTCGTGTAAAAGGAAAAGTGCCCAATCTCTATGATCCGCACCCCACAGATTAGGAAAGAAGGATCTTGCATGATCACTACTCCTCCATTATCCCTTAAGAGTCAGTCCATTATAAGGAAAATGAAACCCCTCACCCAATGAGAGAGATACTGTATCACCATCTAACAAGGAAAGTAACCACTATTTCCCTTTATAAATACCGACCCATTCCACCATAAAAAGGTATGCAGCAATAAGGCCATAGAAAACAATTGAATTCTTTCCTTCTCATAAGAAAGAAACTGACTTAGCCATCGGAGCGGCTGGCCACACCCTCCTGACGCCTTTCGTAGGGTTGCGTGTGTTGTCCGACGATCCGATTCAACGACCGGCCCAATCTACCCCAAGAAGCTCCGTACTTAGTATTCTGTGAGAAAGCACCATCAATATGTCGCTCGTGGGAACGATTAGCCTTTACAAGAAAAACTGAATTTGGGGCCGACCGATGGTATCACCCGAAATACGCAGTACGAGTCATGCCAACCCCTAGACGCAAGACCGCCGCGACTGATAGCCAACCACCAAGAGACACTCTTGAAACTCTGCAGCCAATGCTGACGAGATGGAGGCACTCCGTCTCACCAACCAACGTTTGCTGAGAGACTTGGAGGAACTCACCAGACAAATGCAACGACCGCAGGAAGAACAACAACACCACGACGCTCCTCGAGATGCTAACAAAGGAGGAGAAACTAGCCAGCTATGAACATATCTCGGCAAACCCCTGAGAGGATCGCAATGAGGGAATACCGAAGGAACAATGTAGGTAATCACCCATCCTTTATCAACAGAGATGTGGAACGATCATGGAGCAATTGCCATTTCTGACATCCAACAAGAGCTCACCCACACAAGGAAACAGTTGAAAGACGAGTCACCCATGGATGCTTTGGTACAAAAATGTAGTCCCCATTCACGATCGAGGTACTACTCCCTCTCCCAAAGAAAGTCTGCACGCCTCAAATCGAAACGCTCGATGAACGAAAGATCCTCGCAGAGACCACCTCAATACCTACAAGAATCAGATGGAGCTACACGGATACCAGAACCCTAAGAGATGCAGAGCCTTCGCCATCACGCCAAAAGGCTCATGGCCCGGTTCAACGCACCCGCCATCGTCAATCTCATCATTCAGAGAGTTATCCATCGCATTCGTCTCCCACTTCATCGGAGCTCAGACATATAGGAAGTCGAGCTATCACTTGTTGACCATAAAGCAGAGCCCACAGGAGAACCTGAGGTCCTACGTTTAGAGGTTTAACGCAAAGTCATTAGCTGCAGACATCCTGCATTTATTTGCCATCACGCTTTCATCGCCGGCTCTACAAGAACAAAGACTGATGTTTTCCATCTCAAAGAACCCTCAGGCAAGCATGGTCGAGGTGCTCGCTAAAGCAGAGAAATGCATCAACGGCGAGGAAGCCCTTCTATCTAAGCGGGAAAACTCTTCTATGCAAAAGGAGAAAAGCAGGGGCAAGAAAAAGCGAGAGCGGAGCCCCAAGAGGCGAGGAGACAGGGATAGATCCCCATGAAGGGACAGAGAGAATAGAGAACGGTCTCCAAAGAGACGAGGCAACGTCAAAGACCACTTTGGCCCACCTCGCCCGGGAAGCCACAACAAACATATCCACCTTAGCACTCCACCCCTCGACAAATTTCTCAGGTCACAGTCCCATGGAGACGCAAAGACGCAAAGTTTTTAAGGTGGCCATCTCAGATGAAGACAGACCCAGCGAAGAGAGATTTAACCAAGTATTGTGAATTCCATAGGGATCATGGACACCGAACAAATGATTGCATCTAGCTAAGGAAGGAAATTGAATACCTGATCCGACGTGGACATCTTCACCGCTTCGTGGCCTCAGGAGGTGTAAGACCCAAGAAATTCCAATTTCTGGAAAAAGGACAAAATCGTAATTTTGGTTACAAAATTACAATTTCGGTTAAAAATTCAAAATTTATTCTCTGGATCTCGGATGACGAAACGGATTTCACCGTTGGAATCGCCCTTCGCGGAAACGGCCAGCATCGCCGACTGGCCAAATTCCAAGACACCACGCTGAGGCATCGCGCTTCGTGCCGTAGAACGATTTTCGACGCGACAAAGTCACATATAACAAGTACTCATGTGCCATAAGTGGTATGAGTAGATAAATGATGAAATGGATGGGCCGTGATAGCGCCAACGCCAAAACCGGTAGCATGATATAAATTGGCCATTTAAGAATTTGTTTAAATGAGAATAATGCCAAATTGGGCGAATAAGTACATCTTCTGCTTTAAACAAAGGAGCAAAACGGGAAAGGGAAAGAAAAAATCTGGCAGTGGCTATTCTGGTGCCTTTTTTTTTAGAGAGAACTTCTAAAAATATCACATGATCCGACCGTCTAGCCTCGACAAGAAGGAAAGTTGCCCACGGAGCGCCACGCTGCGGACACCGGATTTCGAGGAGTTTTGACAAACCCGTGGAGGTAGGGATTTATCCACGGTTTTACACTTTATTTAAGTGTTTTATAATGTTTCGTTTGGTTCGAGGTCACAGGCTTACTGGATCGGTCCCAAAACATGGACCGAATCAGGAAATTTTTTAGAAATTTTTTGTCACCCATGGCCGCTGGGACTCGATTTGTAGCTTATATGATAATTCTATGGAATAAATTATGCTTTGTGTGTATAAGGCCTAAATGGTCGTGAAATTCGGGTTCAGCAAAGTGAACCGACGACAGATTTTTCAAAGAATAGTAAACTGAGGTCACTATTTCGAATAGTGTCTCATAAAATAATTTTGTGAAATAATGTGTTTGGTCGAAGTAATTCAAATCGAATTGCTCGTGGTTTGATCACAGCCCGTGTGAGCTAATTTTGATGTGATGAAATGCTTAATTACATAACATGATTGTGTGGATTAATCTATGGAATATATGCATGTTTATATATTTACATGACATGGGATCGTGAATGGAATTGGCATCATGCATTCCATATGCAATCGGGAGCACCTTAGGATGATGAGGAGTGCATGAGGTGAGTCTGAGAAAATGGTTTCGAGGGTTGTCTAAACTAAATATGATCGGAGGGTAGTCCATATTAAAGAAAAATATCAATCGCTGAAGACGCACTCCAATTGATATACATCTGAGGGTAGTCCACAACAATATCAATCAATAAGACTCGCCCAATTGATATATACACATCAAGGGTCGGTCTACAAACAAATAAATATAATACCTCTTTACGAGGCTTTCAGCGAGCGAGGAGCTCAAGGAGGACTCCTGCACGAGATGACCGCCAGACATTCAAGCAGCACGCATTGGGCTTGAACGTGTGTTTACTCTGGGAGCATTGCATTGCACTTAGGTGGAAAGTAGCCCACTTAGGGTGATTCCACTACTGAGCATTAGCTCACCCTATCGAGGGATACTATTTTACAGGTACAGGGAGCGTGCGAGGGGACGACTCGTCCTAGAGACTGAGGTTTAGAAGAAAGCCGGATTGTGACTTTGGGTTATGAAGTATTACATGTATTAGAATTGTTTTAATTTTAATATATGTCAGAGTAAGAGTAAAATTTGGAACTTTCAACTATGGTCGGATAGTTGATATATATACATTGTTATGAATATCGTTTATGGGCCCAAGTGGCCAAGCATCATAGGACCGTTATATTGACCTGCTTGGGATTGTGTTTACAGGGTTTTGTATTCGGGGTAGAGCCCCGCACAAAGAGACTCGCCCTCGATTTTCGTGAAAATGCTCCGTCACCCGACATTCACTGCATTCCGCGGTCGACGGTAGTCAATCTGACACTCGGGTTTTGGGGGCGCTACAAGAGGCTCCGGACTGTGCACACCATCACCTCGTCGCCTACCAACTCAACACCAAAGAACCCTCGGGAAATCCATGATCTCCGATTGGCGCGGAGGGAGTCCAACTTGACCTAAGGCCCATCCGCGTAACATCGTATCGTGGAGACTCGAAATACAAGAAAATCCAAACTCCTTCGACCAGACACCACACCATAACTTTTTCGAACCCGACATGGAAGGCTTCCAAGATCCTCATGACGATCCACCTGTAATAAGCCATCAGAGTTAACAAACAAAGAAAGACACAGGTCCCTGGGCCGGGACAAAGGAAGCTCCTACCGATAACATCTTTTAAGGCCACCTCTTCTATAAATGGGCATCTAAGGAGAAGTTAGAACCTGGCCAATGCCCACTGGGGGTTCTTCAAGAAAGAAATTACACCCCCGGGTCAACACAACTGCTCACTTTCGAGATCCCCGTGTCGCCACAACCCATGGAGGGTTCCCTATAGTGGATGCCCCATCAACTTATAACATACTATTGGGCAGACCCTCCCTCAATGCCATAAGGGCCATCCCTTCCGTCTATCATATGATTATCAAATTCCCCACTACGAATGGGGTAGGAATGGTTCGGGGAGATTAGTGCATAGCTAGGGAGTGCTACTCGGCATTAATGAAACAAAAAGCGTTAGGCAGCATCTACATGGACGAGCTCTACATGAGAGATGAGGTAGGCACCCAACCTACGCCCTCAGAAGAACTAGAACCGATACAACTTGACGACCAGTCGGAACATCTCGTCTACATCGAATCCAAATTAGCCAAAGATGTCAGGGACCTCCTCATCCACTTCTTGAAACAGAACATAAAGGTATTCGCCTGGAAGCAGGAGGATATGGGGAGAATTGACCCCACAGTGATCGCACACAGGCTGAACATCAGCCCTTCCTTCAAACCTATCAAACAAAAAAGGAGTTTCGCCCCAGAAAGGCAGAAGGCGATCAATGAAGAAGTTAACAAACTCCTTCAAACCAAAGCTATCTGAGAAGTAGAATACCCTGACTGTCATTAATGTAGTCCCTTGCCAAAAAAGGCAAATCCAAGAATGGCGACTGCATCGAATTTCACCGATGTCAATAGAGCCTGTTCGAAAGATAGCTTTCCCCTACCTCGGATCGACCTTATAAAGGGGACGCCACAAATCACGAGCTTCACTTCACGGACGCTGATACAACCGCATCTGGTAATGTTCCAGCTTACCAAGAGAATACTCTCATTTTCAGGATCGGGCAAGGTACTTTAATGCTACTGTAATGCCTTTCGTTAAAGAACGTCAAATACTTAATGCAGGCAGCTGTTTTAACAAAATGTTTCAAAAGCGCATTGGAGCATCTATGGAGTGTATATAGTACGACATGCCGGTGAAGTCAAGGCCGAGCCCACATAGCCCACCTTAGCTGAGTCAGGTTCCGTGTTCTAAGGAACTATAACATGAAGTTAAATCCAAATCCGCGCGCCGAGTCTCAAACTGGAAAATTCGTTTCACAAATAATCCGTCGAGGAATGAGGCAACCTAGATAAGATAAATGTATAGACATGCAACCGCCTTCGAACATCAAAGAAGTTCAACGTTTGACTGGGAGAATAGCTGCTTTGAGCCGCTTATCTGTGATCCGGCGCGCCTACCATTCTTTCAAGTTCTAAAAGGTCGACCGACGCCCAACGGCGCTAAAAACTTACCTGAGCTCCCCTCCCGTCCTGGTAAGCCCTTCCGAGGGAGAACTCCTTATCCTTTATTTGGTTGTTTCAGATTTCTCAACTAGTGCCGCCCTGGTCAGAGAACGAGATAGAATACAACAGCTGGTCTATTATTGCAGTCGAGCTTTGAGGGGAGCGGAGGAAAGGTATCCAAATATGGAGAAATTAATCTTAGCATTGGTAACCCCTGCCATAAGGCTTCAACCATATTTCCAGGCTCACACTATTGAAATCCCAATAGAACACCAAATGAAACAGATATTGCACAAGCCAGAGACCTTGGGAAGACTGATAACATAGGCCATAGAGCTCAGTGAGTTCAACATCAGATACAAGACTAGGACGACGGTCAAAGGGCAGTTTTAAGGTATTTCATCATGAATTTAATCAAAACCCCCGACACAAAATTACCGAGGCTACTCAATTTGCTCACCTACCCATCTAGAGGTCGTTTCATCGACGGGCCGCCAATTCCCAAGGAAGCCGGCGCCTAATCACCTCCCGACAAGACGATGTGGAATACGCACTCAGACGGGATTGCTCCAATAAGGAGGTTACGGTCATTATAGCCTGCTTAATCTTTGCTAACTCTATGGAAGCCGATCAACTCGGAGATACGCGCGATTCCCATTTGCGCGCGAACAACAGAGGACTCCTACAAAGCCAGGTGAAAATGATCCTTACCAAAATGGTGCGAACCGCTTAAAAGTTTATACGGTTCGTCGCATGTCCTGGGCGGGCGTAGAATATGCCGCGCATGCTCGCAAGCCAAGAACAACACCACAGAGTGATCTAGACATACCGACAATCTGCCGAAAGCACCCATAACCCTCGGTGAACGTTGACGATGAAGAAGTGTCCCCTGTAATGTCCGAGCCGAGCTGGATGGACCCCATCTGGGATTACTTGGTGGACGGAACCTTGCCAAGCGATCCAAAGGAGGCCCCTAGGCTCAGGACGAGGTCGGTTAGATTCACCATTCATCGAGGGACCCTTTATAAACGAGGCTTTTCTACACCCATCCTTACGTGCGTGGGAAAGAAAGACGCTAATTACATGCTCAGAGAGGTGCATGAAGGTATCTGTTGCAACCATATCGGGCTGTGTCCTCGCATCAAAGACATTGAGACAGTGGATATTATCAGCCTACAATACCAAAGACGCCTACTCTGAGTCAAAAACAAAGATCCGCCAAGAGCATACCCGTGATCTCACCTCCCTTCAACCACGACCAATCACAAGCCCTCGCCCTTCCAACAGGGGCTAGATTTAATGACCCTGCCCATTGGGAAGGGCCAATGCAAGTTTATCATTGTAGGAGTGGATTACTTGGCCAAGTGGGCCGAGGCTAAGCCATTAGCAACAATCACCGAGCAAAAGGTGCATAACTTTATTTGGCAGTCCATAATATGCAGGTTCGGAATGCCTAAAGCCCTGGTATTTGATAATGGGAAACAGTTTGACAATCCTAAGTTCGAGATTTGCCACGAGCCTCTCTAATCAAGAATTACTACTCATCCTCAGCCATCTCGCAGATCCAACCACGCGTGTCACTATAAGGACTCTCAAGGCAGCTTTAAAGACTAAGCTGAAAAATCTAAAGGGAAAATGGGTTAAGTACCTCCCCGAGGTATTATGGGCATACAGAACTACACGCAGATTAGCAACTCAAGAAACCCCATTCGCCCAAAGATTCGCACCGGGGGCGCAGCCCTGGCCGAGGTTGTAATCACCAATAGTCGAGCCCGCAAATACCAAAACACAACGAGAGATTCTCCGCCTAAACCTCGACCTCCTCGGAAGAAAACATGAGCATGTTCTAAAGCCGCGCCGACGAGGACGAATATAGAAAGACAAGAAATATTACGACCGAAGGGTCGTGCCCAGAGTTTCTGTCCACACCTAGTTCTAAAACTCTCTAACAAGGAAAGACCCTACCCACGAGGAAGCTAGGACCAAACTGGGAAGGGCCCTAAGTGGTATCGCGAATAGTCAGACCTGGTAACTATGAACTTTAAACATAAGAGGGAAAAACCTTGCCACATTCGAACGCTGAAAGCACCTCGTGCATTTTACCAGTTAGAAGACTCTGATTGTAGCTTTAATAAGAAATTCACGCTTTACTTTTAATAAATGGGCCCCATAAGCCATCTTCACCGATTAATATTCTCGCAAACTGGCCAAAAAAGAAAAATACAAACATCGCACAAGTACACATCGCTTCAAAGACCACTTTTATTTCATTTATCTCATAAAATTACAATTCAAGAAAGTTGTTCTTCATCAATAAGCCTCTACATCAATCGTTTCCTTACATCTTTAAAATACACCGCAAAGTCGCCTTACATCAAGTAACACCCGATCAAGGCAAAAACCACAAGAAAGGGAAAGAGAAAAGGAAAGAGAAGGATAAGGAAAAGGAAGGAGAAGGAGAAAAGGAAGGAGAAGGAGAAAGAGAAAAGGAAAGAGAAGAAGAAAAGGGGGGAGGAAAGGTATAATGGAGGAAACAAGACTTAAAAATATTCCCTCTAAGCGTACCGCCCCCTCCGAATATATTCCTCTGGCCCGCCCATCACCCGCGTGACTAAGGAACAACACAACCCCACAAGGGAGGAACTAGTGAAACACAACTCCTACAAATGGCGTAACGTCAAAATCAAACGTCACCGCGATCACCGGATAGACTTCAGGCAAAGGACGATCCCGGAGCTTCATCGACAGGCCAGCTAAACTCCGACAATCGTCAAGAGAGGAAGAAGGTCAGAGAGGAGGCGACACGCACCGTCAAGAGAGGCGCTTATTTATAAAGAAACCAGATCGCTGGTGCCACTACCATTCGATTTCTCCATGATTCGCATTAAAAACTCGGCGTGCGCCTTCCCTAGGGGAGAGGAAGACAAAAGATTAATGTGATCTCGTAGATCGTGAGCCGAGGAGCTCAGATACTCAAAGAGCCCTTCACGGCTTCTGCCGAGCCACTAGCTCTGTTTCTCTAAAGGGGCCATGCAGCCTCTGGGCTCTTAAAGAACCCGACGTTCCCGTAAGGCCAAGTAGCCAAGGAGCCATGGCTCGGGCCAAAGGGGTCAGTACCGGTTCTTGAAGAACCCGACAGCCCGTATACAAGTAGCCAAGGATTAATGTGAGCTCAATTTCAGCGGCTATGCAGCTCTGGGTTTAAAGAACCCGACAAATGTAAGGCTAAGTAGCCAAGGAGCCATGTATCTCAGTTTCAAAGGAGCCATATAGCTCGGGCCAAGAGATCCAGAAATAATTTCAACGAGCCTTGCAGCCAATTAAACGAGCCTGCAACTCGGGCTAAAAGAGCCATAAATGGGCCAAGAGAGCTCAGATTAAACGAGCCTTACAACTCGGCTTCAAACGAGCCTTGCAACTCCGCCCAAAATAGCCTTGTACCCTTATTTCAAGAGAGCCTCAGAGCTCGCTCAAGAGAGCCTTACAACCTGGGCCAAACGAGCCTTGAAACTCGCTTCAAACGAGCCTTGCAGACGCTCAAAAGAGCCCAGGAAATTTCAGCTTCAAGAGAGCCTTGTAGCTCAGTTTCAAGGGAGCCATGTAGCTCAGCTTCCAAGGAGCTATACAGCTCAGTTTCGAAGGAGCCACATAGCTCAGTTTGATGAGAAACACGATAGCTCAACCAATCAAGGGCCGCATAGCTCAGTAAGAACCCGACCATTCAAAGATCGTGTGACCAGGAAACCTTTCAACACAAAAATATAAAAGAAAACGGGAAACAAAGAAAGTAGAAGGACGAATATCCATAGAATACAAAACCAATGTTGGCATTACAGATGTCCAAGGCTTAGAGCTCGAAGTTAGCCAAAATGAGAAAAGATTACACAAAGGGGCCTAAATGTTTAAGGGGGAGCTTATGAGCGTACCGAGCGCGAGCGCCTCCAAGCCATGCAAGTCAAGGCGGTTTCTCCCAATGGGCAAGAGGAGAGCCACCGCAAGAACCCAACTTCACCTGTAAAGAGGAACAAAGCTGTGGTACTGTGAGGACACACCGGATCCGCCGTCCTCGTAAACGGATTCTTCCCACCTCCTCTTCATCGGGATCAAGAATCGAAAATTGAAGTCCAAACCCGAAAAGCTCTCGACAAACTGAAAGCAAGCCATCCGGAGGCCCATAAAGTGCAGGCCTCGTCCTTAAACTCCGCTATTACTCCATCCCTATGGCCAACCATAGCCTCCCGCCTTTCGAGGTCCCTGCGTGACACGCTGCACTCCTTAGCCAAGTGCTCCACAGAGCTCTCGGCTTCAAAAGCCTCTCGGCAGGCCAGGTCCAACGCCGTGACTTTGGTGCATAACTCCTCCCTAACAGCCTGAAACTCTTCCTTAACCACCCGCAACTCATCCTCGACAACCTTCAGGCCCTCTATGGCCTTCTTCTCTCTGTCTTCAACTCGCCTATACCGAGGTGCTTTAGGGTCGGATTTATAAATTCAACATCCTCAGTTGCTTCAGATCCAAGCTCGCAACCCAAATTCTCCCTGAGGTCAAGGAGGCAACTTTGGCTTTGTATGCTTTTGTCGCCTTAGCAAAGTGCCTCATCGAATCCACTCTCCGCCAGTCTTTTATATAAATAGTTCATTATGAACAAGAGAAGGTGTTAGCACAACACAATACGCTGATGAGATGGATAAAAGAAGGCACTTGAACATATCGAGACGGTTCCCAAAAGCGACAAGGCCAAAGCCTCCTCAACGCACAGGGCTTCCACCTTCTTGAGATTAGATTCTCGAAGGATAGACGAAACAGCCCCAACAGCAAGCTCCGCATTGGTAAACAGCGATCATTTCCCACATCTCCCCGTCTCGGAGGGGAAGGCGTGTCGTTTTGCACCGAAGGGCTCCAGACAGAGATAGGAAGAACTTTTAATGGAGGCTCGAGCTCTTCAAGAACCCTCGCCTTACAAAGTTAGAGACGAGGACGCCGCGACACCCGCCTCCTCGGACACCTCAAACAAAGAGGATAACGCCTGCCCCCTCACCCGAACTTGGGCATGCGATCCCCGCTGCTTGATGACAGGCCGAAAACGCGGTGTATAAAATGAATGCCTAAGTGCGCAAGTGCACGCGTAGCCCCAAGTAATATAGTGTACTTAACGTACGATATCGATCCACAGGAAAGGCAAACGACTACAGATTCTCGCTTTTCTTGCATAACATTCGAAGAATGACTTTAAAAGGGATTTAATTATGTAAAAAAACTAACTTCAACTGTTGATTTAATTAAAGTGTTGTTTAAAGCCTAGTGGTTTTATCTCTCCCCGTCACATTCAATGGATTGTTTTCTAAAGAGATCGCTATTCAATACATTTATAATCCCCATGGCGAGGTGATCTTGCCTACGAGATATCCTCTCTCGAGGTATATCCGCCTATCTCGCAAATAATCGAAAGATATCTCTATCTCGAATTCTGCATTCGAAATGCTTGCAAATGTTCTACCCTAAATACCACCTTCAGTCCGAATATCTCTCATCGACCGAATCACCGGGCTACCTACCCGCATCCCTCGAATACCCTCATCTCGAATCTCTGATCTTCGAAGGCGCTTATGCTAATGCCGCAAACATTATCATATAATTTAAATACGGTGTATAGAGTAGATCTCGACAATTTATAAACAATTGAATAAATATAAAAGATCAATCCTTAATCCATATCGTATGACGTGGTTTGATGTAACCCTAGAAAAGATCTAGAACATAATGGAAGAAAAGATGAAACTCCGCTTAATAATGAAAACATTGTTCTAAAATCCGAAATATAATAAAAGTCAAAAGCGCATACTCCCGGCACTTCCTCGGTCGCGTCACTGGGCCTCGTCCGTACTCGCTCGCGCGCCCGACCTCCCGATCAACCCAATTTGCTTTTAATGATGATGGCGCATTTTCGAAATGACGCCGCGATGGAGCACGCCGCGCTGACGTGGTAACGTCACACGCGTTTGACACGGTGATCGCCATCGACGCATGACGCCGCGACGTGGTGTGACGTCAGCGACGTGATACCACTTCCTTGTTTACCCTCCTGTTCCAAAACTGCCCCAAAGTTACTCTTATGCTCCACCTAACCCGTAATCACAATTCAACACGAAATCGTGGAATAGCCACAAAACTATACCCATTATTATAAAATAAATGTGAAATGACGAATCGACGCTGAGTGTGGGTGAGATGAGTGTTTTAGGCACCATCACTCGACAGCGTAACGCTTAAATGATACTCCTAGCCGGGCCCACCCGAGTAGGATGCTGCCTCAGGAGGATCCCGAACCTGCGCTTTACGCTCCTTCTTCGCCACAGTCGACACTCCGGCCCGAAGTTCTCCTTGAGTCAAGCCACGATAAGAGGCCCCCATGAGAAGCTTCATGCCAGGAGCGGCGAGATCTCAAATGAGAGGAACAAGAAGGACTCACACCTGAAGAGTCGGGAATGTCGAACATGATCATATTGGAATATGCCCGAGGGCGACACTCGCCGCTTGCCGCGCATTTCCCCGTCCCGTGAGGTCGACGGATACCTGAAGGCAACGCAACCAAAACAAAGTCAAAAGCATAACATGACCTATAAAAAGTCGTCCCTACTTCAGCGCAGACGTAAAACTCACGCAGGTTCTCGCGCGCCCATATTGTCTAATCCCAAATAAGACGCTTTGGCTCAGGATTGTATTTTCCCAATGCTCTAATTTCACAAAGAAATAGCCCCTCTAATGCTTCAGGAAGAAGGAGGCCGAAAACACAGCCTAGTAATGGTCCGCTTTGAAATGTACAAGAAGCCTCCCGAGGCCTCCTTCAAGCTGAAGAGATCCAACAGTAGAGCTATACTAGGGACCTCGAGGCCCTTATCCTTAAAAAAAAAACAAAAGGCCAACCAAGATGACCCAAAAATTGGGAGAGAGTTGGGACGGGCATACATTGAAATGTTGTAGAACGCTTTTGATGAAGGGGTGTAAAGGAATGCGAAGACCATTCTCAAAGGTCGCCTCAAAAAAGCAGACCATCTTCGCAACGGGAACAACATATGACTTGAGGAGATCAGGACACAAGATTTGGACGCCGGAGGGAGGTCCATAACGAGCAAATAAGGTTTTAAAGGCACGAGTATTCAACTCTGGCCAGTGGCTCACTACCCGCGCACCCACTGGCTCAACAGCCCTGAGCCACCGGAGACCTAATCTCTCTTCACTTCCCTTGCCCTGTCAGCGGAGGAAGATAACCTACTGGAAGGACCCCGGTAACCATAGCGGTAGGGCCACCGAGTTCGCCACCGGTCATTTCGACACGCACCCAATGACCTTCCCTTTATGCGCAGGGTTACGTACACGCATGACTGGGCTAAATGGAGAGAGAATGAACAAAGCAACGAAAGAGGCGGGACCTCAACCCAACACGCCTTAACAACCTGAAATTCAAAACAAGGAAAAGAAAACAGGCGAAGAAGAAGGAAGACGCACCAAACTAAGGAGGAAAACAAGGAAAATCTACTCTAGGAAGACAAGATGACGTAGCACCACAAGAAGTTCTAAGCTACCGATCGTGAGACACTTCCAAACCTCAGAGAAGAAGTGGAAAAGCGTGATAAGGAATGTGTTTCTAGCCGCATGAAAAGCAACAAACCAAATGGCACGGTAATCGAAAAGAGCCATCATTATCACAAGACGCCGACGGCGACAAAGCTCGGGATCAAACCATCCCCGTGAAGCCACGTGGAAGCCACAATCCATCCAAGAAATTTTCCAAATTTCTTTGCCGAGTCTGCTTCACTCAAGGGTCGAGGCTACCGACTAGGGTAGAGAACAACATATACACAGGCCTAGAGCGCAAGCCCAAACCTCCGCTTTATGAAGGGAGTTGGAGCACCGACCCAATAAAGAAGCTCGACCCACAGTGAGATCCTACCTATGCCAAAGTACATGGGCCCGGGCCCAGAATTGAAACCACCCTGCCAGGTAATCAAGTGATATAGGCAGCCTAAAAAACTCGTGTAAATGGAAAAGTGTCCAGTCTTCATGATTCGCACCCCACATATTAGAAAAGAAGGATCTTGCATGATCACGGCTCCTCCATTATCCCTTAAGAGTCGGTCCATGATAAGGAAAAGGAAAACACCCAAAGGAAAAGGAAACTCCTCACCCAATGAGAGAGATACCGTATCACCATCTAACAAGGAAAGTAACCACTATTTCCCCTTATAAATACTAACTCATTCCACCACAAAAAGGTACGCAACAATCAAGCCATAGAAAACAGTTGAATTCTTTCTTTTTCATAAGAAAGAAACCGACTTAGCCATATCGGAGCGCGGCCTACACACCCCCACCGGATCGCCCTTTCGTGCAGGCCGCAGTTGTCTAATCCATCCGATCCAACATCGCCCAATCCGCCCTAAGTACTCCAAATTTCAATATCGAAAGAAAAGCAACTATCAATAAGAATTACCCTACTGGGACTCGAAATTAGGACCCCTCCTCTCCTTGGATATCCTGCATCTTTAAACTTTGACTACTCTACCAACTGAGCTACGCTTGTGGACAAATCGATTCGATTTTTAAAGGAAAGTTTTCAAGCATCTCTAGGAAAATCTTACTACCAAATATATGAATCGGTATTGCAAATATGTTTTTTAACTAAACAATCCGTTCTTATATTAGCTTTCACAAAGCCTCCAAAATACCCTTCAGCATAATTGTAAGACCCGAGAAATTCCAAATTCTGGAAAAGGGGCAAAATCAGAATTCTGCCATTACAAAATTGTAATTTCGTTAAAATCTGGAATTTATTCTCTAGATCTCTGATGATGAAACTGATTCGCTGGAACTGCCTCACGAAATCTAACTAGCATCGTCGAATTTCATCGACTCGAGACAATGAGTTGGCATCGCCGAGGCATCAGATTTCGTACCAGAACGGCTGGCGCGACAAAGTCACATATAACACGTACTCATGCGCCATAACTGGTATGAGTAGAGAAATGACGAATGCACGACCGAGATAATGCCGAATGTCAAACTGGAAAAGAATGACATAAATGTCATTTTTGGAATCGCTTTAAGTGTAAAAAGACAAAATGAACAAGACCGTCTCCTACATATCAAAACGAGAACCAAAATGGAGTAAAAAGAAAGCGATTTAAGCTGATTTCAAAACTTAGAGAGAGAACATCTGACTTCTCTCTAAAATATCGGGCAATCCGACCGTTAGAATTCTTCAGGACAAAAAGGAAAGTCGTTTCACTGAGAGGCCTATGCGCGTCTTGCTTTAGGAAGTTTCACAAACTCGTGGAGGTAGGTTCCTCCTTACTTGGGTTTTACACTTTATTTAAGTGTTTTACAATGTTTCGGTTGGTTTGAGGCCTTGAACGGCCGTTTGATCGGTCCCAAAACTTGGGACCGAATTGTGGAATTTTTTTTAGAAATCAATTGGACAGTCGTGACATTGCACGGACTGTTTTGGTGTTTGAGTTGGAAATTGTTGGATAAATTGTATTGTGATGTGTATGAGGCCGGAAATGGCCGTGAAATTCGGGTTCACAAAGTGAACAAGATTGCGGATTTGCCGAATATAGTCGAGGGTTTCCCATCATTCTCGAGAATGGTGTTCACAGTCAAATTTTGTGAATTAATGTGTTTAGTCGAGCAATTCAAGTAGAATTGCTCGTGGTTTACCATACAAATTTCATGTGAGCTACCTTGATGTGATAAAAATGCAAAATTACAACATGATTGTGTGATTTAATTTTTATGTGAATATATGCATGTTTATATATTTGCATGTGTTATAGATCAATGAATTAATATCATGATTCCATATGCACTGGACACCTAGGACGAGCAGGGAGGAGTGCATGAGATGAGTTGAGAGAATAGTTTCGGAGGGTTGTCTAAAAATGATAATTATCGAAGAGTAGTCCATACAAAAAAATATCAATCGTCGGAGACGGCCCAATTGATATATATACATCGGAGGATAGTCCACAAATAAACATAATAATTTTCATACAAGGCTTAGGCGAGTGTGAGGGAGAGCAAGTGAGAATTGGTACGTAGATGGTCTACTAGACATTCAAGTAAGTGAGCACATTTGCTTGAATGTGTGTTTACTTTGGAGCATTGCATATGCACTTAGGGTGGAGAGTAGCCCACTTAGGGTGATTCCACACTCGAAAGCATTAGCTCACCCCGGCCGAGGGATACTATTTTACGTGCACAGGAGCGTGCGAGGGAGACGGCTCATCCCAGACCGAGCCTTAAGAGATTCGGGAATGTGGCTTCGATGGTTCTACATGTATTGGGAATTGTTTAATTTTCAATATATGTTGTATAAGAGTAAAAACAATCGAACTCCTCGGAAACTATTGAATATAGTTGGATATATATATATTGATAAGTAGTGTCAGACAATCTGCCACATTCGCACTCCGCGATATCACTGCCGATGCGTTATATACGCGCCAGATTTGTGGCAGAGCCCCCCGTACAAAGGAGGCTTTGCCCGATTAAAAAATGCTCTGCCATTCACGAGGTGATTCCGCGGTTGATCGTGGTAGTCAACCTGACCCCGGCTTGGGCGCTACAATAATAATTGAAATAAACTATTTTTTAAAATAATAAGCTATAATTAATTTGGAGTTCTTTTCAATCTCTAGGTTTAATGAACCATTGTATCTTTAATGGGTGGCTTGACATTGGAAAATGCTTGAGCCCGTTTAGTTCCTATTTTCAAAATCGTATTTGTTCTTAAAAGTGATAATCGTGTGAACCGTTTGATTCGGTTTTTTTTTTCAAAACACAACAATATAAAATCACTAAATTCAAATAATAAAAACAATTTTCAGAGAATACTGGTGTTTTCAAAAACGGTTTTCTGTTCTCAAAGACAAGAAGAACAAAGAAAACAAGAAGAACACATTTGGTTTTCAATTTTCTTTTGCTATGAAAAACACAGAATATACAAAAAACACTAAACTTAGAGAACACAAATAGTTTCAGTTCAAAAAAGTTCTCAATAACAGTTTTCAGTAATATGAATCAAACAGTCCCTATATTTCTAGCATGTGAAGGGTTGGATTTCGGCCGAATTGGTGGTATTTAAAAGAAGAAACCTTAGAATTTATAGGCCTAACCCAATTGGGGGTGGACGTCTCATTTGACAAGGATGTTTATTTACTATATATGGGTCATTTATTTATTGTATATTTATTTCCTTTTCTTAAAATGTATTTCTTTTATATTCTGTTGTGTTTATTTCATTTTTAATTACTTGGCCTATCATGTCTCGATAGAGTGATAGAACTATCAATGTTTAAATAGGTAAGGGCATATGGAGGTGAGGGATCCGCATTTAAGTATGATGGAAACGGTTGAGTACAATGTAAATAAAGTATTCCTTATCAAAAAAGAAAATACCGGACTTGGAAAATCTTAAATATTTTTTTAACTAAAATAAGAATTGAAATCGACCATCATAAACATGAGTTAAAAATAAACAAAGCTCAAAAAATAATAATTTACAACTTTTTTACAGAAAATTAATTTTATTGATCAACAATAACTGTATCGATAAAAACATTGAATCAAAATTGGTAAAAATCACATACATGAAACAACAATGGTGTTTACTAGCATAATGAATTGGATAAAAATTATACATAAGGATAAACAGCTCATACATTTGAGAGATATTATTATGACTAGAATAAGTTCCAATTACAATTATACAGCATATTGATGACCATTAATTTGATTTTTTGTCGTTGATCGTATATACTTTACTCGTTTGAATCGCTCACATAAATAAACGTCGTACCACAATGACGACAAACAAGCGCCGCACCAAAACGGTGACAATCACACGCCGTACTAAGACAACAGCTAAGACACAAAAAAAATAAAAATAAAAACCTAGATCTTATGAAATAACCACTTTATTGAGAATGAAAATTATGAAAAAATTATTAAATAACCACTTCATGGTCTGACAAAAAATATATATTTTATTTGATGTTTAAAATTTTTTTTTTTATTTGATTTACCATCCCCTAATTAAATTCTTTATTTATTTTTATCTAATTCTATTAAAAATAGTTTCTTAAACTCACAATGCTTATTACCAAACCTATTGAATTTCTATTTAAATTATTTTAGTAAGTAATTTAATTGCCTTTTTTTTTTTTTTAAGTAAACCTAAGACCGTTTTCAAAACCATTTATTCCCAAGCAAAAAAAGTCTCACCCTCCAAAGATAATACATATAAAAAAAATTGTATCCATTATATTACATTATTTTAGTTCAGTTGAAGCTCAAAAAACTTAAGTCCATTTCAGAGATGGTCATTAGAAGATCAAATAATGAAGAGCTATGTCATCCTGATGACAAATATAGACAGAAATAATCTTCAAACACAACTGATCATTTAATGATATATATATATATATATATATATATATAGAGGTAACATATATATATATGGAAGAATATTATCATATTAGTTTTAAAATATAAACTTAACTAATTAGAATAGATAATTTTTTAAACAAAAATATATATTTAATATAATTGATTTTAAAATAAAGTTAATAACAATCATTATAATTGATCCTGACATATGAAAAATTGATTCAAGATGATGCAAAAATATGATCACATAATAATTTTTTGCCTTTAATTGTAATTTCACAAGGATAGCTAATTTATACGTCGGTGTTTTTCTTCATCAAGTCTAATAGATTGACTTTACGTATTTTCATGTCCAATTGATCAGTTATTAAAAGGTTAATTAGAGGAATCATGTTCAAAGGGTGAGTCTCTAATGACAAAAAAGCCTATAAAAAACATTGTAAATTTTAACTATGCTTATATTCTAAGAAGAGAAAAATACTGATAATACATGTATCTCTCTTCCCCCAGCCCCCTACCCACCGCACCACCCATAACATAGAGAAAATGTTCTCCATTTTTCACCTTTTAAATAAATCAAAATTTATGATTCTTAATATGTTATTTTTAATTAATTTTATAAGATAATATCTTATTTTCACTTATTTTGAAAATCTACTTAATTAAAATTTTTATTTTTTAAAAATTAGTTATTCATTATTTTTTATTTAGTATATTTTTTCTTTATTGTGTAATAAATATATTAAAGTAAATTAATTTAATATACAATTGTCACCATAGCAATAAATATTTTAATAAATATACAAATAAATTTAATATTTTAAATTTTATATATATTCGAATTCATAATACTTTTTATTTATAATATTTATAATTTTTTAAAATTTAAAATTTAAAATTTTAATAAACCTAAAATTTAAAAAATAAAAAAGTGCTATCCACAAGTTAAAATATTTGTTAAATAAAAATAAAAAGTAATATAAAAATATTAACTATTTAACAAAAATTAATAATAATCATTTTAGTATTTAATTTCAAAGTATAATACAAATGTGTTAACTCATAATTTTAAAATTAAAATATGAATTGAAAATCTTTTGTCAATCGAGTATCTTACAATTAATTTATTTTGATAAATTAATGTTGTTTAAAGGATGACCCCAAATTCTCATATAAAAATCATGTAAGAATATTCAAGGTTGGTTTATTAACATATAACGTATGAAAGAGATTCAAATGAAAAGAGATTCAAATGAGAAATGAAAGTTTGTACACTTATTGTATAATTGGTGCACTTGTCTTGTATAGTTAGTGTAAACACCTTGTACATAAAACAAACCCTTATTTTTTTCATTATTAAAGAGTAATACATGCATGTTTTCATTTTCTTGGTAAAGGAAATAAGGAAAAACATCAACCATGTTTTTCATATTTTTTTAATTGTGAAAGGTCATAACATAAATATGTATTAGGTTATTTATTATATTTGAGTTAAGTATAACATCGACCAACTCGAAAAAAAAAATCATAGATTGATGTATTAGCATTACGAATTTAGGAAAAGGTATTTCGATAAAAATATTTCAACTTAAGGAGAAATGCAAGCTCATACAATTTATGTACTTCTTATTTCGATAATAAAGCTTTAATAATATTTTCAAGTTTCCCTTATAAGAGTTTTCTTTTGTTTTCTTATTTATTTGGTTGATTCCCTTAAATGGCAAGTTCGTGACTTATTATCCCTCGATCAATTACTTGGGTGTCAAAGTATATCTCGTGAAGCCCTAAAACCCGGGGGTTCCAAGTGACTAGTCGTCAACTCAAGGGAATTTCTACCTTAGTCATTACACCTAAGTCTTGGTCCCGACTAATACCACTACTCACATATCGAGTTACTTTGCACCACCTCTAAATGTCCCTTCACCGAGACCCATTCATTCATATTTAAATTAAAAATATGAGAATAATACACTTAAATACAGTCCATAAGAGTCCGATCACGACCCTCTTATACCCGACTTATTGGCAATAGTTTAAAAATTTAATTATAAAACTGAAAATTAGAAATTTTCAAAAATAACAAATGATATTAATAATAATAAATCATTACATGGTTTAAGAGCATAGAAAATTATCTAGATCTCGGATGACTTAAATATATTGCATCTTTAAATTCATTCAAGGAATCTAGCCGACTCAAAAATTTCTACGCGACCTCCGAGACAACCGTAATTTTTTACAATTTCTGTGATAAGCCACCAAGACTCCAAAGACGAGATTTTTGGCTTAAAATCTTAAGTCAAGAAATGGCTTATTGTTCGCTTTAAAATAAATTGAACTAAAAGAAATAAATTATTTTTGGGTAAAAGTTTTATCCAGCCATGTGTCCAAATTTAAAAAAATAAATAAATAAATAAATAAATAAAAAGAATTAAGAAAAAAAAAGATAAGGAAAGTCAAACTAAAAAAAAAAAAAAAAGCCACTTTTTGGCACAAACGGGAGGGAGGAGCGTGAAGAGAGGGAGAGAGAGAAAGAAAAGGGGAAAATGATTTTTTTCGCTTCTCTCTAAGATCTATAGAGATTGGATTGATTCGCTTTCTTCTGCAGCAGTTATATTAAAGTTTATCCACGCAACTTAGCTATGTGTGAGTACCAAAATCTTGGAGTTTGGTCAAACTCCATGAAGTAGGGAATTTTCCTACTTTGGTTATTTTTAGCCTAAAGGTCATTTAATGGCTTGTGGTTTTCTTAGAGGTCGTGCGAGACCATAAATTTCAGTCCTAAATTTTTGTGACTGAGTGTATGAATTTTTAGGAATTTTTTGGGACTGTTCGCATAGTTCGAGCCGAATTTTTTGACTATTTTCGACAAGCCTGCTAAATCTCTTTCGGACCTGCTGAAGCTTGGTTTAATCCCTGACTAATGCTCTTCGCTTGTGGTGTGTTTTGGTATCACCGTAATTTGGTCACGAACCATGAAGGGACCAAGAGGTGCCCTGTTTTATGTGGGTCTGAGATTTGGGCTATTTTGTGTGTTATTCTTGAAAAAAAAAATAACATGCTGTTATGTGTAAAAAATCATGTTAATATGTACTTACGTGATGTATTAACATGGAAATGGCGATGAATGGAAATTATATGCAGTAATTATAATTATCCGAAATTTGTAAATGTTGCATGTAGTACGACATAAAGATGAAATGACATATCCGTGATTTCATATGCACAGTACACAAGATATCGGGTGTATGTGCATGGGTATGGTCAGTCATCATCAGTGTTAATGAATGGGTAGTGAACTCGTACTTTGGACGACGTCCAATAAATGTCTCACGGTTTAAAACATAAAAAGAAATCTAAATAATGTGTGTTGGGTGGTGATAGGCGTATTTTGTGATGTGTATATAAAATTATGCAAAAAAATATAAAAAGGGCGCCTATTCCGCGCAAGTATACGCTTGTCAGTAATAAAGCTGCACTCCAAGACGGACATCGATCCACAGGAAATGTATGTTAAGTACAAAATTATAATACTCTAATATCCAACCAATTGTGATAGTAAAACAATTTAAACTAACTAATGAAATTTCTAAATCTAACTAATGAAGATCGCAACTAAGGGATACCAAGAGATGATAAATTCCTAGGGTACTTGGTGCAATCGGACAATCCTCTTAGATCTAAGTCAAAATTCTACTCTATTGTTTCATGAAAATGCTTTCCAAGGCGACTCTTGTCTAATTTAATTATGTTTCTCGAGGTCGAATAACCTACCAACTAACACTAGGTCTTTTGCTTCTCAGCTCAACCCCAAGCATTAGAGATGCTTTAAGATCTAAAAGTCTCACACGCCTCCTAATTACCAATAATTTCTACACTATCAAGCTAATTAGGTTGATTTATCTATGTCTAGTTCTTTACTCCCTTCTCGCATCTTCAAAGAACCACTCACCACATCGAGATTAGCCATAAATCAATATGTAAATAGAACCCAAGTATGAATCAATAGAGGTGCATCTTCACGTGCTAAAAACAATAGAAAACGAGAACATTAACAAATAGATATAAAACCATGTTCAATATACAACCAAAAAACCCTAGATCTACGAATTTAAAGCATGATAGAGGCTCGATACATCACAAACTTAGGATAAAACAGAAAAAGAGGAAGAAGAAACTATAATGATCAAATGATATGAAGCTCCCGATTTTTCTTCATTACAAATCTCATGATCTTCTCCCAAATCTTTCAAAGACAGCCCAACCTCCTCCTTGTCCCAAGTGTGGACAGTCATCTTCCCTCCGAGCCTAGCGCCACGGTTTGAGCCTTGAAAACCTCGCCATTACGGGCTCAAATGGGCTAACAATCCACCCAAACCAACCCCGAACGTCGCGACGTCAGGCAAAGAACGCTGCGACGTCGGAGTGTTGCTTCTCAGAACGCTAATGTTGGTTCCCCAACGTCGCGACGTTGCTGCAGTCCCCGCCTCCAACTTCGTAGGCGCCATAACTTTGTCATACGAACTCCGATTCGTGTTCTTGGTACCGTTTGGAAAGCTCTTGAAGTTTAGAATCCATCCATATATGACTTGATGCAATATGATCTTGCTATTATGTCTGAAAAAGTCAAATACAGTAGCCTCTCCTACTGAAGGTGCTGCAATGTTTGCTGATTTTCTTTCAAGTTTTGGAACTTGCATAACTTCTTTGTTTGAACTCCAATTTTGGTGTGTTCTCGGGTATCCCTTAGAAAGATCTTGAAGTGTAGAATCCATCCATATAGTTTGATGCAATAGGAGCTCATATGATTTCAAAACGTCAAAATTCGCAGCCTCTCCCCGGGTCGTCTGTAGTAGTTTTTCCACCAATTTTGCAGCCACTCCACCAAATGGATGACCTCGATCATAGTGTGAACTTTAGAGCATTAGTGGCACTTATTTTTAACATAAAAACACTATAAACTAACTAAATCATAGGGATAAAATGAGTATTTAAGATACTCATCACACCCCCTAAATTCTTGCTTGCCCCCAAGCAAGAGACCGACTCAAAACAAAACAAAAATTGAAAATGACATGAACTAAAAATAATGAGATGAGTATGATAACATGATTCCAAATGGAAGAATCAATATGAACACAATTTAGCAATATTAGCCTTCAAACCAAAATTTAGGATCCTTAAACTTTAAACTTTCTAAGGAACATGGCAAAGCAAAGCATGGTAAATTGAAAATCAACCCCCCAAGTCCCAAGCAAAGGGACCTTTCCCCAAGGAAACTAAGTGTAGGTGATAAAGATGATCTTCAACAGATAACAAGGTCCTAGCACCCCCAAACTTAAGCTCAACTCACCTATTTGGAAGAAGGTAACTAAGAAAGGATAAGAACGCACCCTTTTTATTCATATCAAAATACCTAAAAAATTTCCTAAATACCTAAAAAATGAAGGAGAACTAGTGCCAAGAAGTTTTAAGAGGTCTCGTAATGGATCCATTTCAGGACTCCCCACCCACTGGGTTAAGGGCACCAGCATTAAATCTCTTCAAACTTCACCTAACACTCAACCAAACTCAAAGGCCCTAGGTTGTGGAAGATCCATCTTCTGTCTCCATATACGCAATGTTTCACGACTCCCGGCCAATGGGCTTAGTGGCATTAGGGCTTCTTTGAAAGCGCCCCTGACTGTACCCTGATTCGACTGATGATCCACTTATTCTAATTCACAAGCCAAATTTTTTTTGACTTTTTTTTTTCTTTGCTTTTTATCTTTATTTTCATTTTCTTTGTTTTGTATTTTCTTTGTCGAGGCTCGATGGCAATCCTCTTTTATTAGGGTGTCCCACTAGGTGGCTAGAACTCCCAAGGTTAGTTGAATTCAAGACAAGGGTCCAGACCAAGGTATACAAGTGAGACCAAAATAAAAGGGTGTGTGATAGATTCCCTTGAGAAATAGCTTGAAGGTCAAGGAAGGCGACTAAGCTAAGTCACCCATACCAAGCAAGTACACACCTGCATCATTTAAACCTAAGGTCCTATTCCTTTACACTTGACATTTTTGAATAGTTGTGTTCAAATGAATCTTCTACTAGCTAACAAGGCATCAAACTCACCATAAGGAGACACAAAATAAAATAAAATAAAGAATGAAACACATGCAACTAACAACCAAAACAACTAACTAAAAACGGGTAAGTAGGATACAAAAGTCGATTTTGAAATTTTTTTTTTTCTTAATGATTTCTTGAATTCACCCCAAACTTGAAATGAACATTGTCCTCAATGTGAAACAAAAGCAAGAATGGATAATGAGTAATTTCGAGGTTTATCAAGTCTCTGAAGTTGCTCCAATGAATATGGCCCGCTGAGGCAAAGAGTGTTAAGAGGGGTTAGACTTTAAGTCCAATGAAGGGGATGCTTGAATATGGTTTCTTTGTTCTTGTCACTAATTATTGAACTTCGCTTTCAACCTTTAGCTTCCAAAACCGCATTTGAATCCCCAAAAACTTGAAATTAAAAACTAAAACACAGAAAAACAAAATCAAGCACGAAAATTTATTAAAAAAAACTCAAAACTAACTACGAAATAGAAAAAAGGAAAGAAAACTTTTAAGCTCGTCGCCTCCCAAGGAGTCGTCCGCTTCAGTCCCGCCAGACTCTACCAACTACGGACGGGTCTGCTTCGCCTCCATCCTTTCTCTAAGAGGTTTTTTATAGTTGTGCCCAACTGTTGAACTGAGTACATAGTCTTCCACAATCTTATTATTTTTTTGATTTTCTATTTTTTTAATTTTTTTGTTTACAATGGTTCCTCTCGATTCATTGTTGAAGTGAATGATGTACTCATCCACTCCTAATTTGGGATCAAGCTCTTCTCATTTTTCAATTCTTCATGCATCTCACCCCATAAAGTCACCTTAAAAGTCTCTACAACCTCCTTTACCTTTCATGATTCCTGAGTAGTTGGACTCCTTTTTCCTCCTTTTCAACTAAGTCTTTCAAAGTTTTTGCATCATCATCCTCCACCTTTTGAAGCTTCTCAAGTTCTTCATTACCTCTTGAAGTGATTTCTTCATTATAGCTCCAGTTTTCTTCTTCTGTATTCACCCCAAGAATAGATGGCGAACTCTCATGTTGTCCTTCAAAGGACATTTATAAATTTATTCTCTTGTTCATTCATATTTTGCATACTAGTTCTTTCTATACTCATACTCTTCTCATCTTTAGGTTGTTCTTTCTCAAATGTGTTGAGTACTGCAGGGCCATCGAGCCATCTCTCTTCAAGCTATCGAATGGTGTATGCTAAATTTCAACATTAGCCCGTCAACGCTGAATTGAACTTGAGATGTCACATATTCAAGATGGAACTTTTCTATTTCACCACGTCGCTCTCTAACTTTGTCATTCTCTCATGGAGGTTGACTTACTCCCCATTTGGATTAAACCGAGGCAACCCAACTTGAGAGGTCCATTTCATCCAACATCTTGAAAATCTAGCTGTGCCATGGTAAATGGCACAGTTCTTCTTAATTCATCCATAGCTTTTTCTAGGCTTGATCTTTGGACTTGTGGAGATTGAAGAGTGTTATAGCTTGTATTCCATGAGGTGTTTGGGTGGTGGCTCCATCCAAAATTATGATTGCCTGGCATGGGGTACCTCCACATTGAGCATAATCCATTGATGCATATGGTTGCCACACTTGACTTCGCACTTGAGTTGTCACTCTTCTTTGATGCTCATCATCCAATTGCCGCATTCTTAGTTGTTGCTCAAGGTGAGACAATGCATTTGTTAACTTGATGATAGGATCCGTTGTGATTGAAATGCTATTAAACAAAAAATAAAATTCAAAAGTAAAATGGACAAAAAGGAAAATAAACAAGACTAACTATATCCAAAGTAGGTAAAGCTATTTCAAATCAATATTAATAAAGCACCAATTCCCCGACAATCGCCAAAACTTGATAGGCTATTTTTGTAGATGTGTATATATAAAATTATGCAAAAATATAAAAGTGGCGCTTATTCGCTGCAAGGTTATACGCTTGTCAAGTAATAAAGTGTAAATTTGGCACGGATATCGATCCACTGTGGAAAATGGGATGCTAAATACAAAATTATAATACTTCTCTAATATCCAAACTAACAATCGTGGATAGTAAAAACAGACTTAAACTAAACTAATGAAATTTCTAAATCTAACTAATGAAGATCGCAACTAAGGGATACCAAGAGATGATAAATTCTAGTACTTGTGCAATCGGAAAATCCTCTTAGATCTAAGCTGTACCCTACTCTATTGTTTCAAGGAAATGCTTCCAAGGCGACTCTTGTCTAATTTAATTATAGTTCTCGAGAGGTCGAATAACCTACCAACTAACACTAAGTCTTTTGCTTCTCAGCTCAACCCCAAGCATTAGAGATGCTTTAAGATCCAAAAGTCTCACACGCCTCCTAATTACCAATAATTTCTACACTATCAGGCTAATTAGGTTGATTCATCTATGTCTAGTTCTTTACTCCTTCTCGTATCTTGCAAAGAACCACTCACCACATTGATTAGCCATAAATCAATATGTAAATAGAACCAAGCATGAATCAATAGAGGTGCATTCACAAGAAACAATAGAAAACAAAACATTAACAACAGATATAAACTCATGTTCAATATACAACCAAAACCCTAGATCTACGAATTTAAAGCATGATAGAGGTTTGATACATCATAAACTTAGATAAAACATGAGAAAAGAGAAGAAGAAACTATAATGACCAAATGATGGCGAAGTCTCTGATTTTTCTTCCACAAATCTCATGATCTTCTCCCAAATCTTCAAAGACAGCTCCCAACCTCCTCCTTGGTCCCAAAGTGTGGACAAAGTCACCTTCCTCCGAGCCCTAGCCGCCTACGGTTTGAGCCTTAAAACCCTTCATTATGGGCTCAAAATGGGCTAACAATCCACCCAAAACCAACCCCGAACGTCGCGACGCCGTGCAGCAACGTCGCCACGTCTGGATGCTCGCCGTTAACGCTATGACGTTGTCTCAACGCCGCTGACGCGTTGCCGCAGTCCCCTCGTTACTCCAACTCGTAAGGCCATAACTTTGTCATACGAACTCCGACGGTGTTCTCGTACCGTTGGAAAGCTCTTGAAGTGTAGAATCCATCCATATATGACTTGATGCAATATGATCTCATATTATGCCTGAAAAGTCAAAATACAGTAGCCTCCCGCTGAAGGTGCTGGCAATGTTTGCTGATTTTCTTCAAGTTTTGGAACTTGCATAACTTCTTTGTTTGAACTCCAATTTTGGTGTTCTTGGTATCCCTAGAAAGATCTTGAAGTGTAGAATCCATCCATATAGGCTTGATGCAATAGGAGCTCATATGATTTCTGAAAACGCTCAAAATTCAAGAGCCTCTCCGCCGCTTCAGAGCGCTTCCACCAATTTTGCACAATTCCACCAAATGGATGACCCGATCATAAGTGTGAACTTTTAGAGCATTAGGCACTTATTTAACATAAAAACACTATAAAAACTAACTAAATCATAGGGATAAATGAGTATTTAAGATACTCATCAGGTGGAGCAAGAAGGGGACCGTTAACCCCCTCAGGTGAAAAGCCCGGAACATGGGTGTAAGAGACCAACGGTGTAATATGAAAAGTTCTGTATGGGTGTATGATGAGTGCCTAAAACACTCATATTATACTCGCGTCAGTCTACATTTTCCTGTTTAATTTAGAGTAATTTTATAGTTTTTGTGACTAGAATAATCAGTTGATGTCTTTGTGAATGCGTGAGTATCAGGTGAAAAGAGCGCAGAACAGAAGCGCATTTTGAGAAAATGGGGAACAAGGCGATGAAGTACTGTCACGCCGCGACGCCCCATCGCCGCGATCGCCCTCACCGCCACACGCCCCACGTCGGATCGCCGCCACGCCGCGGACGCCACCACGTCACACGCCGTCGAAACGCCTCATCATTAAAAGCAAATTGTACTAAACGGATCGGGAGGCGACGAACTGAGGCAATAAGTTTCGAGCAAGAGTGATTAACTTGGCAGCGTCCTGGATTGTACATCTTTGACTTTTCGTATATTTCCTGATCTTTAGAAACAATGTTTTCTTTATTAAACATTTTATATTTTCTTTCATTATGTTCTAAATCTCTTTTCTGTGGTTACATCAAACCCTCATTACATACAATGGATTAAAAAGTTTGATATTTCATGTTATTCAATTGTTATTGAATTATTATATCTACTCTTATACCCGTATTTCAATTATATGATAAATATCTCGGCCAATGTTAAACATACACAATCGAGATCCAGATTCCGTAGAGATGAGGGTATTTGTGGGACTGGCAGTAGTAAAATTTTTAGTCGCATTCTAAGCAATAGAGATATTCGAACCCGAAGGTGGTATCCAGGTTAGAACATTTAAGCATTTCTAATACCGAGTCGAGATGTAGAGATATACTCGATCTTATTCACTAGATAGGCTGATATACCTCTAGAGAGGATATCTCAGAACAAGATCACCTCGCCAATTGACATATTACAAATATATCGAGTAACACTATCTTTAGAAAGTAATCCATTGAAACGTGGATAGGCGATTTAACTTAGGCGCCAACACTATTAATTCACTAGAATCAATAACTCTAGTTATAGTTTCCTTATTTGATTTTATCCTAAAATCCTTTATTTGGGAGATTGTCTAGTGCTGCACCTTCAGATTCAATTTACCTTTCCCGTGGATCATATCCACTTTAAGTACACTATATTACTTGGGGCTACGTTGCACTTGCGCATTTTAGGTATCTATTTGGCGCACCGCTTTTCTACCATTGGCTACTACGGAAAGGTTTAAATTGATATAGAAGAGGCATAGATATTCAATTTTTTATTTACTTTTGTTATTTATGTGCTGTAATTTGGTTCTTGTTAGTTTGTAGTGTTATCAAGTAGCATGTGTTTCAATGGAGTACATGCGAGCGCTGAAACCGAATTAATCAACACTTGTGTGATCCTCTGAGCTGTAAAGACTCTCTCGTACGCATTGCGCCGAGAACAGAGAACGTAATCGCAGTGTAACTTCAATAGTCATGGAAAACACCGGGCAACAAGATTTTCGCGCTGAACAAACCGAACTACGTAGAAGCAGAATAGGAATCAAGCGCCTGTGCCATTTATAAGAACCACTATCCTTACATGCTATTAGATGAGTTTGTTTTACTCACCAACAGCTTGTCTGGGACACGATCGACTACCACCGATTCAAGCAAACAATTTCGAATCAAGTCAACACAAGATGTGAGATGCTCCAGATCTTGTTCCACGGACTACCCCATGAGAATCCGAACATGCATTTGACTACTCGGTCTCATGATGCCATCAAGTATAATCTGAAACACCGAAGAAGCCCTAAGACTACGATTATTCCCACTTTCACCGGGATAGAGCTAAGCATCAAGCAACTGGCCACCACCGGGATTCCATATTACATGCAAACGAATTGGTACAAAAGTTTCGACCAAGTTCTTCCACCTTCGAAGATTGCACAACCGGCGCAAGAGATCAACACGCTCTAATAATTGCAGGGGGAGAACCCGCGGTAAGCATGGGATGTGTTCCATGAATTATTGGCGGAAGTGTCCTCACCAATCGACCAACCGCATGGATGCAAGTCCACACCTTCTACAATGGTCCGAGAAATACAACCCAAACAATGAAGATAGATGCCTCACCGGAGGATCATTGATGAAGAAACCACTGCATCAGCGTATGAGATATTGGAAGATGCCGCAACCAACACTAATCGCTGGCCTAGAGAGAAGGCTACACCCAAGAAACACTGCGGTGGCATGTGCATAATGCAACCCTCAACAATCCGGGTAAATCATGGCTCACCCGACTAAACAAACAACAGACAACAGGAACAAGACATGCCATGCCGCACGACTCCACGAGTCAGAATCTCGCGAGACAAAGACAACAGCTGGAATGTCGGGCCAAGAACACTACAAAAGAGAGCAAGCCCAAGACGTGTCGAGGTTTAATCGGGACCAAATCACAAAGAAAGAAGGACCGTATGGGGTAACAACTACCGTAATCGAATCGTGACAAGGGTGGCGTAACAACTAACCGTGACACCAAAACAATCAAGGGTATGGATACGCAATAACCGTAACAATATGCCATCAAACCGAAGCACGAACCACCTTCCGAAAGAAGTCGGATTTAGAGCAAGCTTCCAGCACGCATGTTAACTTCGTGATTCCGCATTCATGAATGAGACTAAGGCGAACATGGAAAAGAAACAACCCGCTTAAACAACTGCGCTCACTATGAGTTCGAGGCACAAATGGGCCAAAATGGCAAGCTTACTACGTAAAGGCAACCGGGTTCTCTCGCGAGCAATCTGCAGGTAAACCCAAGAAGAGATGGAATGAGCATCGTTAGCGCTTCACGAGAAGTGGGAGAGAATTGAATCACAAGTGCAACCCCACTGTAGAGCGCTAGAGACCGAGGAGATCACACAAACTGCAACTAAGACGATAGCCAGGTAACAACATAGAGAAACAATAAGAGAGACCAGATACAAAGGCCAAAGATACCGGTCCCTTACCCACAACGTCTCAAGAAACATAAACTGGATAAGCAATTCACGAAGTTCATGGATGTTTTCAAAAAGTCGTATATAAACATTCCATTTGTCGATGCCTCAGAGCAAATGCCCGCTATGTAAAGTTCATGAAAGACATTTTGTCTCGAAGAGAAGATTAGCAAACCCTCGAGACGGTAAACTTAACTGAGGAATGCAAAGGCCATCCTTCGCAGGAAGCCACCGCAGTAAGCTCAAAGACCTGTGCGCTTCACTATCCCGCACAATTGGAAATGCGATTTTGAAAGAGCGCTGCGGTGATTCGTGCGCATTAACTTATGCCCTTATCAATCTTTGCCGCTGAGACGTAGGAGTATCTGGTCCGACTACAACCACTCTTCAAATTGCAGATGTATCTTTGAAGCACCCGAGAGATAATAGAAGATGTCTTAGTAAAGGTCGATAAGCTTTATTCTTCCAGTTAGATTTATAGTTTTAGACATGGAGGAAGATAGAGAACAATCGGGACATTCTGGGAAGACCTTTTCTAAAGAATCGGTGGCAATGATTGACGTGCGTATGTGGCGAATCAAGCTAAGAGTACAAGAAGAAGAAGTAAAATTCAATGTCTTCGAGGCAGTGAGACACCCAGCAGAAAGTGATATGTGCTTAATGGTTGATATAGTCGAGGCTATAGTGTCTAACCAAAGTGGTCTCACCGACCCTTCGAGACTAGCCGAACGCGAACGCATCTAAGAACCCGAAAGGACGAGCGCGTACAACACGTTAAGTGGATGGACTTTCAAGTAATAATAGAAGGAAATATCGAATCGCTTAGGCGAAGGAGCTGAGATCAAAATGGCCCATCAATGGAGCAACCACCCAAGATGGAACAAAACCTCTACTCTGTACCATCCTAAGTATGCATATCTGGGGGTAGAATCTACACTACCCGTAATTATCTCATCATCCCTAACTGAAATGGAGGAAGAGAGTTATTGAGGGTTCTTCACAACACAAACAAGCACTCTGATGGTCTCAATGACCTAAAAGGGATCCGCCATGTGTATGCAACTGTGATTTTATTAAGATGGCCACAAGCCCTCAGTGGAAGCGCAGAGGAGGCTGAATCCGACAATGAAGGAGGTAGTTCGGAAAGAAGTTCTAAAATGGCTAGATACTGGGGTGATTTACCCCATTTCGTACAAATAAGATAGTAAGCCCTGCTCAAGCAAGGCCGGGCATGTGAGGAACAACCGCCATCGACTCAAAACAATATCTTACCGCCATCTAGAACAAAGACCGGGGTGGAGAATTTGTATTGACTATAGAAAGCCGAACAAGGCCAATTAAAAAGATCACTTTCCACCGCCATTCTAGATCGGGATGCTCGATCGACAATGTGGTATGAATATTATTGTTGATGGATATCTTGCTACAACCAAATCGCCATAGCGCCCAAGACGTGAGTAAGACAACATTCACTTGCCCCTATGGTACATTCGCTTCCTAAGGATGCCCTTTGACTATGCAATGCTCCGGCACTTTTCAAACATGCATGATGGCCATATTCTCCGATGGTAGAAAAGACGATCGAGATTTTCATGGACGATTTCTCGCACGGGGAAATTCATTTGACAATTGTCTAGCAAATTTGAGAGTCAGGCTAGCAAGATGTGAAGAGACCACCTTAAGACTAATTGGGGAAAAGTGCCATTTCATGGTACAAGAGGGTATCAGCCCTCGACATCTGATCCTCAGCAGGGACAGAGGTAGATGTGGCGAAGATCGGGGCTAAATTGAGAAGTTACCGCCACCTCTTCAGCCGAAGGGACCAAGTTTTCTAGGCCATGCGCCGGATTTTATAAAGCATGATCGCTGATTTCACGCATCGCGAAACCATTGTCTAATTTGTATAATCCAGGATCCCATTCGACTCGACTCCCAATGCGTACATGCTTATCAGACAAGAATAAGTCGATCTCAAATTCCTATCATAGCTCCGCATTGGTCTTTTCCATTTGAGCTCGATGTGTGACGCAAGTCACTAAGTAATGAGCAAGACTAAAGGGTAAACCCAGAGAAAATCTTTCGTGTGATTTGGCCAGGCAAAGGTGACTTTGAATGACGTCAATCAATTATGCCACTACCGAAATAAAGAACTATCGGGCCATCGTTTTGCTTTACAAATTCGTGCCATATTTGATTGGCAACAAAGTCTGTGCACACTCGATCATTCCTACTATTAAGTACTTGATGACCAAGAAAGATGCAAAACCCGATTCATTCTGCGGGTCCTTCTCGTTGTAAGAGTTCGAATGAGAAATCAAGGACAAGAAGCGGCACTCCAAATTCTTATATGCACCACCTTCGCGACCGGAAGGCCAGGATGATGTTCCAAGTGAATGACGAATTTCCGCACGAAACTTTTTTGCTACGAGGATAAGAGGGCGCTCCTGGTCATAGATTATGTGAACTATTCGTACCAAAGTGATTCCTAGACTTAATCCATCAAGAAAAGGTTTTTCGCGACACCTTAAGCACTACTATCGGGAAGAGCCAATTCTTTACAAAGACCGTGTCGATCGTGTGATAAGGAGATGTGTTCGAAGATGAAATGCTCAGATTCGAACCATTGTCACACTCTATCGTGTGGTGGACACTTCGTGGCCAAAGAACAGCAAACAAGGTTCTACAATCGGGTTTTTATCGTCTTCCTTATTTAAGATGCTCATCATTCGCTTCCACTTGTGACAAATGTCAACTAATGGGGAACATCTCTAGAAAGGACGTAGCCACCCATGCATCCTATCTCTGGAGGTAGAGTTGTTCGACGATGGGGATCGATTTCATGGACCATTTCCTGCATCATACAACAATTTATACATCTTGTCAGTCAGAGACTATGTTTCAGCGGGTAGAAGGATTCCAACACGAACCACTATGCCAAGATTTCAGCTCAATCTTCAGAAGAATATATTCTCACGCTTTGGAACTCCTCGAGCTTTCAATCACAGAGAATGGAAACGCATTTCGCAATAAGGTAATAGACAAGGTTTTGCAACATGGGTACGCCATCGCACATCTCAGATACCACCCACAATCAAATGCAAAGGTGAGGCATTCTGAACCGAGAAATCAAGTACATCCTCGAGAAGACAAATAACAACCTGTGAAAGATCGGGTCTAAAAATATAGACGATGCGCTCCGCATACCGCACGCATTAAAACCCTGTGTATGTCCCCGTCAGACTTCAGGCGGCAAAGCATGCCACCTTCCAAGAGAATCGAGCATCGAGCCTATCAGCCACCGACAACCAAACATGGACAAGACTTTGGTCAGAAAACGAATACTCCAACCTGAGCTGGGGATGAGTTCGTAAACGGCTGCGAGAACCGCCCAGATTTATAAGGAGAGAAGCACTAAGGCCCGCACGACAAGCACATCAACACGTAAAGAATCTACAGTCACAATGTCCTTTCTATTCACCCTACCAAAGCTTTTTCCGGGAAATTGAAAATCTCGGCTGGTCCCGACTTTCACGTGAATAAAAAAAGTTTTACATGGTAAGCAGAAGTTTCACATCCCGAGGCACATTCACGCCGCCACCCAACGCTAAGCCGCATTTTACGGAGGCGAAGCCGCACAAGCAAGTCATTCCTTTGACAAATGCTAGAAGAAGTATAGTCAATCATCATAGAAATGAGCTCCCATCATTGAAGTTTCAGTAGTCGCCGAGCTAACGACTAAACATAGCGCTTTGGAGGCAACCTGCTTTCTAAAACTTTGTTTTTAAGTTTTCGCTTCTTCTTTGTTATTTTCGTAAAATTTTCGATTTAGTCGACCGCGATCGTCTCGCTTGCTGGTTTAATTCTTCGTGAGCCGGCAGCGGTAGGCACGAGTTTGCAGAGTGTTCAAAGTCCAAAGGGAAGTTTACAAGTGGAGAGTTCAAAAAATCAAAGCGAGTAGATAAAATCTCGGTTCTCTTCGCCACGCCGACGAGATTTCACGTCGCGATCGCCATTTTTTGAAGTTTCTCGTCACGTCGCGACGCGGAATTCTCACGTCAGCGACGCGCCACTTTGGTCACGTCACGCGACGCGGATTCTCACGCCGACGCCATTCGGGCTTTCGCCACGCCGCGACGCCATTTTCAAGCCTTCTTGCCACGCCGCGACGCGGATTTCACGCCGCGACGCCATTTTTGAAGTTCTCCGCCACGCCGCGACGTGAATTTCACCGCCGCTGACGCTGCCATTTGGTCATATTTACTCCGCCACGTCGCGACGTGGTCCCGCACGTCAGCGACGTCATTTGGTCTGTCTCTCCGCCACGCCAGCGACGCGGAACCCACACGTCGCGACGTGGCCCTCGCTTTTAGCCCACACGTCTATACTTTCCACTTTCACCGTACTTTACTCAAACCCTTGGCTCCCGCATCCCAAACCCTTCAATCGGACCGTCTGAGCTCATCACAATCGGCCGAGACCACCACTGGCCAAATACCACCGTAAGTCACCCCATTGGCCAGCTTTTGTCATAGTGGCATCCCACCACCGTGTGCCCGATTCTAGCTCTGCACAAAGAGTTTAGGGTTCATTTGTTGCTTTCGCAGCCCAGAGGTATTGTAGACCCTCATTTTGGGTCAGCTAGGTTCCCTTAGAAATCTCGAGTCGCATTAGGTTTTGTGGAATCCTTAGATAGTTATTATTGTTTCAGGTGCACATTAGGTGTTTGATTTTTTTTCTTCTTTGTTTAGGTTAGTATGCGCAAGAGGCGTATTGAACATTGCCGAGTCGGCCCAATGAGACCGATCTCATCGTGACTTCCGGTTCTATAAACAGCGTCGCAGATCGGTTCGCAACAATCGCGTTCATCAAGGAGAAGGGGTTTCATCACCCGACGCATTTCTTCCGCAAGACAATACGGTCAAGGTGGCGTGCCTTATGCCAACCCCCGCCCGCCGCGGCGAGCGTGAGCGACCCACGCCAACCTCGCTCCCATGTCCCTCAAAAAGGTCGTGGTGCGAGGGCGATGGTCACTTCAGCCGCGGAGTCGAACAATAGCTTTACGGCCTAGAACATGTCCCACCGGACCCTTTGATCGCTCCGAGAGTATCCCACTACCATGAGGTCATTCGCGATACCAAAGGCCAGTGCGAGTGGAGGATCAACGCGCGGGCCATGCGGTGCCAATTCCCAAGGCCAAGCATTCGCCTACATTCCCAAGGTTTGGCACCATCATCACTTCTGCCTTGTAATCCCGACGACGGCGTGTGAGGCACCCGCCAAATGCCCCTCGCTAACTTCGCCATTATCCAAGATATACCATTCGATGTAGGGCAAGTTATAGAGGATGCGATCCTCCACAACCGAGATGCGAAAATGAACCTGGGACACCCCTTTCTGATATTTGGCTTGTGCAAACAAGCCGGGGTGCCCTTGGACGACACCGACTCGGTCCAATCTCTATAAAAGCCATATCCGCTGCTGGACACACCTCGGGTGTCCCGCAACCCGAGGGGACCTACGATTCAGCCCACGAGCCCTGACGAGGACGAGCCTTATGAGCATCTGGCCGTTATGGATCCGCCATGATCCTCGGGAGACCTCGTCGCCCCGTCCCACCCACCTCCACCATCCCACCCACCCCACCACCTCCCCAAAGAGCTACGCCACTCCTCCTAGTCCTTCACCGATCTTGAGACCCGGCAAGCTCAAGGCCACCGAGCCGCTTTGACGCCTTCTAGATGAGACCCAGAGCACCCGAGTCCTCGGGTTACCCAGACATGGAGGCGTCACAGCCGATATGCGTGACAGCTTCCGCCAATCAAAGCCATCATTCTATAGTGCCACTAGCCTATGCAGCCCAAACAAGCCAGCCGTTTTTCACCATCCACCACCACCTCCACCGCAGTTGATATTCAGGAGTTCCCTTTACCCTATGTTTTATCTCCCGCTGGGGACACTGATATTTTGTCAGGGAGGGATTTGGGGCGCATCTAGTACCATGTTTTGTGTTTTAGTTTATCAGGTTTCGTTTCAAAAGAGGGGTATTTTTAGCGTTTTTACATATTAGTGTGTTTTGTTTTTAGTTTATTTTACATCGTACTCTATTTCAAGGAGTTATGTGAATAGTTGTTTGATTATATTTGTGTGGACATTCTTGCATGTAGTAATCAGATACATGTGTGCCATGTTGAAAAATCGAGGATCAATGCCGGATTGGAGTTCACTATAAACTTGTTCAATTGCATACATTTGCTTGATGCTCCTGTAATTAGGATTGAATAGTTGAAAAGGGTTAGTGAATCAATCCCGGTAGTCAAGAAACCAGCTCAAACCCTATCACACTCACACACACTAGTGACTTTCAGAGTATGCATAAGTGCCGAACTAACTACTAAAGTTCGATCAACCTAGGGAGATTCGAACCATTTGGAGGATGGGACACCTAATCAAAAGAGATTGCCATCGAGCCCCAACCAAAAGAGAAAATACAAAACAATAGAAAAAGAGAAAAAGAAAAAGAAATATGACAAAAATAGGTATATGCATAGAATAATGATCGTCCAACCCGAATCCCGCACACCGAGGGGCCTATCAAAGCCTAATGCCCTCGAGCCAACTGTCGGAGAGAGTCATTGACTCTACCGCCCACATGGGACAGAAGATGGATCATTCACGCAACCTAGGCCGTTGAGTTTGGTTGAGTGTCTCTGGTGAAGTTTGAAGGAATTAATGCCCGGTGCCCTTAACTAACCGGGCGGGGAGTCACCAATGGATCCTCGCACAGAACACTCCACAAAACTTGGCACTAGGTCTTCTTCCATTTTGTTTGTGCACGAGGGAAATTTCTAAGTATGAGGACATGAATAAATGGGTGCTCCTATCCTTTCCTAGTTAGCTTCTTCCTAATAGGCGAGTTGAGCTTAAGTTCGGGGTATCGACCTAGGCATATCCCGGAGGTCATTCAATTAGTGCTAATATAGGATTTTGGAAAGGCTATCGAACACCATGGGATTTGATGCACTAGCCGCCACCCAATCTCACTCGAAGTTACCGAAAGTCAAATATCTCAGATGCCTCATCGAACATTGAGAAAAACAAAGGGTACGTGAGTCACCCAAATTGATCCCCTATTTTTCAAAGATGTGCATTACCGTATTAGTGTGAGTTACATTACGCCTGCTAGTGTGTCCTCGTTTAGAGCTCCGCTTTTGCTTAGCACGTGCTGAAACTAAGCTCGGGGGGGTGATGAGCGCCCAAACACCATATTATACTCGCCGCCTACATTTTCCCGCGAATTTGTGAGTAATTTTATAGTTTTTGTGACTAGAATACCGAAGTCAGATGTCTTTGTGAATGCAGGAGCATCAGTGAAAGAGCAAAGAACGGAAGCGCATTTGGAGCAATGTAAGGCGATGAAGATCACACGCCGCGACGCCCCATCGCCGCGACGCCCTCACGTCAGCGATCGCCCCCATCGCCGCGGACGCCGCCACGTCGTGACGCCACCACGTCGCAACGTCGCTACGTCGCGACGCCGCCAAAATCGCTTCAATATTAAAAGCAAATTAAAATTAAATCTGGGATTTTGGAGGCGCACGAACTGGAGGCAATGCCTTCGAGAGCAGAGTGACATTGACTTGGAGGAAGTGTCCGGGATTGTAACGCTTTTGACTTTTCGTATATTTCCGGATCTTAGAACAATGTTTTCTTTATTAAACAGTTTTATATTTTCTTTCATTATGTTCTAAATCTCTTTCTAGGGTTACATCAAACCCTGTCACATACAATGGATTAAAGTTTGATATTTCATGTTATTCAATTGTTATTAATTTGTCATATCTACTCTATACATGTATTTCAATTATATGATAAATATCCGCCAATGTTAGCATAAGCACACCGAGATCCGAGATTCGAGAGACGCAGGGTATTCAAAGATCCGGGGTAGTATAGCCTTTAGTCGATTCTGCTAATAGAGATATTCGAACCCGGGCGGTATCCTGGTTATAACATTTAAGCATTTCGGAATACCGAACAGATAGAGATATAATCGTATTCTATTCACGAGATAGCTGATATACCTCGAGAGAGGATATTCAAACAAGATCACCTCGCCAATTGACATATTACAAATATATTGAGTAACACTATCTTTAGGAAAGTAATCCATTGAACGTGATAGGGGGATTTAACCCTATGCCAACACCATTAATTCACTAGAATCAATAACTTAGTTATAGTTTCCTTATTTGATTTTTATCCTAAAATCCTTTATTTAGATATCATTCTAAAGCGTAACCTCAGATTCAATTTACCTTTCCCTGTGGATTCGATATCCGTATTCTTTAAGTACACTATATTACTGGGGCGCGCACTTGCGCACTTAGGCATTCATTTTATACACCGCGCTTT
>JAEQBH010000508.1:600000-930060 GCA_016808115.1 Tetrastigma voinierianum
ATGTACTGAAGAAAAGGGATGAAGAGTGGAGAGCAGAAATAGAAAAAAGGGACATAGAGTGGAGAACAGTCTTGAGAGATAGAGATAATGCCTTGAAGGTAACCATGGATTCAAGAGATAACAACTGCATGAATGCCAGGACACCAGAAATGTAGTTTTCGTATGATGATTATGATGTTAAAAAAATAACAGACACTCCCGGAATCTCTGGGGCCATGAGGCATGAACTTATAGAAAGCAATGCTAAGATCCCAGACTGGCCAGGAAAACAAGCATAAGAGAAGAAGATACCTCCCACACAAACCGAATCTCGGTGACTCAGACCCTACTTCGCAGATCTCTGTAGGCCATACAAACCCACTTGTTCTATACCAACCTGCAGTCAATTGGGCGTGCACTTCATTCTCAGACAAAAAACACAAAAAGTAAAACTCTTAGAACATCAGGAAAAAAGGAACTTACCCCAGTAGAGGAGGTAGAAGAATATCTAAGGATGGAAGCAGCCAAGGAGAGAGTTGCAAAGAATAAAAACAAATGTTGACTACTCCTCCTCCAATCTCTCATCCTCTCAGATCAAACTAATTCCTTTGAATAAAATAAAATTTTTATAGAAAAAATTTTGTGTTCAATTGTGTTTGTGTTTGATTGGTATGTTTTTGATTAGTTTCTTTTGCTTCATGTTTGTCATATGCTTGGTTGAATAAAGAAGATCAACTACCTCGATCAATTAGCTTATTTGCTGCAGCATGTTTGGGTGAAATAACTTGATTACAATTGTTGGTGTGTTGTGTTGTTTTGAGCTGAATGCATGATCAAATGAACTCTTTTACTTGATTAGAAAAACACAACAACTAACTTTTAACCAAACTTTGCAATTGAAATTGTATAGCTCCTCAATGAATTGGAAAAAGTTTAAGTTGTATGTGTAAGTTAGAATGAAGTTTAAGATTTAGATTTAAGAAATGTATTAATAGACAAAGACAAATAAGACCTTTTGAAACTGTTGTATAAACAATATGTTAGTAAAGTCCCGAAAAACAATGCACATATCAAAACAGCTTAACAAATTGTGAAGGATTAGACATCTTCTCCGGGTCGTACCACAAATAACATCCCAAGGTCTTAGAACTTGTTAGATTATTAGTTAAGGCAACCTCTAGGCAATACCACTACTGTGGAAGTGATATAGGCCATACTGGAAGTTTGAGCCTTTCAAGCCTACCTCATAATAATATGCATAAGCATATACTCTAATTCCTAATTGAAGCCAATTGTCTAGTTTCTTCTATTTAAACAGCAAATGAAAGCCTCAAACCCTCCTTGATTCTAATCCTACAAGAAGAACCCTTATTGCCAGTTTCAGACAGAAACTTCAAAATATAGAAAAGCACAAGTTTAGGGAATGTTATGTTGATTTGAAAGGAAACAAGAATGAAGGATGGAAAAAGAAAAGAACAAATGAAGAAATGGAAAAGAATGCAGAGAAGAAGTCAAAATTGTAAATTGTCAAATGGGATTAAGTTTTGTCTTGTGGCCTCCCTCTCTTAGGGGTGTTTCAACACCTAGTACCCTAATGCCAACTGGTATGGGAGTTGCTAATCCAAAGTTCTCTAAGAGTGGTAGAAAGCCTAAGAAGACAAGACATTGCACTAATCCTAAAAATATTTGACTAGTAAAAGAAAAGCAAAAAGGGGATTTCTCTCTAAAAGATGCCAAGCTGAGAATATGCAGTATGATACATCAAGGACAAGTTTGGGGGAATATATTTTTCAAATATTAGTAGAAAAGAAAAGGATGAAGAATAGAGGCAAAGATACACAATTGAAGAGTGGAATTTGAATAAATTTTTAGCCTAAATTCTCCACTTATCTACCCAATTACCCAAGCCTAAAAGACCTAATTGATATTGAAGGTGGTACTTGCCTACATTAGTGGAGACTAATATGAAAAACAAGCATATGGGACTTTGAAGAGTTAAAAGAAATTACAGTTACTGTGTAGAGTCTCAGAAGATTAAGTAATCATGCCAAGGTGGAAGGGAAAGAAAACCATCACACACACAGAGATCAAGATTAATTGATTGAATTGTTTACATTTCATAATTCATTAATTTGTTTGTGACAATAATTGAAAAATCTACTTAAGTTTGAACTAAAAACTAAATTCTGAGAATTGTCGCAATCGACTGACTTAATTCAAAGGTGATTTAGAAAAAAATAATTGTAGTGTAAAATAGAAAAATGTCCTTAAAAATAAAGTTAAATTGTTTGACGACAAACAAGATCTTCTTTTCTTTGCTTGGGGACAAGCAAAACTTTAAGTGTGACGCCCCATTTCTCGGGGGTCCCGTTGACAACCCATCAACTCATGGACAGCTGTATGTCGTAACCCGACACCACCACATGAAAACAGGTGTATTCTTAGACGGGAGCTCTACCTAAATACAACCCGTCCTAAACAACATAAATGATCACACCGGGTCCACATGCGAGTAAAAATAATCTAAATACTTGGCCCTCAGATCAATACCTTGCTAAAATATATTAACTATATTTTCACTATAAATTGCAGCACAATTACTTTACCAAACATATAGTCAAAATTTAGTTTTAATATATGTTATAATAAAACGAATACCCAAAGCCACAACTGCTTTCTTCTAAACGCGTCTCTAGTGAGCTCGTCCTCCGCACACCTCTCGCATTCCAAAATAGTGATCCATCTACGTGGTGAGCAAATCCCGCAGTGATAATTTCCTACGTGGGTTACCTCCCACCTATGTGCACATGTCGCGGCAAACAATCACACTCAAGTAAATACATGATCCCACTTGAATGTCTACATGCCCAATCCCATATCTCGAACTCACCGACTCCTCACACATGCCTAGGCCAAATGCGTAGTAAAATACGCTAAAACAAAAGCTTTAGGTTCGAAACTCATCACCGAATTTCTGAAAATATCGACAACCCTTCGAGACAACTGCTGGATAACCCTCCGAAACAATTCATGGGCCCCTCCGACGTGAATTGTTGGACAATCTCCCAACACAATTCTCCGGAAAATCTTTCGTCGAAATTCCTTTCACAATATTTTCCTTTTTAATTTCTTTCATGTCATGCACTCACTCCTAATATTCTAGGGTGCCCCAGTGTATATGGAATGCATTATGTTAATCTTAACAACTCATGCTAATATATAAAACAATTTTTTTTTCATTTTCCAGTAGAACAAAATAAATTCCTTAAAATTTATTTTATTTTCTTTTATTAATTTTTTTTCCAGTTTTACACATTGTAAAACCTCAGAAAAAATTTTCTTTGATACACATTTTTTTTTCTTTTATTTAATTCTGGACTATTTTGCCCAAAATTTATCAAACAAATTGTTCTCACACTAACCCTAGTGTTCAACATTTTTCCTATGCTATCACTACATGTACAATTTCACAACACATACAATAAAATTCATACAATACATCATCAATCATCAAGTGCACAAGGAATGCGTGATCTATCCGCCCATCAAGTCCTAGGTAATCATATACCTAACTTATTGACACTAAGTTTCCGACATTAAGCAATGACGCCGGTCTGGGGTCCTGCGACAACCCGTCAACCTCATGGACATTGGATGCTGGTAACCCGACACCACTCATAAAAATCAGGCAGAGTCTCCTTTGTACGTGACCTCTACCCAAATACAACTTCTCCCAAACAAGCCATAATGACCACACCGTCCACATGCGAGAAACACCAATACTTGCCCCCGTGACCAATACTCACAAAATACATCAACTATATTACTATAGTTCAAGAGTTAATAAATTATTTCTTGCCTCAAAGAACATATATCAAAAATTTAGAGTTTTAATACATGTTATACAAAACGCACACCCAAAGCCACAACCCGCTTTCAAACGCGGCCTCTAGTGAGCGTTTCGCCCTCCCCGTACACTCCCGTACCTGAAATAGTGATCCTGATAGCGAGCAAAGCCCAAGAGTGATAATTCTCACGTGGGTTACCCCACCCAAGTGCACATGTCATGACAAACAATCACACCTGAAGTAAATACATGATCCTACTCTGAATGCCCACATGCCCAATCCCATATCTCAGTCCTCACCGACTCCCCCACACATGCCTAGGCCAAATGCGAAATAGCGCTTTCAAACAAAAGCTTTTTGAGTTCAAAAAACTCACTATCGAATTTCTTGTGAAAATATTGACAACCCTCCGAGGAGAATCTCTGGCTTGATAACCCTCCAAATACCCATGGGCCCTCCGACGCGGAATCGTTGACAATCTCCCAATACACCTCAGAAAATCTTCCGTTTAAATTCCTTTCACAATATTTTCCTCTTTTAATTTATTTTCATGTCTTGCACTCACTCCTAATATTCTAGGGTGTGCCTCAAAGGTATATGAATGCATTATGTCAATCCTAACAACTCATGCTAATATATAAAACATGTATATATTAACATAATTAATTCACACACTATGTTATTAAATTCACATCAATAACACCAAAATTAGCTCACATGGGCTAATTAATGTCACAAGCAATTCATTTTGAATCACTCAACATCATAAAAATTCACACCAAAAATCATCGTGACCATTCACATGAACAAAGAAACTTTGGGTCAGGGTAATCGTTCACGCCACACAATTAGAGATTTCTCCACCAGCCAAAGCTTTTGAGACCGATATCATGGCCCTTCAAGCCTCAACAAATCCCTATCCATAAAATGACTCTTAGCTAAAGAATAACACAAGTAGGAAAAGATCCCTACCTCTTGGAGTTGTTGGAACTCCACCAAATCGGTGTCCACGTATAGCCCTCGCTGCGTAGATTGACTTTGCTTTTTGCTCCGTTGAGAACCAACGGTCCGAACGACCGAAAATCTAGAGAGAAGGAGCTCCTTCTCTCTCTAAAACCTCAAAATCAAACTCATCGCACAAAAATTCCACCACGCATGTTTTGGTCTCCTTTCATTTGGAGAAGAAGATCACTATTTGCATTTTGTCTTATTCTCATTTACATTTCCAATAATTCCTAATGTGTCCTTTCTGATTTTTTGACACTTGGCACACCCTAACCATCCATCTCATCCTTTCTACTCGCAACATGTGTCACATGGGTACATAGTAGGTGACTTTGTCACATCACATGTCTCAAACCAGCTTTTACTAAGACTCGACACTGGGTGCCTCAAAACGTGAAATCTCGACCGTTCCCTGAATCTCGACGAAATTCGACGTGGTAGCTAGATTTCCGTGAGACTCCATTCCAACCAAGGAAGTCCGTTCATCATCCGAGATCCAGAAAATCTGATTTTGAAACGAAATTACCGTTTGCCTTTTCGTAAAAAATTCAATTTTTTCTAAGTTTTACATTAAGTTTGCGGGAATTTGATGAGTCTTAAACTCATCTATTTTTTTTTATCCATTTTTATGGCTTGTTTTTAGTATTTTTAGAGCTGTTTTAATGCCAAATTATGGAATATTTACAAACTTTGTGTTTTGCAGGAGTTAAATAAAAAAAAAGAGATTTCTAACAAGAAAGAAGAGAAAAACAAGAATTGCAAGTAAATTTCTATCGCACAGACTTCGACAACATCTAATCAAATGGTTAGTAGGGAATTTGTTGCAACAATATTTTATATCAGAACATAGGATTTAAAAATTGGTAGAGGAGCTAGGTCGCAACAAAAGACAACATGTCGCGATAGGAAATGGGAATAAGCCAACTGAGACAAAGATCAGTTATGTTGCGACATAAAGAAAGATCAGAAGGCAGAATCTATGTTGCGACAAAATCTACTCTATCACAACACTGATTCTTGCAACATGGAGGAGCTAGTTGAGACAGAAGAGAGCACTGAAAGAAGAAGTTTAGTCGCAACAAGAAAATTTATGTCGCAACAAATGACGCTTACTTGTTGAAATGACCTAGTCACAACAAAGGAAACCAACGTTGCAACATACTTCAAGCTGAGGAGATAAATCTATGTCGTGACACGGATCTTAATGTCGCAACAAAGAACTAAGCTGAATAAGGAGAAACGAGGTAGCGACATACTTTTACATGTCGCGACAAAGACTTCAACACACAAGAAGTGTCAGCCGCAAATATAAATTTCTAGGTCATTTAACGAAGTCAAGACAGAAGAGCGCCCTGGCTGCTGATATGAAAATTCGGGTCACTATTAAAGTACCTTACAACACCAAGAAGTTGCATGTCACAACATTAGAACAAAGCTACAACAAGAAGTCAAGCCGAAAGGGCAACGTCGCCGCGATAGACTCGCTCATTAAATGCAGATAATATACAGCAGCGGTCACAGAACATAACTTCTGAACAAAGATGTCGTCGCGACATGGAAACTTAAGTCATGACACCAACCTGGGGTTGCATTGAAACCGTTGTGACATGATTATCGATGTCATGCACATACAATCAAGCTGAGGAATGCACAAAATATCGGTTGCGATAAAGGAAACTCCTGTCGTGGATGTGAAGTTCTCATACCGAAGAAAGCAGATCGTCAGCAGAACAAAAATATGCTATCAAGCAACCGGCAAGAAGGAGCACAAGATCTTCTGGGTCGCGATAGACGATCAGATAATTTGCCAAATAAAGACACAAAACTCGTCACGCTTCTTCTCCCCCCTCCTCCTCAACCTCTCCTCGCTGCCCCCCCGCCACCGCCCCCCCCCCCCCCCCCCCCACCTGCCTTCTTTCTTCTCCTCAGTTGCAGAGAAGGCAAATCTAGGCCAAAATGCTTAGGGATTCACACATAGCCTAAATTTTAGGGCCCAAACTTTTAGGGCTCTATAAATAGAAACAATTGCGGAATGCAAGGAAGTCAGTCATCAACAACAAACCAGAGTACTTAGGGAGCTGAGGACTCTTTTGTATTATATTTTTCTTTTCTTTTCTTTTATTTATTTTTATTTTTCTTTTCTTCATAGATTAGCTTTAGCGTGGGATTTTGATTCGTATACTGGATCTGAAACAGTAATTGTTCAGAAGTTTTGAAGTTGAAATTTAATGCTGAATTTCATTTACAATTATCGCTTGAATTTAAGAACCCTGCATAAAAAGTCGGAAATCATTTCTTCCAAGCTGATTGTGCTGTAGTGGAATTTTCCTGATCAGTATTTTAGTGTACACTGTAATCCAGTTTTTGAGAACACAACTTCCGTTGGGAAAGATCTGATGTTAGTTATGATCTTTTTTGCACATGAGAAGAAAATTTCCTGAGTTAAAATTTTAATTTATTTGGATGGTGTTGATCTTGAAATTATTTGTTCCCAATTTTAGTAGCTTATACCCATGAAACTGGGACTTTTATTCCACTTTGATTTAGAGGTCTTCTGTATGGGACATAGAGATGGAGATTCCAAGACCACTACTGGGTTATGCTAGACTAATATTGAAGAACCAATGGAGTTTCTCGAAAGGTTTTAGATAAACCCTCAATTTGCTCATGGTTTCAGAATATTTAAAGATGATATCACTTAATCAATTAGAGATCTCCCTGTCTGAAGAATGATCTCTAACTCATGTTAGCATGAGATCTAATCAAGAGAAAATCTTCAGATCTTAAGAATGAGACATCATTCGTTTAGAAATCTAGCAACTACCCTGTTTCTTGGGAAGCAAGAAACTGGCAGTCATAAGAAATGAGCATGAAGTATTGGAAAAGAAAATACCCGATATTACAGAGAAATTTAATTACAAGTATCGATTAGGAATCATGTTTCGTAAATGAACATGAACCTTTACTCAAGCAAAGTGAGAGTTAGAGGAGGAATCCAAACTATACTACTCACCCTTTAGATAAATCGGGATTCCAACCTCAGGGAAAAGATAGAGAATTAGATTATATAGATAAGAATTGATAATTTCACGTTAAAGTGGAAATCAAAGGTCTACTTTCTCAAAGAATAATTTGCTAAGCTCTACTTTTTATATTTAGGATTTAACTTTTTCCTTATGCTAAACAGTGCCATTATAATTTCAAAGGATAAATTCTTATTAGTTACTAAATCTTCATCTAAACTGGGGACGCTCAAATAGTGCAGAACTTGAGTAGTCAGGGTAAAGGTTGAAGTTTAAATTTCAATCTTCGTGAACTGAAGATCTTGATCTGTATAGTCCACTTTGGCTATTTGCAAATTGACTTGCACTTGTAGTTTTAAGACCAAAGTAAATCTTTAATTGAGTTTAGTGACAAAATTATTCTTCTTATGAGCATACAAGTTACATTTGGTCTCAACAAGTTTTTGGCGCCGTTGCCGAGGATTCTAGTTAGTCTTTGGTAATAGTTGTAGAAATTTGTATATCATTTGGTCTCAACAGTGTTGAAGAGGAATCAAACCATGAGGGTCCCTACCAAGTTGAGAAGGCACAATACCTCAATGCCAATAGGAGCTACACTTTCAAACCCAACCTCAACTTGCCCACTCATAACACACTAGCACTAATGAACCATGAGAAATTCTCATATAGAGGAGGAGAACAAATACTCAAAGATTCTGGGATTGTGTACTCATAAGAATATCATGTTCTCTCGTGGTTCTAACAACAATATGAGAGAAAGGGAAGCAGAGGACAGAGAGCAAAATCAGGGGCAAGAGATATCTAATTCCTTCTGAGAACTGATGCCGGCTTTCAATGAGAAAATAAGAGGTTATAACATACATGAGCAGAATGAAGCCAAGAGTATTCGCTGTGCAAACACAACCGCAGCCAGCAATACCACCCGCCTTAAAGAATTTACATCATGTACCGCCCTAGCCATGCACTGGGGCCAAGATACATTCCCAAGTGACACAAGAACCGAAGGATTAAAATGGCTCTGATCCAGAGGGGTAAATTGGAGGAAATTTAAATGAACTTAGATCCGCATTTTAATATGAAAGAGTTTGCTGGAAATGAAGAAATTTGCAAAGAAATTTCAAATAAAAGACATTGGGAACCGAGTAGCTGGGAGACACTAAACACACAAAATTTAACAAAATTAATCTAACTAATAAATAAAATTCTTCTGGGTTGCTCCCAAAGAAGTTGCCTGCCAATGTCTTTAGTTGGGATGATTGGCCGTAGACTGGTCTTCATTAAGAAAACTCTCTTCTCCCCTCTTCAAAATCTGGATCTCAAGTTCATTTAAATTTCCTACAATTCACTCCTCATCTTCTGGACCAGAGCCATTTAATGTTTCATATTCTTCCTTGTTTCACTGTGGGGAATGTATCCCCTCCAGGGTCGATTCCCCGCATGGCCTAGGGCCAGCCGCCTCTACCCGAGTTCCAAATTCTTCAAAGAGTAAGGCCAGACTGGCCTCGAAACACAAACAGAGCTGGCTCTGAATGTCATGAAGGTCACAAGAAAATTTCTTTGGGCTTCATGGCGTTCAAGAGCCTTATTTCTCCATGAAAGCCTGCATCTGGTCCTCAAAGGAATCTAGATCCTCCCGCCCTTGATGGCTCTCTCGTCCCTGCTTAGCCGCCAGGTTGGTCACATGGTTTGGAACCCGAGGGAGGCAATGATATCACAGAATTATGTCCTGTGTCTTCGACTACTGTGCTCCTCCTCCATAGTGAGAAGTTCCTATGGTTCCCAGTGTCGGTGCAGTGAGTGGGCAAGCATACTGGGCTTGAAAGTGTAGCTCCCATTGGCATCGAGGTAATCAGGCCTCTCAACCAGTAGGGATCCTCATGGTTTGATCCTCTTCAACACTCTTTCTTCTTTCTCCCTTCATCTACCGTCCCCACTTCAAGTGCGCTTTGCATTCTTTCTCTCATTGTTTCATCTTGTCTATCAATGCATCTAACTTTGCTTCAATGGTAGTCATTCGATTAAGCTCGACACACCACTCTCCTTTATCCGCCTCCCGGGAACCTTTGTGACTGAGCTAGAAGTCAGATTGGAAAGGTCTTCAACAGAAGCTACCTCTTTACTTCCTCCGCAGACTTCTTCTTTGAAGCCCCATAGTAGTCAGATCAATTATGCCTTTGAGGCATAATTCAGTGAATGGTAGAAAATGTCCATCATGGTCAAGTCTATCCCAAGTGCATAGGCATCTTGGAATAGTCTCTTAAATATCTCCTCAGACAGACTTTCTTCACCCTCGCCAAGACTATAATATCTTATCTTCTTTTAAACGTTAGGGCTGGAGGGAAAAATCTGCCCATATAAGCTTCAACTAACTCTTCCCAATTTGTCAATGATACAACAGGTAGTGCCTCAAACCAAGTTGCTGCCACATCTCTCAGTGAGAAAGGAAAGGGCTGCAGCCTAATCACTTATGGTTTCACCCCTTTTAACTTGACTGTATTAGCCATCCTCATGAATCTTCCCATATGCTCATTGGGGTCTTCAAAGGGATGACCAAGAACCTGGGTGCCAGTTGTACTCATGGTGATAAATGTCAGTTTTAGTTCAAAATTATTTGCTTCTATGCATGTGTTATCTTATGCCAGAATATTCATTCTTTAAATGTAAGGCCTCCAAAAGTCTTTAATAAACAATGGCCTCGAGGTCTTTCTATTTCTTCTCTTCTCCGAAACAGCTTGTAGTCTTTCCCTGATTTTCCATACTTCTAGCATTTCATCGCACCCTTCCCGCATTTTCAAAGGTTATTTCTATTTCTCGTATCTTGCTGGGCAACGACAACTCAAGGTTGCAACAAAAATCACAAGGACTTAGTTTTCCAAACTTGTTGATGATATAACTCTTCTGCTTTCTTGAACTTGGATTTGAGCATGCGGAGGTCGTTGGAAAGATCTTTGAATGAAGAATACAACAATGGGAGAATTTGAACCATTCGATGTTCCATCATGTACATAAAATTCATCTTCCCAGTGGAGCGCTATGAGACACCCTGTTGACTCTTCTTTTGTATTTATATCACTCATTTCTTGCCAAATCACTTGTTTTTCATCAATAATCCTACAAAAAACTAAAGTTATGAAATTTTATGAGTTTTACATGAATATGGATATAAAATGCTCAAAATAGCATGTGAAATGAACTCAAAACATAGATGAGTTTTACACTCATCAAAACTTCACACTAGTTCACTGCTCAATTCCACAAAAAACTAACTAAAAGCTAAGCTAAAACAAAATTTATGAAAAAGAAATAAAAAAAGGAGAAAAATAAACAAAAATATATACACAAAAGAGTCTCTAGGTACTTAAAGTTTATGGTTTTTTTCTCCGAGGCCTGAAAAAACTACGCACAGTGCCCTAGATGCTTCTATTTATAGATTTTTAAATGATGGGTTGCACTTCAAAGCTGAAATTGTGGATCCCCAAAAATTCTGGTCCAGTTGGTTGCTTTGTCGCGAGATAGAAAATTATGTCGCGACATAGAAAATTATGTCACGACGTAGTTATAATCTTTGTTCCCCAACTTTTGTCATGGCTTGCAATTTTTTTCGTGACATAATTTGACAATGTCGTGACAAATTTCTGCTTAAGTTGTCTAGTAATTTTCGTGACATAAGTGTCTTGTGTTGCTACATAAAAATTTTTTTGCAACCAACTTGTCATTCCTTGTTGCTCTTGAAAAATGTCGCGACATAAAATCTCTCAGCCTTGCTTTATGTTGCAACAAAATTTGCTATGTTGTGACATTCTGTATATGGTTCTTCTCAACCTTTGTTGTCTTGCACTGCTAAATCTGAATTCTCCGTCGCGACAGACTCTAAAAATGTTGTGACATATTTCCTTTCTTGATATTTTTCGTTGGCTAAATTGTTTGTTGCAACATAGAAATCATTGTCGCGACAAACTTGTCTTGTCTCATCTCATTATTCTTTCATTTTTTGTCGCGACATAATTTTCTTTTGTTGCTACATAAATCTCTTACTCTACAGCGTTTGTTGTCGAGACATACATTTGATTGTTGAGACAAAACTCTACTGTCATTGCTTGATCATTGTCGCGAGAAAAATAATAATATTATGACATTGTGGTTCAACAACTTTTCAATCATTGTCGCGACAAAGTTATGTCTTTTTATTACTATTATGTTGCAACCTTCACTTCTTTTTCGCAACATTTATCATTCAATCTTTCTCGTTTTTTGTCGCAACAAATTTATGAAATGTCGCGATAGAGCTCACTTCTAACCTTGAGCTCAACTTCAACCTTGTTGAGACATAGCATTTCTTGTTACGACATAGCTTCTGCTGATTCTATTGAGGTTATGTCGCGACAGCTCGAAATATGTCGCAGATTCGCTTTAGCTAATTTATATGCCTATTTCTTTGTTGATTTGCTTTTTTGTATCCAAACCCGCAAAACACAAAGTTGTGAATATTCCATAATTCAGCATCCAAATGAATCATAAACTTCTAAAATATGCTTAAAAATGAATTAAAAGTAGACAATTGAGATCATCAATTCTTTAAACTTAAGGTTTTGGTTAATCTTTGCTGTAAAGAAAAGAAAATTTTGTTTTTTCTCAAACAATTTAGCTTTTATTTTTAAGGACATTTTTCTGTTTTTCCTTAAACATCTTTTCTCTTGAATCTACAATTTGGCAAGAAAAATAAGCTAGTTGTAAAATTATTTTTAAACGTGTTTCCAATCTGGAACCAGGAAGACTTTCAATTAAGTTCACTAAATAACCAAATAATTTCTATGGTGTGCTAAATTGTAAACAGTCCAACCCCGATTTAGAGTGTGTGGTGGTCTTCTCTCTTCTTCCTTAGTAGATTAGTTAATCTTTTGTGATAATATTCAGATAACATACTTCTCCTTCATTCTTTAAAATCCCATATGCTTGTTTGTCATATTAATCTCCACTAATGTAAGCATATACCACATTTTGGATCAATTAGGTCTTTTAGGCTTATAATGTGTGGCTTGGGTAATTTGGGTAGATAATTGGACAATTTAGGCTTAACTTCACCCAGATTTCAATTACAACTTTACATACTTGCCTTCATTATGCATCCTTGACTTTTTCCATTGATGTCAAATCTCTAACATCCCCATTTTGTTTGGTGCATCTTTCTGCATACTCTCTATTATGGTATTTTTTTCACTCACACTCAGATCAGAACTTTCTTCCTCATCTTAGAAGCTTTTCACTTTTCATCTTTTATCATGTTTCTGAATAGTGTAATGCTTTTCCTTTGAAGTTTTTTATACCCCCTAACTAATCCTTTTGGGTTAGCAACTTCCATACCAATTGTCATTAGGTATTAGGGTGTTGAAACACCCCTATGAACTTTATTTCAAGGAGGAAGGCACAAGACTAAACCTATTCCACCTTTGATACTTCTTTTCTTTCATTGCTTCTTTTCTTCATTCTTTTCATCTTTCCTCATCTCAATTGATTTTCCTTTCTTAACCCTTCTTATCTTTTTTTTTTCTTCATATTTGAAATAATATTCCCCCAAACTTGTCCTCTTCTATCATTGATGTATTTGTCATGAAATGGGCAATAAGGGTTCTTTACTGTAGGATTATATTTAAAGGAGGGTTTAGGCTTTTCATTTGCTGGTTGATAGTGAAATTGGCTATTGGCTTAAATAAGGAACTAATGTGTATGCTTATGCATATTATAAGCGTAGGTTTTGAAAGGCTCAAACTTCCAAGGATGGCCTATATCATTTCCTGTTAGTGGTATGCCAATGATTTCGCCTGGACTAATAATCTAACAAGTTCTAGGACACTGGGATTAACTGGTGATAGATCCTTAAGATGTCTCTCTAATCTTAGCACACCATTTCCGAGGTATTCAGGACCATATGCAATGTTTATCAGGATTCATAATAACTAAACTGTTTACAAAAACAAAATTATATGTCTTATTTGTTCCATCAATTTGTTGAAATCTTCCTTATTCTTGAAGTTCAACACATTCATTGATAATTTCACAACTTTTATTTATTTATTTATTTTTCAATTCATCCTTCTACCCCAATTTCATATATCAAATTTTTGTTTGGTTCCTGGACATGTTGCTATGCTATTTTACAAGTCAAAAGCTTATTTAAATCCAACCATTCAATCCAGAGAAATTTATCACAACAACAATTCAATTCCATCATCATTCAAACTCTACCAAACAATTCACAGCTATAAAGCAAATCAACCGAGGAAAGCTGGTTTCTCCATTATTCAACAAAACTATACACTAAAAGTCATCAGATTATATTTATTTAAAATCAAGGAAAGAAAAATAAAATAGACACAAAAGAAATGCAAGATAAGAATAGACACAAATTCTTTTAAAGGATTTTCATTTATGTTTTATTGTACTGGAGATTTAGTCACAAAGCATGAGGAATAAGGAGGCAAAACAGTGTTCATTTTTTCTTCTATCGTTCTTATTGGGATGGTTCAGATTCACTAGTTCAAACTTATAACCAGTAGATGAAGGAGAGAATTCAGGGAGTTGGACTGGTGGTCTTTTGGCCTTTCTACCTTCTTTGTTGAATATAGACCACTCCATTGAAAGAGGCATTTTCTTAATAAGATCATCATGTCTCTACCCTATGGAATTTAGGGTTCCCTCAAATTCACCTTAAGCAAAGTACATTTTGATCAAATTATTGTTGATCATGTCTAAGCTTTCCGTCTACAATTTCTTCCTATAGTTTAGGGTTGCTTCCATTTCTTTGTCCCTTTGTTCTATGAGGAGCCTTATTTCCTTCTGTTGTTCTTTATACAAGTAACTGAAGGCATTTGCCTTTTGCAGCATGTTCTGCTCCATAGCATCCTCTCTCTACTTCATGATCTTCAGCAACTCATTGTTTCTCTTTAGCTGGTTAGAAAGGAAAGATCTCTCCCTAGCCTTGAGTTCTTCACTCAATTATTTTTCTTGATGTTCCAGTTTATTTTTCCATTCCTCATCCCTCTGTTTGAGTGTATCCTCCAAATTCTAATCTCTTCCTCAGCTTTGTATCCATGTACTCATCCCACAATTGAGTCGATTTTCAGTTGCTCATTTCTCACACTCCCTGCCTCATAGCTTTGGTATACCCCATCAATTCGTAGTGTTACTATGATGCCTCGAGCTTTCGTAGACGTTCTTGATGGGGTTTGGGTCTTAAACTGGGATAATGTTAAATGGGCTCAAACTTTTGCCTTTTTGTTGATGCTCTTGAGTCAAGGCTCAAATTGTTTTGATCATTTCCTGTTATCTCCTTTCTCTTCCACGCTTTTGCGTTGCCTTGTTCTTGGCCCTTTAATTATTCCCACGTCGAGGTGAAGTCTTAGGACATGTCTCTTCTTCTTTCCAGTCTCCTTCCACACCGCCTAAAATGCACAACCTTGTGATTAGTGCTGGATGAGGTACTAGTCCCCTGTAGCTACCTCTGTAATAACTCAAAATTGAGTTTTCTATTATTTTTCCAACACTGAATTTGTATCCTTTTAAGATGTCATACAAAAGTACTACCTTCTTCTCCTTGACTGTACTTAAATGTTTTGAAGATAAAAGGATTGAGCAAATGAAATAAAACCAGACCTTGGCCTGTTCAATCAACGATCCTCTTATAATGGACTCATGTGGATTCTTCCTTGTGGCATTCTATTTCCCCTTCCCATCAGTTAGCAAAGCAACAATCTTTTGGAAATTTAGTTATTTTACTAGTTTCTTGAACTTTGAACCATTCTTTCTCTCATTCAGATTGAAAGTTTTGTTGATCTTCTCCTACTGAATGATATCCATTTACCTATGACATACACAGTCTTTTCCTTCATCCCTACCATGTTTGCATAGAATTCCTTTACCACATCTACAAATCCAGGGGCCTTGTGCTCACAGAAAAGGTGCAATCCTCTCCTCTCAATTATTTCTTGGAAGGGTGAGATTAACCTACTGAAATCTCTTTCGCCAATGAAGTCCCTATGCTGCAACTTATCCCTTTAAGAGAAATAAGCACGCTTTGAAACCAAATCGCTTGCTTTTTCCTCATTTTTCTTAGCTTTAGCTTCTTCATCTCCTATTTTTCTCTTTCTGGTTTCTTCAGTTGGTTGTTCAATTTCTGTTCTGGTTTCAGATCTTTCTCCCTCATGCATTGTTCCTGAATGAGTTTCTTGAATTTCTTCTTCCTCGCCCTTTGCGTACTATTCCATCATTTCGTTTAGGTTAGGAACAATGTGCAACGACTCCGACATGGTTAGAATATGGTTTTGGGAATCTAGGGTTTTCGAGAGGAGATGAGAGAGATTTGGTGAAGAAAGATGAGTAGGTTGATGGTTTATGAGGAAGGTGGCCTTTCAAATTTCAAAAATTGTATATTTATGGCCGACTGTCTTGTTGTGCCTTCATTAAATGTTGCGACAAAAACTAACCTAGGGTTTATTCCCTTTTATATCCTATGTCGCGGCATAGAAAAAATAATGTTCCGACATATTTTCTTTTATCAATTAAAGACTAGGTCAATTCTTTTGTTACGACAGAGCAAGAATGTCGCGACATATTTTATGATGTTTAAGTGTACTTATGTCGTGATGAAAATTAATGTCGTGACAAACACTTTCTTGCAAAATTAGATTTAGAGCTTACTTTGTAGCAACATAGAGAGATAATGTCACGACTTAATTCATTCATCTTAATTGATATAATGTTGCGACAAAAGAAATATGTCATGACATATTTTTCTATGACTTCAAAAGGCTAATCCACTCTTTGTCACGACAAAGAGAACCAATGTTGCAAGAGAGTCGAAATAATGTCGCGACAAAAATATATTTTGTCGCGATAATCTTATAGCTTTCCTCAAAATTGCTCAATTAACATACACACACAATACAATATGCAACATATTCATCCCACTCAAATCATACTTGTGAAGACACATTCAATTATCAAGGAACCTCAATTCAAGTATGAACAACACATCTTATTTCTTCACTCAATATAATTCAACATGATTATCATAAAAGTAGTCAAAGAATGAGCACAACAAATCTATTTCAAATTCCTACTCTAATTTTTTTTTTTTTTTTTTTTACATTCCCCCAAACTTCAACTATGCATTCTCGTTAAGGACAGTTAGGGAAAAAGAGAAACTCCCCTTTGTAGCACTTTTTGCCTGATAAGTCTGAGACAGAATGATTCCAAATAAAATCCATCTCTAATACAACTTCATTGTCTTGAGAAATTAACAAAATTCATAAAATTAAATTTCAAACGCACAAAATTTAACCAAAACAAGCTAACTGTGAAAATTAAAAATTTGCTTACGTTGCCTCCCAAGAAGCTATTTAGTTTAATGTCTTTAGCTAGACATTTGCTGCTAAATGTTTTCCTTTAAGCAAAATTCTTCTATTTCTTCAAAATCTGGAACTAATCTTCATTTATGTTTCCTCCAAGATAATGCTTCAATCTCTAACCATTCACTTTAAATTCATTTCTAGCATTAGTTTTCAATTTCACTGCTCCAAAGGGTGTACTTGCTACTACTGTGTAAGGACCACTCCATCTTGACTTCAGTTTTCCTGGAAAAAGCTTGAGCTTGGAATTGTACAGCAAGGCTAGCTCTCTTGCCTTGAATTCTCTCCTCAAAATCTTCTGATCATGCCATTTCTGTGTTTTGTCTTTGTAGATTCTGGAATTATCATAAGTTTCATTTCTCAATTCTTCCAATTCATTCATTTAGAGTAATCTCTTTTCTTTGGCAGCTTGAAAGTCACAATTCAGTTTCTTAATGGCCCACATAGCTTAGTATTCTAGTTCTACAAGGAGATGACAAGGTTTTCCAAACACAATCTTGTATGGGGACATTCTAATATGAGTTTTGTAAGTAGTTATATAAGCCCACAATGCATCATCTAGATTTATAGACCAGTCTTTTATGCTGTATTCACTGTTTTCTCCATAATTTTCTTTATCTCCCTATTGGAAATCTTAGTTGCCCATTTAACTGAGGGTGCTATGCCAATCCCATTACATGTCTTATTCCATATCTGCTCATGAGTTTTGCAAAAACTTTGTTTGCAAAATGACTTCCCTTATCACTAATGATTGTTCTGGGTGCTCTAAATCTGCTTAAAATATTTCTTTGTATAAACCCAACCACTGTATGGGCATCATTTATGGGACAAGCTATTGCTTCCACCCATTTGGATACATAATCCATAACTAGGAGAATGTATAGATTTCCAAATGATGATGGGAAAGGTCCCATGAAGTATATCCACCACACATAAAAAATCTGCACCATCAGGATTCCTTGGAGGGGCATCTCATTTCTTCTACTTATGTTGCCTATTCTCTGACATTTATCATAGTGTTTTACCCATTCAAAATAGTCTTTGAATAGAGTAGGCCAATAAAACCTGATCGAGAATTTGATGGTTGCCTTCTTCCAAAGTGTCCTCCATATGGTGATGCATGACATTTATCAATAATTTCAATTGTCGTTTAGTACATTTCCGATAATCATATCTGCTCATCTTCAAAAGTAATGATCATCCCAAATATAGAATCTCAACACGCTTCTCAACTTTCTTCGTTGGGTAATCGAATTCATACAAGATAATCCATGCGCCAAAGAATTCACAACATCGCATACCAGGTGTTCGACCGATAACAAAAACAGATGCTTATCAGGAAAGTTTTCTACTATTTCACTTCCCTTTTCCTCTTCAGTAGTCCTTTCTAATCTAGACAAGTGATTAGCTATCACATTGTCACTACCCTTCTTGTCTTTGATTCCTATATCAAACTCTGCGCCAGCACCGATTCGCGCCACAAAGAGGTCGAGCTAAAATCAACAAAATTTATATACACCTAAGCCTTACTACCGCCGTAGTCAAGCTACCTGCAGATAGTGGTCTAGGGTCGAACACTGGATGGGTTTTTCTCATCCTAGGAATGACGGTATAAGTGCACGAAGGTAAGACTTTCATTTACCTTGGATTTTTGTTTCAAAAAAAAACAATGTGATGAGTTTGAAAACCGACAATCAGAAACCGAAACGGCGGTGAAAAGTTAACTTTGAAGATTTAGGTCACTTCAACTTGGTAACTTAGGGCAACAAGTGTCTCTGGTTTTATCCTCGCTGCTATGACAAGCAACCTATAGTCCGCTAGTTTCACAACCGATCTTATGTTTAACTAGCAAACGAACCCTAGAAACCACTCCTATTCGAAAGCTAACACGTAACATACATCTATGGCCTCTTTGGCGCTTTAAACCCCAACATTAAATATCATTTCTCAAAGGGTCGAAGACCATCTGTTACGTTGCATCTAGCAATAAGTATAAAATCAGATCCTAAAGCATGGTAAGTATTGGCCAACCAATAACATTCAATGCTATTCAACCCTATTTTGAGAAGATAGGCCATAAACACAAGACTGTGAGCTTTAATACAAGAGGACAAAGGCATGCATATGCCCCACCACTCAAGCTAGCTTCCCTTTCTTCAAAGAAAAGAGGCTTAGCCAAGCATCTCTTAAGTCATTATCATCCGAAGAGGTGCTCAAGTGTACCCAAGAAAATAAGAGAAAGAGGAGAGAGAAGAGAGAAAAGAAAAACCTAACTAAAGCTACGAAAGATATTTACAAAAATAAAAACTTACCAAAAAATTGTTTCCTCAATTTGTTGCTTACTTTCTTGCTTAGGGTTACAAAATGGGAGGGGGCTTATATAGGCCACCCAATGTATGAAAATACCACAAAGCCTAACAATTTGGCTAATTTGTGGACAACATATGGTCACACACCAGTTCACATAATACATCGATAAATGTTAATTTCATGAGTCAAAATTTACGGCAATAAAAATTTCGCGAATACAAAATCATCAAGAGATATTGAAATGCAAAATTTATTAGTAAAGGGTGATTTGAATGAATAAATTAGTTAACAAAACTTCATCGTGATATTAAACTGCACCACACGAACAACATTTTGAGTACGTCTGGTTTACGGTATTCGTCTGGTCTCACAGATTTGCCACCTTCTATACCATGAAAATTTGCATCCAACAAATTTCATCCACAAAATCTGATTTTATCGATTCATCATCACAGTTTGTCACCTCTATCGACGACTTTTCACTTATTTAATTTTCCTCATTTATGGTTTGTTTGATATATCGATGAATGTCTAATCTTCGCTGATTCATCCTATATCTCATATCTGAACCCCAAAGCACAAAACCCAAGAACTAAAATAACCTCTAAACTACAAGATATGAAACTAAGAAGACTTGAACACTTCAATTGGCATAAATGATGTGATTAGTGCCCAAAAAGTGCTATGACCTGCAGTGGATGTTGATGGCAAGACCAATATCTCTTTCTATCTCTCGCCGACATTCTTGTAATTCCTTCGAACACCGCTTCCTCGCATATCAACATTTGAAACAACTTCATCAGTTATCGGATTTTCATTCTCAAAGAACTTTGGCTTGTTGTTCAAATGAAAGATGTTTAACTCCAATATCATGTTACCAAAGGTAAGTCGCATGACTCCATTCCTAAGAATTTATTATCAGATTGATCGTGGGCCGTAAATGGTCTTCCCGAAGATGATTGGTACATGATTGGGTTCACTTGCATCAAGGTCTGTCAAGCACTACAAAATCTATAGGTAATAAGACTCATTTTATTTTCACTAAGACATCCTCAACTATCCCTTTGGGATTTTAATCGATCGATCTGGCCAATGATAAAGGTGGGGATGTTGGTAGGTTTAAGTTCACCCAAACCTAACTGCTTGTACACAGAATATGGCAGTAGGTTCACACTGGCTCCTAAATCAAGTAATGACTTGTCTATGCAATTCCCACCAATATCGACCGAAATCGCGAGATCTCGATCCTCGTATTTGACAGTATTTGTTGATTACGTAATCGACTTGCTCAAAGGAAATGCCATCTTCTCAATGCCTAACCCTTTTTGATCGTGGCAAAGATCTTTCAAAATTTTGCATAAGCAGTGGACTTGTTTAATTATGTCCAATATATGTTAACCTTCACTACTTTTAAGACCTCTCTAAAATGCCCGCTTTGCCGAGATGCCTTCTTCTTACTTCTAAGTGCTTGTGGAAATGGAGGTGGTATGCAGATTTCATTGAATCTTCCTTAGGAGAATATGACTGATCGCAATTCTCTCCCTTCGATTCTTTCAACAGGTTTCGCAATGGCCGATCAACCTTCTTCCACTTCTCAAAGGTAATTATACCTTCACTTCATCCATTCGAATCAGTTGACGATCCTACCTCGCTTGATTCCCTTTCTTTTGGTTTGGTACCGTTTGAGAAGGAACCTCCTTTCGTACTTCCAAATAGTTTGTTGATCTGTGGATTGAATACTGTGAGGGTTGTCAATTTTCTCTGCCGAGATCGCTCAAGCCCATCTATTCTTATTCAATGTACTTTCTACAAAGACAACTTTCGTGCAAGTCGTACATTGATTCCTTTTGCTCCTCAACAAAGCTGCCCACCACCTTTTACCAAATTCAATATGGCTTGTTCTACCTGGAGAAGAGGATGAGGTTGCTGTGGATCGTGAGGGGAACCAAACCGAGGTTTGACACCGGGGTACATAGGCAGGGGGTCGGGTCTCCATGAGAGGCCAGGTGATTCCTCCAATTGGAATCAGAGGTATTTCCATATGAGGTATCGGGGTTGTGGTGGCTTGTATCAGTTCTAATAAAGGTTTGGACATTCTTCGACATCAAATCTCACTGTAGGGGCCATAGACACTCGTTTCTACTGGATGTACAGAGGATTAACTGTGCAAGGATCGTGTGTGTGCAGATTTTCGCCACGCATGCACTTCATGGAGCTGTTTGCCTTCAAGCTCCTCCACTTTCCTTGTTGTGGTTGGAAACTCTAGCTCATCTCTATTTCTTCGGCAAAGGCATACATCCCACCCTCGGGTTAATCAGGGGTCTCAACTCTTTCCACCCTCTGGTTAGCTCATCCCAACCCTTAAAGTTTCACTACGTAATTTAAAAAATCCAATGGCTTCATCCGATGCTTACTTAGAAAGTCTCCTCCACACATGAGCCCAAAAGCCGCTCATGGCGGTGAGACATACCACCATAGAAGTGGTTCACCAACATCCATATCAAACCCATGATGTGGATGTGCAATCGGGATGGTTTCCCATAAATCTCTCCCAACACCGATAAACTTCTCACCATCCCGGGTCAAGCATGTAAATTACCTTTAAAATTATTAGTCTTAGCGAGCACCGAAGAACTTTCAGAATTCCGCCCTCGCAGCCGCCCCAATTTCTAATGGTGGTTCTAGCTCCCGTGAGTTTAGCCAAATCTTGGCCTTATCCTTTAAGGTCGTTGGAAATGCTTTTAGCTTCAAAGAAATCCATGTCCATCATACCTTCCTTAAAGGTAGTGCAAACCCTCCTCAAAATCCCTAATATGAGTGTATGGATTTTCATTCATACCATGATACATGGGGAGTAGGGTACTACATGGCCACTCGCTACATCTTCGCAGAGGGAGGAATGATACAGACGGGGTACTCAACTCTGGGGAGGGTGGATGTGATCCCCTCATGGTTCTATAGTCAGCTTGATCTACCAAGTTCTAGTTGACTCGTTGTTCTTTAGGTAGTGGATCCATGGTATCGGGCAGGTACATCGAATTTCACCGACCGGGTCGCACGATTCTATGGGCCTTCCTCATGTGTCTCGTCCCAAGATCGCATACAACTGCTAAGCACAAACTAAGACACAACAAAGAGCAAACCAACTTGCAAAAGGTTAAGGTTAGATAAAACCGACCGTGATATATATAAAAACAAAACAGTTGGAAGTTACCGCAAGTGATGAAAACTCGCGCCATCGAATCGGGTTTCAAAAAGAGTTAAAAAGATTACCTTCACTTGTGATGTTGATCACAAGTACACTTCAACTTATCATTAGTAGTTTGGCACCATCCCCGGCAACGGCGCCATTTGATTCGCGCCACAGTAGGCTGAGCTAAAATCAACAAAATTTATATACACCCAGCCTTCCTACTATCGCCAGAGTCAAGCTACCGCAGTGAGCAGTGGCCCAGTGGTCGAACACCCGGACGGGGTTTTCATCCCAGGAATGATTCGCAGGCGCAACGGTTGCAAGACTTTCATTTGACTTTTGATTTTTGTTTCAAAAAAAACAAGGTGATGAGTTTGAAAAACCTAATAACCCGTAAAACCGAAAAACGATGTGAAAAGTTAACTTCGGGATTTCCAGTCACTAACTTGGTAACTTAGTGGCAAATATGTCCTCGGGTTTTATCCTCGCTTTATGACAAGCAACCTATACCCAAGCCACAACCGATTCAAGCTTAACTAGCAAACCTAACCCTAAAACCACTTATTTCGAGCAACACGTAACATACATCTATGGCCTCTTTTACGCTTGAAACCCTAACATTAAATATCATTTCAAGTGGCTCGTAAAGACTATCTAAAAACCACAAGGCATCTAGCAATAAGTATGCACCGATCCTAAAGCATGGTGGTGACACAACCAACATTCAATGTTATTCTTTCAATGTTATTCAACCTATTTTGAAGATAGGGCCATAAACACGATGCACAGCTTTTAATACAAGAGGGCAACATGTATATGCCCCACCACCAAGCTAGCTTCCTTTCTCTTCAAAAGAAAGGAAGCAGCCAAAGCATCTCTTAAGTTGTCATCCTCAAGAGGGTGTTTGGCAGCCAGAAAATAAGAAGAGAAGAGAGAAAAGCAAAACCTAACTAAAGCTACGAAAGATATTTACAAAAATAAAAACTTACCAAAAATTGTTTCCTCAATTTGTTGCTTCCTTTCTTTTTTGCTTTTTTTTAGGGTTACAAAATGGGAGGGGGCTTATATAGGCCACCCAATGTATGAAAATACCACAAAACTAACAATTTGGCTAATTTTAGGGGCAAGAGAGTAATACACCAAGAGTGAAGTCGGTTGCATTAATTACAAGCGGTGAATTTAGCTAAGGCTGAAAATTTCGCTAAGGCGGCGAAAATTTCGCTAGCTAGCGAAATTTAAATAGCAAGCGAAATCACCAGAGATAGCGAAAGGCAAAATTTAAGCTAGACGTGGTGATTTAAGCTAGCTAAATTTAAACTAACCAGCGAAGGCAATAATGAAACGAAAATGCAAAGAACCGTAGGAGCGATTACTTTAGCGAAAATCTTGGGTCTAGCGAAAATTGTCGAACTTCGCTAAGATTGCGAGGAATTTTAAGCTAAGTAGCGAATTTTAGTAATCCCGGTGAAGTACGCAATCAGTAAGTACCCCATGACAATCTTAGCGAAAATTCCCCAGGATTCTTCGATTCATCCTTTGCATTGCTTCGATCCTCTTTGCATTGATTTTCTTACTTTGCCTTCATTCTCTCCTTGGTTATGGTTTTGCTTGATGGTTGATGAATGGGTTCAATCTTCGCGATTCATCTTATATCTCGATATTGAACTCCTAAAGCACGCAAAAACCTGCAAAACAACCAAAAATAACCTCTAAACGGCATAAGTGAAACTAAGAAGACTTGAACACTTCAATTGGCATAAATGACATGATTAGTGCGCAAAAAGCACTCAAAACCTATCTAATATAGGGTTCAAAATAGCACTTTTTGGGCACTAATCAGTAATACCCATATGATCAGTCTTGGTTTGGCATCTTTCTTTGCCATCAGATATCTAATTGCAACAAGATCAGTGTGTATTATAACATAGGACCCTAAAATATAAGGCCTGAATTTTTCACAAGAAAACACCATTACCAACATCTCCTTTTTTGTTGTAGAGTAGTTCTCTTGTGTCTCATTGAAGGTTTTGCTGGCATAGTATATGGCCTTGAACATCTTCTCAGTTCTTTGTCCTAATACAGCTCCCATTGCATAGTCACTAGCATCACACATAATTTTGAACTCCTTGTTCCTATCAAGTGTTACCATGATGAGAGCTGTAACCAATATGGATTTAATTTCAACAAATGCAGCTTTGCATGATTCATCAAAATCAAATTTTACATCTTTCTCTAATAATCTGCATAATGGTCTAGAGATTTTTGAGAAGTCCCTTATAAATCTCCTATAAAAACCAGCATGTCTGTGAAACTTCTTATCCTCCAACTTCAATGTGTAGGGTGGCAAGAAAGTTTTTATTCCTAGAAAACCTTCTGCTTGAAGTACTTCTAACCAAATTCACTTGAAAATATGGCGTTTTCCCAATTCAAATCTAAATTCTTGTCTTGACACCTCTGAAGTAATGTTTCCAAATTTTCCAAACATTTCTCAAAATAGGATCCATATACTAAGAAGTCATCCATGAAAATTTCCATAGCCTCTTCCACCAAATATGAAAACATAGACATCATACATCTTTGAAAGGTGGCGGGAAGAATTTACATAATCAAATGACAATCATACGAAAGCAAAAGTGCCATAAGGACATGTAAATGTAGTTTTCTCCTGATCCTCAAGGGCTATAGCAATCTGGTTATAATTGGAATATCCATCAAGAAAACTGTAATGGGGGTGTCCTGCTAACTTGTCCAGCATTTGGTCAATGAAAGGTAGAGGATAATGATCCTTTCTTGTAGCAGTGTTTAATTTTCTGTATTCTATACACACCCTCCATCCCGTCACAGTTCTTGTATGAATCAATTCATTCTTCTCATTTGTTATCATAGTGAATCCACCCTTCTTAGGAACCACATGAATGGGGCTCACCTAAGAGTACATGCGAGATTGCATATCTGTAGTGATACGCATTAATCAATTTTAGTACTTTTCCAGAGCAGCAGCTGCTTTCGTGCATAGATCCGGTCTTCTTTAATGTTCAATAGGAGTCTTTGCATTGTCACTCTAAAAGGATCTTGTGCGTGCAGATAGGGAAGTGAGTTCAGCTCCCAGGCTCCCCATTGACAGCGGTTGCTTCCTTGTATTTTCGGGAATCTGAAAAGTTTATGTTCTTTAAGCTCGATCCATCTTGATTGAAATAATAACATGTTTTGCTTTTTTTGGTTCTAAGAAAGCATACTTTAAATGTCTGGGTAATTCCTTCAAGGTTAACCCTTTTTGAATTTTTTTTGTTTCTTTTGCTTCCTTTTCATTGCTACTTGCTTTTTATGTACCATTCTCATTCAAACTAAAGACTATTTCCTTTAATTAAAAACTTGAATGTAGAAATTCACAATCAAGATCATCAAGATACTAGAAATTCATCTCATTTTCATTGATTGAGTTCTAAAAATTACAACTAAACTTCAGTTCAGGACTGATGGGAACTTTTGTTTCTATAGTCTTACAATATGTACTTTCACACTCAGACTATTTTAAGCTTGTGTTCAAATTGAAGTGTACTGCTTCTTCTCCCACTCTGAGAATGAGTTCTGCCTTTTTCACATCTATCAAGGCAGCTCCAGTGGCCATTAAAGGTCTTCCAAGTAGCAGTGGAACTTGTGTGTCTTCTTCCGTATCCACGATTACAAAGTCCACAGGGAAAATGAATTTTCCCACCTTGATGAGCACATCTTCGAGGACTTCTTCTAGTTGTGCCATTGTCCTATTTGACATTTGCAAAGTCATAGTTGTGGCATTAAGCTCCCCCAAATTGAGTCTCTTAACTATTGATAAAGGCATCAAGTTGATGCTAGCTTATGAGTCAAACAACGCTTTCTTGAATTCAAAATTCCCAATGGTCACGGGGAGCAGGTGAGCACAACCCGGGATCATGCATCTTCTACGGTATGCTCCTGCGGATCACTACAGCATGTAGGCTGTCAAATTCACCACTCATTTCCAGCGAGAATTTCTCTTTGCCCTTTCTCGAGAATGTCCTTAAAAAACTTAGCATAATTAGACATCTGAGTCAATGCTTCTGCAAAGGGTAGGTTGATCTCTATTTTCTTGAAGACATCCAAGAATCTAGAGAATTGCTCTTCCATTTTAGCTTTCTTAAGCCTCTTAGGGAAGGGAACAATAGGCATGTAGGCTTGTTTATCCTCATTCTTCTTTAATTCTTCTCTCTCTACCTGTTGCTCAATCTGCACCTTTTCTTTTTCAGTCTCTTCAGCTAAGTCTGAACTACTTAACTTGTTTTCTTTTCCAATTTCTTTTCCCTCAACTTTTCCAATCTATTTCTTCTCTTCTTATTTTTTGCTTTCTATCTCTCTTTCACTTCTTAGAGTCACCACCATACAATGCTTCAAATTCTTCTTTCTGTCACTTGGGAAGGCATCCTTGGACTGATTCTACATTGCTAGGGCTAGCTGCCCTACTTATGTCTCCTGATTTTTTAGAGAGGCATTTGTATTGGCCTGAAATGCTACAAGATTAGCAAATTTATGCTCATGAATGTTAAGCAGCCTCTTATTTTCTCCCATGAAAGTCGACATACGTTCTTGAGGAAAGAGATCTCCTTTGTCACGATTTTACGCTCTCTCGACTTCCCTTTACTCTTTGTTGTAGTTGTTGTTGTTGGAATCCAGGTGAAGCATAATGTTGTTGAAAATTCTGCCTAGGTCTTTATCCTTGTTGGGCTCCACCTTCATATGAAAAATTCTCATGGTTCCTGAGTGCTGGTGTGTAATGGGTTGGCAAGTTGAGGTTGGGCTTATAGTTGTAACTTCTATTAGCATTGAGATACTGTGCCTCCTCAACTTGATAGGGACCCTCATGGGTTAGTCCTTCTTCAACACTATTCCTCTTCTCATTTTCCTCAACTGTTCCCACTTCATGTGCTGAGTGCATTCTCCTCTCATGGTTTCCCATCTTGTTCATCAATGCATCTAGTTTTGCTTCTATAAAGCGATCAGCCAGGTTCAGCTGTCACACCACTTCCTTTCGAGTCCTACTAGCACTCCCTAAAGTCTCAGGTGGAGCTTTATAATTGCATTTGGCAAGGTCTTCTATCAACTGCTTTGCCTCTTCAACACTTTTTCTCTTGAAAGCTCCACAGTAGGTTACATCAATTATACCCTTAGAGGTATAATTCATAGAATGATAAAAAATATCCATCTAGGTGGTAAGATCTATTCCATGCATTAGGCATCTTTTTAGCAATCTTTTGTATATTTCCCATGCATTATGAAGACTTTCATCCTCTCCTTGCTTGAACACTATGATTTCCCCTATTCTTTCAGAAGTGAGGGTAGGAGGGAAGAATCTGCTCATGTAGGCCTCTACCAACTCTTCCCAATTGTTCACTGATCAAATAGGCAGTGATTCAAACCACGTGGCTGCCACATCTCTCAGTGAAAATGGAAACATTTGCAACTTGATCACTTCAGGTCTCACCTCATTCAACTTGGCTGTATTTGCCATCCTCATGAATCTTCCCATATGCTCGTTGGGGTCTTCACTAGGATACCTAGTAAATTGGTGCTGCTGCACCATTATGATCAAAGCTGGCTTGCGTTCAAAATTGTTGGCTTAGCAGGCTGTCTCATAGCAGAGTATTCATCTTGAATAACTAGCCTCCAAAAATCCTCTATAGTCATTTGCCTTTGAGGTCTCTTTGCTTTTGTTTCTTTTGAAATAGGTTGCATTCTTTCTCTCTGATTTGCCATTGTTGTTGATTCAGTACTTTTAACCTTTCTCAGATTCCTCAGTGTTCTTTCTAGTTTTGTATCCAAAGGCAACAGTTCTACTTTTGGTTTTCTGTGCATGTAAAATCTTCCTAAAATCAAAACACATCGAGATCAAATGAAATATGTGGAAAACAACTATATCAATTTATGCTCACAACATATTTTTAGTAGCTTACTTATTGATGCGAGTTAAAAACTATTTTGTGATTTTCTAAGGTATGATAAAATAGAGAAAAATATCTAAATTTGCAATTCTCTCTTTGGTTAGAATATTGATATTTAAATTGATCTTTTTCAATCCCCAGGCAACGGCGCCATAAGCTTGTTGATTGATTTTTATATAGACTAAATCTGATGAAGTAATTAGCAGTTCCATCCAAAGAATTTTAAGTCCCCAACTATAATGCCAAAAACTTGTTAGACTAAATTTGATAAAAATATGTGTTTAACCCTTTTATGGAAGGGATCAATTTAAAAATTGGTTTTGGTCTAAATCACTGCAAGTGCACAAGTCATACAAGTAATAAAAGTGGATTTAAGTCCAGATATTATTCCCACGAGGATTGATGACAAGCCAAAAGATCAATTACACTATCTACTCAAGATCCTTACTATTTGAACTCCAATGTTTAAAAATGATTTGTTTAAACTAAAGGAAAGTAATACTAATCAGAATTTTAGTATTATACATAAAGAATTCAATAAAAATGGGATTTGAGAGTTCACTGAGTAAAGAAAACATTGGAAATAGACTGGTATACAATTATCAATTTCTGCATCATTTTTATTCATAGTTTAGCCATTAGTTGGAAAGCTGAATTTGCCAAAGATGCAATGTAGTATAGTTTGGATTCCTCCATAAACTATACATTTCATTGATTAGAAATTCATGTTCCTTCTAGATACATGAGTCTAATTAGTTATTTGTAGGATATAATCATCTTTCTAAGATCTGAGTATTTTTCCTTTCCAGTACTTCACACCTAACTCTTAGGACTGAAAAATTCTTGCCCCTATAGACAGGATATTACAAGCCTTCTCCAATTTAACTGGTATCTCATCCTTCGAATCTGATGAAATTCTCTATCTTCTTGATTAGATCTAAGCTAACATAGAATTTAGATATTTTCATCAAAAAGAGAAAAAACCCTTGAGCGATTAAACTGATACATCATCTAACTATCCTCACTTCATGAGTAAATTAGTGATCTATCAGAGTAATCTTTCAAAGTTCATTAGTTCCATAATATTAGTCTACCATACCCACAAGTAACGCTCCATACTCTCAAGAATCTCCATCTCTGTGTCACTCAGAGGGCCTCTTGGAAATCAGAGCAAGATACAGTCCTTTTCTGGTTACACGCTACTAATATTCAGAACAATTAAGTTTAAGAACAACACCAATTAAAATAAATTCAAGATTTCTAGCTATGACGTTCGTCCAATTTGCATAGAAAAATAACAATCAACATCGATCCATTCTCAGATGGAGTTTAATATTTCAAAACTAGATCACAAATGCTAGTGACTAAATGATCAAGAAAATTCACTAAAATTGCGAGTGAACTGAAATGAATGAAATCTAGAAAATTTCCAAATTCCATTGAAATCAGATAGTAATGAAAATGATACTTTTTACAATGAATCCAACTCAAAACTTCACACCAATTCACTGCTCAGTTCCACGAAAAACTAACTAAAAGATAAGCTAAAACAAAATTGACGAAAAAGAAATAAAATAAAAATAGAAAAATAAACAAAAAAATATATAAAAAAGAGTCTCCAAGTACAAAGAGTTTCTGGTTTTTTTCTTCGAGGCCCGAAAAAACTGCGCACAGTGCCTTAGATGCTTATATTTATAGATTTTTAAATGATGGACCACACTTCAAAGCTGAAATTGTGGATCCCCAAAAATTATGGCCCGATTGGTTGCTTTGTCGCGACATAGAAAATTATGTCACAACATAGTTGTCATCTTTTTCCCCAGCTTTTTTCGTGGTTTGTAGTTTTTGTCGTGACATGGTTTCATTCTTTCTCATCGGATTCTGTTGCGACATAATTTGACAATGCCGCGACAAAGTTTTGCTTAAGTTGTCTAGTAATTATTGCGACATATGTGCCTTGTGTCACGACATAAAAACTTTGTTGCAACCAACTTGTCATTCCTTGCTGCTCTTGAAAAATGTCATACATAAGATCTCTTTGTCGCGACAAAGCTTATTGCCATTCAGCCTTGCTTTATGTTGCGACATAATTTGCTATGTTGCGACATTCTGTCTGTTTTTCTTAACCTTTGTTGCGACAAAAGTTTCTTTTATCACAACATAGTTTCTCACAGTTTCATGTTGCTGTTGTCGCGACATACATTTTCTTTGTTGCGACATAGTCTTGTTGTCTTGCACTGCTGAATCTGAATTCTATGTCGTGAAAGACTCAAAAATGTCGTGACATATTTCCTTTCTTAATCTTTGTCACTGGCTGAACTGTTTATTGCAACATAGAAATCTTTGTCACGATAAACTTGTCTTAGCTTGACTCACGTTTTTCCATTTTTTGTCGCGACAGAAATCTCTTACGCTGCAGCCTTTGTTGTCGCGACAAACATTTGATTATTGAGACAAAACTCTGCTGCCATTGCTTGATCATTGTCGCGATAGAAGTAATAATATTGCGACATTGTGGTTTAACAACTTTTCAATCATTGTTGTGACAGAAAAATCCATTATCGCGACAAAGTTCTGTCTTTTGATTACTATTATGTTGCAACCTTCACTTCTTTGTCGCAACATTTATCATTCAATATTTCTCGTTTTGTGTCACGACAAAGTTGTGAAATGTCGCGACATAGCTCACTTCTAACCTTGAGCTCAGCTTCAACTTTGTTGATACATAGCATTTCTTGTTGCGACATAGCTTCTATTGGTTATATTGAGGTTATGTCGCAACATAAAATTCTAAAAATATGCTAGAAAAATGAATTAAAAACATATGAGTTTAGGACTCATCAGTTCCCACTCGTGCTATTATGTTACAAGAGGTACAGGTTCTTCCTCCTCTGGTTTGATTCTCACTCTTTAGGTGGATTTAAGGTTTTTTTGTTTGATGTTTTGTTTGGGGGAGGGGGAAACAAGAAATTCTAGGTTCCTGCCCGACATTCTTCGCCTAGGCAAAGGTAAGTTCACCTCGGCGAAGGTAAGCTTCGCCTCGACGAAGGTTTGATTCACCTAGGCGAAGCATAAGGCTGTGTTGGCTGGTTCTGGTGGTTTGAATTGTGTCTGAATAAGCATGTTCAAATGGTTGTAGAGGCTGTATTTCCCTACCTTAGGGTTGTTTAAGGTGGAATTATTTGATTGATGCCACTAAAAATTTGTTTAGACAATGTTAAAACGATGTTAATAGTTGTTTTGTGACGGAGTTAGGTTGGTGTTTTATAAATTGTGTATAATATGTCCCAAAGTGTTTAAGAATTGTTTGAATTAAAAAGATTAATTCAGACTGATAAGGGCTTGTTGGTGGGATTGTGGCTTGTTTTGGCTGATGTTGTGGCCAGTTTAAGAGCTCGGGTTAAGGGGGGGTTGTTGTTGTGGGAACCCTATATGCCGCACTTTGCCTTGAAAATTAAGTGTGTTGTTGCTTGATATGTGATAGCATGCTTGTTGTTTGGTTGATGGATGTTAATATGTGAGTTCTAATGTATTAACATTATTGTGAATGTTTAATTGGAAATTATATGCATGTGATATAATTGTCTAGGGTACAAGGTAAATTTTTATGCTTTAAATCGTTCATATGGAATGCATTACATATGGGACATTGCATTCACATGTAATGGTGCATCACATTGCATTATGCACGGGTAAAATCGTATTACATGGGTGTGAGTGCAGGTTGAAATCAAACACCACAATTGGTGATTGATGGGTGGGCTCGGTACCGTTGGACGAAGTCTAATAGAGTTGCACAATTGAATAAATTGGTAAAAACTTGTGTCAAGTAATAGCAAGAAGGGCTAGATACTCCCTCGGGTGAAATACCCGGACTAGTTCAGATAATCCTATGGTGAAAGTCCAAAAAGTGTTGGATGACGTGCGTAGCCTGCGGTGAGACCCCGAAAAGTCGTTGCCCAGAAAGACAAATGGTTTTGTAAATGAAATGATCATTTGAGGTGTAATATCCAAAAAGCTTTTGATTTATAAAAAAAATGAATTTTGTTTGAAAAATGATCATTGGATGTAATCCATCAATGACGGTTTATCACACATGGGCATTGCATGGTGTGGTAGGAGTCGGTAAAGACCCGGGTATAAGGGAGTCGGTAAAGACTCAGGCATGGTGCATGAGTGAGCCTCATCTCCTTTCATGGCATGACATGTAGAATTCCAACCTAGGATTGCATATCTTGCTTGGAATTGTGATGCGAATGTGAAAATTGTTAAGTGTAAGCATTGCATGTGCACTTCGGTGGGGAGTAGCCTTTATAGGATGTACTCTATTGGGCGTGACTCACCTTATACGGGATAGCATTTCAGGTGCGGGATAAGTGCCGATGGGCGGCTCTTATTAGGGGCTGTGAGAGTGAAGAAAGCCGGTTTGTGGCTTTATAATTACTTTTGTAATTGTTTTGTAACATTTATTTTTGTAACAAATGAATGTTGGCATGTACTAATATGTTAAGGGTTGAACTCAAAACTCTTAAGGGAATATTGTGTGAAATTCGTGCAAATTTCAAGCTCTGCCTCGCCTAGGTGAAGGTGGGGTTTGCCTAGGTGAACCCGAGGGAAGCCCTATAGGTGAGGTTTAGCCTCGCCTAGGCGAAGAGATGCTTTGCCTAGGAGAACTAGGGACAACTGCTAGATGCTCTTTTCTTGTAGTACTGTACATTATACAAGACGGTTTTCAAAAGAGCTCCTAGCATGAAGGGGGCTCTGCCCGGTTTTTCAAAATGATGGGTCTCGATAAATGAGACACAAGGGTGTGGTATTGGGTCACACGATATTCACACGATTTCTGCGGGTTGATGGGTGATCAACGGACCCCCGGATTTTAGGGCATCACAGTTTGCCTAGGCAAAGCATAAGGCCTATGTTGGTTGGATCTAGTTGTTTGAATTATGTGTGAATAAGCATATTTAAATGGTTGTAGAGGCTGATTTCCAACCTTAGGGTTGTTTTAAGTTGGAATTGTTGCGTTGATGCCCTAAAGGGCGGTTTGGATAGTGTTAAAACGACGTTAATAGCTGTTTTGTGGTCGGTTGGGTGACTTGTTTTATAAATTGTGTATAATATGTCCCCAAAAAGTGTTTAGAGACTGTTTGGATTAAAAGATTAATCCGGACTGAAAAGGGCCTATTGGTCGAGATTGTGGATTGTTTGAAGGCTTGTTTTGGTCGATTTTATGGCAGTTTAAGAGCCCAGGTTAGGGAGTGGGGTGGGGGTTGTTGGGCTGTTGTTGTGTGCATCCTATATGTCACTCTTTGCCTTGAAAATTAAGTGTGTTGTTGTTTGATATGTAATAACATGCTTGTTGTTTGGTTGATGGATGTTAATATGTGCGTTCTAATGTATTAACATTGTTGTGAATGTTTAATTGGAAATTATATGCATGTGATAAAATTGTCCAAGATACAAGGTAAATTTGTATGGTTTAAATCGTCCATATGGAATGAATTACATATGGGACATGGCATTAACATGCAATGGTGCATCACATTGCATTATGCATGAGTAACATAGCATTGCATGGGTGTGAGTGCATGGTTGAAATCAAGCATCACAATTGGTGATTGATAGGTGGGTTCTGTACCGTTGGACGAAGTCCAACAGAGTCACACGGTTGAATAAAATGGTAAAAACTTGTGTTGGGTAATAGCAAGAAGGGCTAGATACTCCCTCGGGTTAAAGACCGGGACTGGTTCAGACACTCCTATGGTGAAAGTCCAAAAAGTGTTGGAAGACATGAGGAGCCTGGGGTGAGACCCTGAAAATTCGTTGCCCACAAAAGACACTTGGTTTTGTAATTGAAATTATCATTTGAGGTGTAACATCTAAAAAACTTTTGGTTTATAAACAAATGAATTTTATTTTTGAAAATGATCATTAGATGTAATCCATTAATAATAGATTTTATCACACATTGACATCACGTTGTATGGTAGGAGTCGGTAAAGACTCGGGGATTATGGGAGTCGATAAAGACTCAGACATGGTACATGAGTGGGTCTCATCTCATTTCATGGCATGACATGTAGAATTCTAACTTAGGATTGCTTATTCTTATTGGAATTGTGATGTTAATGTGGTTTGTTAAAGTGAGCATTGCATATGCACTTAGGTGGAAAGTAGCCTCTGTAGGATTTACTCTACTGGGCATGGCTCACCCTATACGAGATAACATTTCAGGTGCGGGACAAGCGCCGTTGGGCAGCTCTCATCAAGGGTCGCGAGAGTAAAGAAAGTTTGTGGCTTTATAATTACTTTTGTAATTGTTTTGTAACATTTATTTTGTGGCTGAAATGAATGTTGGCATGTCTTTCTCGCTATGTAAAGGGTTGAACTCCAAAACTCTTAAAGGGATTTTGGTGTGAAGTCGTCAGAATTTGAGCTCAGCCTCGCAGGCGAAGATGAGCTCGCCTAGGCGAATGGAGGGGCAACCTGTGGGTGAGTTTTTCCTCGCCCTAGGCGAAAGATGATGCTTCGCTAGGTGAACGAGACATTGCCAAATGCTGTTTTCCTGTAGTACTGTACATTGTACAGGATGGTTTTTGGAAGAGCTCCTAGCATGATGGGGGCTCTGCCCGGTTTTGCAAAATGATGGGTCCTAGTAAGTAGGACACAAGGGTGTGGTATCAAGTCACACGATATCCACATGATTTTCGGGGGTTGATGGGTGATCAACGGGCCCCCGGATTTTGGGGCGTCACAGTTACTAAAAATTATTATAGAATAAATGATTCTATAGTTTTTATTATTTCTGTTAAGCTACTTAAATTTTTCTTTAAAAAATTGTTATAGTCTCCTTGAAAAATAAGTTTTTTTTTATAGCTATTCACTTTGCACTACAATATAGCATTCTATTCCTCAAAAATTTGTCTGAGATTCTAATCCTATACCTCTTCCCTCTTAACCATTGAGCTAGATGCCTTAACAAATAATTTTTAAGTAAGTAATTTAAAAAGAATCCAACTTAAAGTTAATTTAAGTGTAAGTAATAAGTACCAAGTTCTACTATACACTCACTCAGTGGAAAGAAAAAGAAATGGTCCTACATGGTTTATATAGTGACTAATAATAATAATGATGGTGATGATGTAAGTAATAAGTAATAAGTTCTACCATACACCCACTCAGTGGGAAGAAAAAGAAATGAGCCCTACATGGTTTATATAGGAGTTTTGGACAAATATAAGTTATTAAAAAAACTAAAATAAGTCGAAAATCAAAATAATGTCCAAACTAGTGCGTCCTACCCACGTTGGCATCTGCATCCCGACAAATGTTGCGGAGTCATTGGCTACGGTATTATCAATTTTTTGAAGTGAATATCGCGGTCATTAATTGCGACATTATGGCCATTGGATTATCTTGTAGTCATTGACAACGACATTGTAAATTTTTAAGAAAACATGCTTAATTGACTAAGGCAAGAAGCAAGGAAGGTCGTGACACTTCAACATATATCACGACATAACATAAGGTAAGATAGCATAAGTTGTGTCACGATATTACAACTTATGTCACGACACAAACGTGAAAAGTCCCTAGAGAAACAATTGAACAATGTTGTGATACTCACAAGCTTGTCATGACTATATCACGACACCCTTGAAAACCATCCAGCAACTCACAGTATTGCGACAAATGTATTGGTGTCATGACAATTAAAATAATGTCGCAACAGTGATTGCGACATTGTAATTTTTTTAAGTTTCAATGCCATAGTCAGTGATTGTGGCATAGACTAAAAAAAAAAATTATTTTTTTAAAGTTCAATGTCATAGTTAGTGATTGCGACATTGACTTAAAAAAAATTACGATGCCTTAGCCAGTAACTATGGTATTACTAATGTGTATGTTGACGTGGTTAAGACGTATTAATTTGGATATTATTTTGATTTTTAACATATTTTAATAATTTCTTTTTAAAATAACGTATATTGGTACAAAACTCTTTATATAGTGACTAATAATGATGAAAAATGGGATAGAGTAAGTGGGAGTGCAAAGAGTGGTGGGCCTTGTGTGGTGGTGAGTCCTGGGGAATAGTAAAATAAATGAATAAATAAAACACAAATTTGAAGTACAAGTGGTTGGTAGAATGAATAATTGCGGAATGAAAAATGAGAGAAAAGATAAGACTATAAAACTAGACGGCCCCAGAAAAAACTTCAATAAAAATAATCACCATCATTATTAATAGAAATGAGCATTTTATTTGAAGTCTTTCCTTAAGGACCTTGGTGTTATTGTGACTAGTTCCACACATAGTCAAAGGTTTCAAAACAAACCCTCCCCCCCCCCCGCCTAATAAAATTTAACTCACCTTTTGATACAAAAGAACTAGAATAGGTTGAGAAAACACCTTTTGATTTTATAACTTCCTAAGGTGTAGGTGTGCAATGTCAAGGATATCTAAGTGGCAGCCCATGTAGAAGAGATTCGTCGATGACTCTCCACCAGTTGGTTAAGGGCTTTAGACATTAAATTCCCCTCAGACTTCACTCTGAACTACTCACCTAAATATCAAGGCACCTACATGTGAAATTAACCCATCTTCCATCCCATATAGTGAGCAATGAAGTCAATAACTCTCAACTAGTTGGTTTAGGGCATTAGGCATTGGAATGTGTCCCATCACTTATAGAGTCAACTAATATCATATATGGCAAGTGTCATCAATGAAGAGGGCTAGTACCTAAGAGTATGTGGAAGATCTAGTATGCTTTGTGTGTGACAAGTTCCAAAAAGAAATAATAATTGTTTTGAAAAAACAAGGGGGGTTGTCATAGCTAAGTCTCCAACTTCCATAAGATCCTAAAATTCAAGATTAAATAAACACAAATATCCCAACTCAACTACTAAATTTTAAGATCAATGTCAATAATTTTCAAAATAAATTAGGCACCAACTAACTCTAACACACAATCATGCAAAAGAAAAAGAGAAAACACTCACCAATCATGTAAAACAAACAAGCAAAATTTTTGAAAATTTGGGTCCTAGAAGTTACTTTTCTCAATATGTCTTCCCCCCAACCAATCCTCAATGTTTTCGGCATCAATACCTCAACCAAGAAGGTGTGCTCTCATTTAGACTTATTTCCAAGCACCAATTCAAAAGTGTAGGTGCCATGTAATGTCCAAGTGTTAGGTACTGTGCATGTTATATAAAAACCGTTTCCTAAAATTATCGCAAGCACACGAGTCACAAGTAATAAAGTGGCTTTCACTTTAAAAATCAGGTATCGATCCTACGAGGAAGAGGCTTTGAATGGGGACTGAGTACCCCGGTTACTTGATATTTTCACTATTTGAGCAAATAAATGATTTGGAGAAGGATTTTCAAAACAAAACTAAAAACAAATCAAAGTGAAAACATGGGAAAGATTTATTCGCAATTGCAAGGAATGAATCAAAATTGAAAAAAGAACTCATAGGTAAAAGATACTATGGTTGATTGTCTCAATTGATCCATGTTGGTTTATATGTATTAAGCATGGGTTAAGTGAACACGCAGTCATGTCGGCTCAAGGAATAGGGTATGAGGTTTACACTCTCGTGTCTCCCCTCAAATTTGCACACCAACTTCTTATTCCTTGCTAGGTCATTCTAGGTCATCAAATGTGGTACTTTTCTAAGGCAGATCTTTCCTTGGGTGTCCTATTGGTCTTCGATAGGTCCTTACAATAGGACTACTTGAACTATGCTCGAATCGATCACCGCTAGGTCCTTACGGTTCTAACACAATGTTGAATTGGTGTCTCACCCTAATAAAATCCATTAAGTAATAGACATTTCTAGTCCCCTCCATTTCTTTGATTAGGTTAAGTTGATTTATTCAATTAAAACACATTGGCATGAAATGGGTAAGGAATTGAGTGTTTTTAGCTGTCACTATGGAAGCCCTAAGCGAGTCTCTCATAAATCGGGTCTCACTCACATTTCCTAATACAGATTAATTGAAAGAAACTATAATAATCCAAGCTTTACACCAAATAACATCAACATAGGCACATATTCACAAAACCATTCTAAAAATGATATAAATCAAATATCAATATTAACAATCAACCTTACAGAATTGTTTAGCTACTCATTACAACACTCAAATCTATCAAAATTACTCTATTACAAAAATAATGAAGAGAAAGATGAGGAGAAGAGTCAAAGTTAGAGATATAAATCAAAATAGATGTTGAAGCCTCTCAAAACTTTGAATCCAACTGCAATAGATCCTCTAACTGGTTGATTCTTCAAAATATCTTCAAATCCAAAGCTAAATACACAAAAATCGTAACTGTAGGTTCTAAGAATGAGAGGTGAGAAACCCTAAGAATAGGGTGTTCTTGCCTCAAATTTTGAACCCTAATCATTATTACAAATGAAAAATATATAGGAAAATGGGCTAAAAATAACAAGAAACTAGGTAGACAACGTCGCTATTTTGCGACACAAAGAGCTCTCATGTTGCTACATGGATGAATTGGATGTTCAGCAGTGTCTTCAACAAGGTGGTCATGCCTTGACATGGCTAAACATGAATCTTCAGTGTCTCAATAGGGTTGCTCATGTCGTGACATGGCCGAAAGTCAAATTCCAATAGTCAATGGCTCAATGTCACGACATGAGTGCCCATGTAGCAACATGGAGCTTGTTACAACAATTATCCTCCAAAAATCTTCCATTCTTGCTCCTTTTGCTTGCCTTTTCACTCTTAGCATACCAAAACAAAAGGTCAAGATGGGGATTAGGTGCGAATTAATTGATTAGGGTGTGAATTTAGCATCAAAGATCAATATCTTCAAGAAATTCATGTTTAAATGCTAATATAATTCACACTTAACACCAAGTGACATGTTGCTTGTGCTCTAAGTGAAGATGGTTATGAGAAAGCATGAGAAGAAGAAACAACCTTTCCCAAAGATTAAAGAAAAAAAAACCAGAAAAAAACTAGACAAAATAAAACAAAAATAAAAAAATATGGGCTAGTTAGCCTCTAGTGAAGCTAAAGCCTAGGATAGTAGAAATAGGGGAATCAATGGGTTCAAAGGAAATCCCTCATCACCCATGGGTTGATTAGAGCTATCTATGGTGTATGGAGGCTTCTCATTGGTCAAACAAACCATTTTAGGAGCATCTTTATCCATTTTTTATAATTGCATAGCTAGACCTCGAGGTTATCCATCCTCATTATAATGTATTTGTTTGCCTTAGTTTTCTCACCTATGAAATAAAAATCTTCTTGCATAGGTTTTTCAAGGATTGATAAATGGGATTAATGAATGGTGTGGGAAGTGTGTTGTGGTACTCTCTTTGATTCATTCCTTGTTGTTCCTAAGTTGGGTAAAAGGGTGTTCCATAGCCATGATTATTTTGAGTTCCTTGAGTGAATTTGAACTCATGTGCAAACTTGCTTTCAAATGCCTCTAGCTTTCTTATGAGGTTTTCGAGTTCTAGTTTTGTTCTAGTCTCACATTTTGTTTCATGTGCCTCATCCTTAGCTCTAAGTGAGGATTTAGGTTTACATACCTCTCTGATTTGAAATTCCTCCCAACCTTTAGTCATCTTCACTGTGTCAGCAAGGAACTCCAATGCTTTTCTCGGAGTTTTATCTAAACAGTTACCTTGGCACAAAGTTTGAATGAGTTCCTCATGCTGGATGTCATTCTGGAGTAGAAGAAGTTCATGAGCAGCAAGGCATCATAAACCTGGTTGGGATAGCTTCAAGGAGCTCCATGTATCTATCCCATTAGGCGTGGTAGCCTTCTCATTTCGAGGTGGCAATGCTTGCAATTTGCTTTTGAAAAAAGTTTACTTTTTTTAGTTCTCGTTGTACTCCCCCTTTGCTTTTGCCCTTCCCATGTAGATCATCCTAAAAGCAAAACAAAACTAGAAAACCATTAATATGGTTAGTCCCAAAAAGAAAATTAATGAAACAGAACAAAAAAGAATTTTTAAATCACTAACCAAAAGGCACCATCTTCGTCAACGACGCCATGTGATTCTTGCTCTCCTACGAGTGTAGGTTTAGAGTCCACAAAATCTATAATACCTAAACCTACCTACTTGTAGGACCCTGAATTTACCGTGTCCATGAATAGTAAATTTCGTTTTTAATAAGTTATGTATTTGACTAGAAACGGTCAAATGAATAATAATTTTCGAAAAACGAGCTCTGAAAATCGAAAATGTTCAGAATAATGTATTAAGTCTAAAGAAACAGAAACGGATTAGAAAGGAATTCGTTTAAGGGGTTTTTGAAGTGTTTGACAATTTATGATGAAAATGCCCCTTTTTACGAAATAGTTTTAAAAATATTCCTTGTACTCCTAGATTTTTTTTCTAAAGCATGTTCATGATAGGAAATAAGTTTAATTAGAGTATTCCATGGTCAATTTTATGATTGGACGATCATGGAATATTTTCAGAGTTTTATCGATATAGGGGTGTTATTTTCAAGGAGGGCATTTAAGTCATTTAATGAGTAAGCCTAATCTAAGTAAGCAAAGCAAGAACCAATAGAATGGTGCCATGTAAACGGTGATCCATGTGATTAAAAATGGACCACACATGAGAGCTTTCCCATAGAAATTTTGATATTTATCATAAATTAGTTAACTTAACTATCGTTAGTGGATGAGTTAAAGTTAACTAAAGTCAAACTTAACCTTGGTTAGTTAAAGTTAACTAAGGTTAAAAGGATATTTGTGTTACCAAACCATGAGAGTTAGTTAGAAGCTAAGCCCATGGTTCAAGTTAATTAAGGATTTTATGGAGCATAAAGTGGAATTGGTTGCTTTTGGACTATATGGTTACAAATGGGCTAATGAGAATGCAAGGATGCTAACCAATGGCATGGGGGTTAATTTAAAGATAATTGGAGGGAAAATTAGGCATGAAAAAGGATCATTTAAGTGAATTGGACTTATCTTTGGGGGTGCATATGGGTGAAACCAATTTGAGAGGCAAAAGTGGAGCAAAACAAGGGAGAAAATTTTGTAGCCCCTTTCCAAGCTTTTCAAGTGATTCTCATGCCATTTCAAGTCCATTTCAAGTGTTTATCATGTCCATGAAGTGCCTTAGATCAAACCCTAAGTGAAAAAGCAAGTTTATAAGGTGAGATCACTTACTAGTTTATGTGAATTTGAATGTTAATGGAGGAAATGGTTATATGATGGTGTAAATGAGTTTCTTGGCATGTCTTTATATATATTTGAACAAGAGATTTCATTGGAATTCAGAGTGCTTGTCGAACACCCGAAACTCTTAAGGTAGCAATTGAGGTTTTATGGATTATTTATCTAAACCTTCAATTGGGTTATATTAAGGCTTTAGCTATTAAATTGACATGATTCTAGGTTGATTTTGCCAAGAAATTGAAAAGAAAGAATGAGATTATAAGGATTGTAAATTTAGGTCAACCTTGGATGTTAATGGAAGTGATGTTGTTTGATTGGTTTTAATTGATTTAATGACATTACTTGAATATATACTTGAAGGAATTAATAGAATTAAAAGTTGAAAAGAAAATGAGATATAACTTGGAAGTTAGGCCAAGAGAGGGTTTGATTGGAAATGAGTGGTTTGATTTAGTTTTAATTGAATCAATGGCATTGGATGGTGTTAAAGGTAATTGTTGAAAGAAAATGGAAGAAATTGAAGAAATAATGATGAATGTGTGACATGTGAGGTTGGCCACCCTAGGAAAGTATGCAAAAATTGAGTTTTAAATTGATTTTAATCAATTGGAAGTGATTAAATGCCTAATGGAATGTATTAGAATTAAAGTTTTAAGAAGAATAATTGATTTAGGTATAAATGAAATTTTTACTAAGGTGAAGGGCATTATGGGTTTTTTCACTTTAAGCATGCTAATGGATTGGTTTAAGGCTTGTAATGATGTTGTCATGAGCCTTGATTTAATTGGATAAGTTGAGATTAAGTTGAATAAGAAAATACTCAAGGGTTGCTTTCTAATTTAATAGAAAATATATTATAGTTAATGGTTTAATTGAATATGATTAAGGTATGAATGTTAATGGATTTTATGGATAATGTGACTTGTAGGAGGAAAGTGATTAAGGACAAAGATGGAGGTGGAAAGTTTTTAAAAAAAAAGGAGAGAGGAAAAAAAAAAGGCTTAAATAACTAAAAGGTGAGAAAATATAAATGTTTATGAATATATATATATATATATATATATATATATATATATATACTCATATATATATATATATATATATATATATATATATATATATATATATATATATATATATAATTAATGTTTACAAATATATATGTTTCATATCTATGTTTATAAATGTTTAAATGAAAAGGAAATATGGTTTTTTGACTTTAATTATTTTGAAATATGAAATGATTATAGTTTCCATAGTTTTATAAAGCATGATTTAAGGTTTCCATATTAAGTGAAATGTTTATGAATATATATTCCTATATATATATATATATATATATATATATATATATATATATATATATATATATGTTTATATGAAAATATTTATGATTGAATCCATGGTTACCACTAATGTTACAAAGATAAAGTTTAAAGGAAAGTCGACTAAAGTGCTTTAACATGCATGGTACATGGGAAAGGGATAGGATGAAGAGTGATGCATATCGCTAAATGCATGTGAAAGAATCTGAAAGTTCTTGACACACAATGTGATTTATTCCATAGTGCAATGGTATCTAAAAGAAAGACACGATTTATCAGAGGTTTCCTTTTAGGCCATCAGTGATTGTATGACTGTTTCATCGAAGGTTCTTTCATGGTCCAACGGTGGTTAACGGGTAGGTAAGTTCCATTGGATATGGCAGATTCAAAAAGGAAAAGAAAGTAAAGTAAATGTTTATTGAAATGAGATATTTATACAATTGTTTTACACATTGTATTTGAACTATATCTGAAAACATTATTTTACTATGAAATGTATTCTCACTGAGCTCCCTTAGCTCACTTTTTTTTTCCAAATGTTTTATAAAATGTTTTTGAGGGCGAGAGGCCCGGCCGGCCGGTTCGAGCATCCTTCGGTGATGACACTTCCGCCTCGCCTGGCTTGACCACTTTTTGAAAATGTACCAGGCCTTTTGTAAATAGCTACTTCTACACCTTTATTTTGTAATGTATATATGTTTAAAGAAATGAGCTACGAGGCTACGTCACTGTGTGGTAGGAGTGCGTGGCGGTTGGGTGTAATCCCAGCTCGAGCTCAAGCGTATAAGAAATTTTGTTTATATTTCTATGGTGTTCAGAAAATGATTTTAAATTTTGATTTGAAATTTCTTGTGGTGGACTTTATGTCCCGTAGTTGGATGTGGAGTAAATGAACATTATTGAGAGTGTAAAATGTATTATTGCAGGTGTTGTAAATTGGGAAATGTCCGAAAAACAGACGAAACTCTGCTCGATTTTCTACAAAATGTTTTATCATATAAAAAGGGTTTAATGTTTAAAAGAAAAGAAAAAAAAAATTCTCACCATGTTTAATAAGGTTTTAATGGAAAGCATAACTGTATAAATGAGTTCGCTCCACGGATTCATTTTTAAAAAGGGTTTAAAAGAAATGTTTTCTCAAATCGTAGGAGTGCCAGGAGGGTCCCTCGGGTTAGGAAGAGGAAATCTGGGTTGGGTCCTTTCACTATTGGTAGCTGAAGCTACTTGCAGTGTATAGTGGCTCTAGGGTTGTCTATTGGGATGAGTTTTCTTTTGATTCAATGATTTTATAGGTTCTTGCTTATGAAAAATCCTATTTTTAGTGGAGATTTCAAGTAAAAATATAATTTGAGAGTATTGGTTGATTGAATGATTAAATTCAGTATTTAAAAGAACTCAGGACTTGGTTTCACTAAGTCAACACACACCAATGATGATCTAAGGGGTGGTTTTTGTGTTTTAGAATGAGTAGATGATGAGGACAACATGTAGCCTCTCTATCACACCACACTAAGGTTGTCATCTTATTTGATTTATGATTAAGTACAATTTCTAGGTGAAGTTTGGGTTTGTTAACTATGTGAGGGTGCCTTATAGGATCTCACCTAGGCCCTTTCGAGATCCAGACAAGAGACAATCTCGGTTGTGCATAAAGAAGGAAGGATCAGTTCAATAACAATCCAATATACTGATTGGATTTGCCAAGTATCAAGAAGACTAAGTGGTCTAAGATGAGAAACTCAGCCACAGGTGTCCCTATTTGTTATCACATGGCCTAAAGGTAGTAAATAGTAAACAAACCTTACCTTGGCGTTTTAATGCATTTCACCCCTTTTGATCATCATGGTGGTAGGCTTGGATTCACCAAATCACGAGATTGGAGGGTCTACTAACTCATGGTGGTAATGAACATATCGATAACATGTGAAGACATCAAAAGCATGAACAAGTAATGAAAGAAAAACTGGAATTTTATTGAAAAATTGAAAACTATGAAGACTAAAGCAAATTCTTCAATGAACAATTGATAATTCATTTTTTATCCTCCTAGTATATTTAAAGAGATACAAATACATCTTGGGACCTTTAAGGCAAGTTACAATGACCCCAAATCAAATATACAAAAAACAAGGCTTGAGGATCTGATTGGAATAAAAAAAATATTCCTTATCGGGGCAAATCTATCACTCCACCACTTAGAGGCATAGCGAGATTTTCGCTCCGCCTCCTTGGCAGAGCGAAATTTAGCAATGAGCGTCTTGAGCCTTAGTCTCTTCATCCAATCATGCTTCTAAGGTTTCAACTCATCCAAGTTTCTTCTCAAGGCTTCAAAGCTTGAACTCGAGACCCCAAAATGACCTCATTACTTGTCCTCATGTTTTCCAAGAGTCAAAAAAGCACCTAAAAAGGCCTACAATCATACAAGAACTCAAGAAAAACATTAGTATGATGTTAAGGACTTGACAATGAACATGATTGGTTAAGTATGACAATTTAGAACAAAAAGGGTTTAAAAAAAAAAAGATTTAAGTGTATGAAAATGCCATTTTTGAGTGGTTATCAAATATCACGTATCATATTGGATTATTATATAAATGAATTTTACCTTGTGTAATTAATTAAAATGATTTTTTTTGAAAACTTTGGCTATTAGTGGTGTACTTCAATAAGGGATAAGTTATTAACCTCCACTAACCTTGATGAGGGAATTACTAGCTTTTAGTATACAATTGACCGGAAATTCTTCCATCCACCTACAAAATATTTGAGACTAACCACCTTGTTCAAGTTCCACTATTTGAGTATTTATAATTGTAGGTAGGGTAGATTAAAATGTTTATTTGTTTGGAAAATTTTCTGATTATGAATCAATTATGCAAAGTGTATTCTTTAGTTTCATTGTTAAATTGAAAGTGTTGAATTACCCAAAACCATCATGGATAGTTGGGCCAAAAATCATGGAAACCAAGGGTTTAGACATTATGAACATCAAAGAAAAAGTACACTACCAATAATAGGAGAGTTAGAACAGTTTGGGACTACAAAAATCCACCCATAGAAAGCACGCCTTCTTGCATTGTGTTACCCCCAAAGGACTTTACTATGAATTCCGATTTACTTCCCCAATTACCCACCTTTCATTGGAGAGGAACCCGTATAAGGAAACAAGAGTAAGTGAGAGTCGCAATTCACTTGAGAAAGTAATGTATACCATATGCATAGAAATCTAGATAGGAAAATTGAAATGGATTTGATACAAAGGTGAATAGATGAACTTCTAGGTAAGGAGACTAATGATTTTAATGCCATTGATAGCACAATGATCAAACCCCCAACATGCTTCCTTTGCTATACCTATGATCACCTTAGTGTGAGATGCCCATCATAGCCAGTTGAGGAGGATACTTATGAAGAAAGTTTAATTATGTTGGTAAGCACAGAATCTACCCTATCTAGGAATAATAGAGCATATGATAACACAAAAGGGCCTAGGTATAATTATGATACATCACCTCTAAAATCCACATTGGAGCATAGCATGGCTGGAAGCAGCTAAAACTTTGAGGCTTCATGTGGATTCATAGTAGAGAGAAATTTGAGATTGGGTAGCGGAAAAGAAATTTTTGTAGAGAGCATGAGGATAGGATGCATAAGCTTGATAATATACATCAAACATTCTTAAAAATTCTCCACGCTAAAGAGAGAGGCTTATTTTTATCTCAGCCTCAACTAAATCCAAGGAGTGTACATGAGATTGAGGTTGAAGATGAAGGTTCACCCATCATAAAAGAAAACCATGGGATGGACCATTTGGAAGAGATGCATGAAGACTTCATGAATGAGGTAGATGACATCCAATACTCTTCTTTACTCTTCAATGCCCATATTACACATGAGGAAAGTAGGCCTCCACCTTAACAAAATCTGAGAAGCATGAAAGAAATAGAGGTACAAGATGGGAACTCACCTAATATGCTTGAAGAAAAACCTAAGATAATACTAGAGAATGATGATAAAATTGACGAGCCCTCTCCCTCTCCATTGCATGAAAATGAAGATGTTGAAAAATCCAAGAAAAATGAAGAGTGGTATGACACTTAGTTTACTAGTGCCTATGATGAATATGAGGTAAAGTGTGTGATGAACATGAAGAGTGGAGAACAAATTGACCAGCCCTTCCCTTCTTCAAATGATGATGAAAAATCCAAACATTTTGAGAAAATTGAAGAGGAGGCTATGGTAGGAATCCCTATGGAGTTTGAAAAGGGGCTAATGACACTTGAGGATAAAGGGCCCAAGGAAGTGAGTATAATTGAAAAACCTATATAGAAGCATCGTGATGAGGTTATATATGATGTAATCAAGAGGGACTTTGATGATATCCACGATGATGGTGCACCTTGCATTAAAGAGTCGGTTACACATACATCTACATGGAGTGCAAAGGTACTACCACTTATGACTAATAATGATCCACCATTAGAGAAGCACTCTCCTAAGCTAATTTTAGAGCCCTTGCCCGATGGGCTAAACTATGCATTCCTTAAAGACAATGAGACTTGCTCAGTTGTATTACCTTCCTCCCTAGCTGAGTAGTAAGACGAAAAACTACTAGATGTTCTAAGGAAGAAGAGAAAGGAATTCAGATGGACTATTCTTGACTTGAAAGGGATCAACCCCTTAATGCGCAAACCAAACATATACTATGAGGAGGATGATCCAAGAGGAGTTTACTTGCTTCATGACATAGTAAAGGAGGACCATGTGAGATGTAAAGAGGAAGTCAGAGAGAGTTGCTCCCTTGACTTTGAATATGAGGGGCCGACCATCTTTGACCCCGGTTGATTACTATTGGTTTGGTCACATTGGGCTTAGTCTCTCATTTGAGGCTAACTAGCCCATCTATCTTATTTTAGGTTTATTTATTTTCTTTATAGTTATTTCTTCTTGTTATTTTTGTTTAATCTTTGAGAAGAGTTGTTTCTTCTCTTGTGCTTTTTCAGGACTTGTCCACTTTGAGCACAAATCACATGGCACCCACAACAAATCACTTGAAGAATCACATGCGCCTACACACTTTTGACGACGGTGCCGTGAAATAAGTCCAAGCTAGGGGGGCACCCTTTCTCAATTGAGGTACCTCTTGTCCTTTTTATATTTTATATATATGGTGAAAACATTGAGGACAAGGACAATGTAACCCTTGGTTAAGGGGGGGAGGGGGGGTGGGAACACATCAAGAAAGAAACTTTTTGACCAAAAATTTAAAATTTATGCATGTTTTGAGTGTTTTTCTTTTCTTTTTTCATGATTGTGTATTATTTAGTTTGTTGGTGCTAAACTTATTTTGTGGAATATTGAAATTGAGCTTAAAATATTAGTAGAAGAGTTGGGAGTCCATAGTGTTTTCTTGATATTGAGTTTAAGGATCTTGTGGTTATGGGCGACTTGGTTATGAAAGTCCCCTTATTTTTCACCATTTTATTTCTTTACAGAACTTGACACATACTGACCACACTAGGTCCCGAGCATATTCTTAGGTACCAACGCCTCTTTCTAGATGACACCTATCACATGTGATTTGTATTTGGATTTAGTAGCGTTGGGATACCTAAAAAAGAGAGGCCAATGTGCCCCACCTATTAAACAAAATAAAAAAAGTGGGAGTACAAAAATCAGTGAATTGAGCTAATTTGAATCTCGAGCACAATCCGATGGGAGTTGAATGCCTAATGCCCTAAACCAACTGGTTGGGAGTCATTAACTTAACTGCTTACTACATGGGGGCAGATGATAGGTTAGTTTCACAAGTAGGTGTTTTGGCTTTTTATTTGAGTGTTTGGGGTGAAATTCAAGGGGAACTTAATGCCCGGTGCCCTTATCATGGATCCCCTGCTACATGGATACTTTTATGAAATTCCCTTAGCATTGTATCCTACTACTTAGTTATGATAATAATAATAAAAAAGGTGCGTTCTTAGCTTGCTTTAGTCATTACATATTGCTTCAGTTGAGTTGAGTTGGGTTAGGGGGAATTTGGTCCTTTGCCTATGTGTGGGAACTAATCATATTAAACACAGAGGTTCATATGGAAAGACTTAGTGAGGACTTAGGGATGGACATGCCATGATCACCATACAACTTGAGACCTTGTTCTTTAGAGATAGTAAACACCTTGGGGGTCCTAATGAAACTCAGATGTTAATAGAACTTTTTCAAAACTCTATTAATAATGGTGGCACCTTCATAACTCATTTTATTTGCTTTAATTGCTTTAGTATGTTTTTTCTTTTGCTTGTTTAGTTATTGTTCGGTTCTCTTTTAACTGCGCTTATTCCATTTCTAAGGGACTAGCAATAGGTGGTTCGGGGGGTGGGGGTGGGGGGTGATAACCACTAAAAAAGGGTATTTTTACATACTTAACTTTTCCGTATTAAACCTTTTTTTGTGCTAAATTATCATACTTACCCGATTATGCGAGTTGCTACGTTCTTAACCTCGTTACTAATGTTTTGCTTGAGTTTTGGTGTTTTATAGGTCTTTTTAGGCGCTCACTCAAGAATGAATATGGCATTATATTTATCAATATCACGTCTTGGTTTGAGAATCACTGAGGCTGAGGGGGCTCAAAAAATGTGATCAAACGAAGAGGGAAGTCAAAAGAGCATGCTGTTGCCAAATATGGAAAGTTGTTAAATCTAGAACATGCCAAAAAATAGAATTTCACATTGCCTCTTATAGCTGTGCGAAAATTTCACATTGTTCCCCATAAGGCAGTGTAAAATTGCCCAAAAAGAAAATTTTGCAACTCCAACTCGGAAGTTGACTTTGTTTTTTGATTATAATCACTTTAGGATCCTTATAACTTGTCTATAGTACCCAAGATGTATTTTGATTCTTTTAAAAGAGAGCTAGGGCTCGAAAAACGAATTATGAACTCCTCCTTGGAGAATTTATAGTTTTTGTAATCTTTCATGAAAGTTTTTCTTTTCCTCTCTTTCTTTCATTATTTTTGCAATGGAGGTTTTTTTTTTCCAGAGAATGAATTTGTAAACTTGTTTCCATGGGGTGAGGCAAAGTTAGGGCACAAATCAAACGTAACAAAGAGGATTATGTACTTAATTCAAATGATATGTTAACAAACTTTGACATCTTCATTTCACCTTTGTTGCAACAAACAATCTCTTTGTCGCAACGAGCACCTTTGTCACAACGAGGGTAATGCTTGTCGTGACATGCCAGTAGTTATCTTCTTTTAGGATCCTTTCTTCATCATGATGAATGCTTCCTTTGTCAAATATAAACTAAGGTTCTAAAACACTCTTCAACCAAACTCAACTCACTATTTTGAAAGGAAATTAACTAAAACAGGATTTGAACGCACCTTTTATTCAACAACTAAAACTAAACAGTAGGATGCAATGCTAAGGAGTTTTATAAAAGTGTCCAAGTAATGGGGATCCATCATTAATTTCACCGCTGGTTAAAGGCACCATACTTAGTTCCCCTTGAACTTCACCCCAAACCTTTAACTAGAAAACCAAAGCACCCACTTGGGAGATTAAACCATCTTTTGTCCCATGTAGCGAGCAGTGAAGTCAATGACTCTCGACCACCGCTTTGCAGTGGCACCAGGGCCTGAAAGGCCTCAGACGCCCCAAAACCGGTCATCCATTGACCAACTGGCCAACCCGATGAAAACTTGTAGGATGTCGCGGGTAACCCGATAATATTATTAGTCCCCTTTACCGGGACCCATAATTTAACAAAAATCGGATAGAGTCTCCTTTGTATAGGGAGCTTTACCCAAAATTACAACCTGTACAACAGATAACAGCATGGCCCATCCGGGGCTAATTATCATATCATGACCTCTCCGGGTCCATCTACAAGTAAAAATGACCACATAGGATCCATTTATCCATACTAAAACATAATGCACAAGACTATAATACCATAGTCCTTAAGAGTTTAATTATTATACTCTTTACACAAAAACATATATCAAAACAGTTTGTTCTAATATATTTTACAAAAGTAAGCACCAAAGCCACAACCTGGCTTTCTTCACAATGGTGGCCTCGAGCGAGCACTGTCTCCCTGCACACTCCCTGTACCTAAAAGGGGGTCCCACGTCAGGATGAGTAATGCCTAGTAGAGTAAACTCCTATAGAGGCTACTCCCCACCTAAGTGCATATGCAATGGTAATATCACTAAAAAAACACATTCTAATCAAGATTATGCAAACCTAGAATGAAATTATACATGCCATGAAATGAGATGCGACTCACCATGTCCCATGTACCGAGTCCTCACCAACTCTATCAAACCCGAGTTCCAACCGACTCCTATCACACAATGCTGAAACCCATGTGTGATAAAATCCATCATTTGTGGATTACATCCAATGATCATGTTACAACAAAATTCATTTGTTTTTCAAACCAAAAGCTTTTTGGATGTTACACCTCAATGATCATTTATATTCAAATCATGTGTTTTTTTTTTGGGTAGCGAATTTTTGGTATGTCATCGTACGTTTCGCAAGCCTTCCTACACTTTCACGAGCTTTCACCTTTGGACACATATGTAGAACAAAAAATAATGAGGATTTCATCCGAGGGGGTATCTATCCCTACTTGATGTTACCCGACACATATTTTCATTTTCCGTTTCCATTTTAACTGTACGACTCTATTGGACGTTGTTCTACCATGCCAAGCCCACCATTAAACACCAAATGCGTTGGTGATTATAACCATGCACTCACACCTGTCATGTGATGTTCCCAAGTGTATTACAAATGCAATTTGATGTTTCATTGCATGCTATATCATGCCACATATATGATGAATGTTATATGAGCAATTTAATCATGCATTTTTCATGCATCATGGACAACTATATTAAACATGCATATAATCTCCACAAAATTTCATTCATGTCAATATATCATACGCGCATATGTCAATATCACAATCAAATCATTACTTAGTCAAGAAACGACGCACTTTATCCTCTAGGCTAAATTATGACATAACATGTCCACAACATAGCCTACAACATGCCATGTAATGGCCATGTCTACACACACAATTCATCACATGTCAATACATTAAAAACATATATTAACATTCAACAAGTCATTACCAATCGAGCAATGACATACTTTATCCTCTTGGCCAAATTGTGACATAACATGTCCAAAAATAGCCTACAAACAAGCCATAACATACCACAAGATAGTTCCTCAACTCTGGGCTCGTAAAAACTAGCCCTCTAACAGTCCCAAAATCTGGACACAAACCATTAAACAACCTAAGCTATAGCAGTCCCAAAAAAGGGACCATAACTTGAGTTATAGAGGTCCGATTTGGGTGATTCAAAAGCCTAAATCAAGTTCTAAGATAGAGATACAATTTCCTTTAAGGATACTAGTCCAAAGTCGCACTTTTTCCCAACCAAAAATAAATCCCAAAAATCTAAATAAGAGGTTTGGCCAAACATGGCACCGTGGTAGTCTTTAAAATGGACCATAACTTGAGTTATAGAGGTCCAATTTGGGTGATTCAAAAGCTTCCAACCTCAATTTCAAAATTACAGATACACTGATGAAGGACACTAGTCCAAGTTCCCTCTTTTTCCCAACCGAAAATCAGTCCTAAAACTTGGACACAAATAGTTAACGGCCTAAACTGTGACAATTCCGGAAATTAAATGGACCGTAACTTGAGCTATAGAGGTCCGATTTGAGTTATTAAAAATCTTAACCTCAAGTTTACAATTGCAGCTATAATTTCAATGAAGGACAATAGTCCAAGTTCCATCTTTTTCCCAACTGATAATCAGTCCCAAAACCTGGACACAAACAGTTAACAACCTAAGCTGTGACAATTTTGAAAATTAAATGGACTATAACTTGAGCTATAGAGGTCCAATTTGAGTGATTCAAAATCCTAACATCAATTTCAAAACTTCAGCTACAATTTTCATGAAGGATACTAGTCTAAATTCTCCATTTTTCTAACCGAAAATCAGCCCCAAAATCGACATCATATGTATCAAATAGTGGCACTATTCTACACCCACAGTTTTGCCAAACAACCCTTAGGGCAAAAGGCCAAACACTTTAGGGCATTAAAAATCAACCTAAACAAATCTCTAGAATGGAAAATAAACCAAAGTAGAAGAACTATTACCTCTCGAGAGCGGCGACGAAGCTTTCGAAAGTCTCGAGACCCGGGAACCCACGATCTCCCCAAGCCTTCGGCTTGGATCTTCTAAGTGAAACTTTGTTTCTGGTGACCCACGTGTAGCTCTTGTTACGTAGATGGATCTCTAGTTCTCGTCCCGGGACAAAAGTGAGCAACCGAGCTCAGAGATTCGGCGTATAAGTCAGGAGCTCTCTCACTCTTTCTCCTTCCACTCTGCCCTTTTATTTTCCCCAGTAGTGGTGCACCTGCCTTTCCCTCAATCCGATTCTAACTTATCCTTAAGTTTTTAAAGACAAGGCCCACATCACACCACATGTGTTCACGCCTGTCTAGGTTCAAGTATGCCCCAATATATTTTATTCAGGCCCGTTCAATTTATTTTAAATGAACTTAACTTGAGTTATTTCCAACTTCCAAGATTCTCATAAAATCTCGCCCTCGGGAGTCACCACACACCTCGCACTGGAAAATCAGTGGAAAAAACTGACCGTCTCTACCCGATGAATTTATTTTTTTGTAATCAGATTTTCGCGAGACGAATCCAATGGTGAAGTTCGCTTTGTCATCCGAGATCTAAAATTTCAACCTCATTGAACCCGACAATTTTATCGTTTTCCATTTTCGTATAGAAATTAAATTTTTCGAGTTTTACGTGCCCCCTGACCAGTCAGATTTCATCAACCTCACTTATTTCTTTTTTTTTTTTTATTATTGTTATTATTTTTTTCTTTTTCTTTCTTTTCTTTTTTTGTTTTGTTTTGTTTTGTTGGGGCACATTGGCAATCCTCTTTATTGAGGTGTCCTACCAGTACAGAAGTTAAGGTCTCTCAAGGTAAAGTCTCACCTGGTGAGAAAAAGAGGTTAAACCAAAGTGTGGTAAATGAGACCTAGTGTGTGTGTGCAGGGAGTTCCATCAAGAAATGATTTTCTGAACAAGGGGGCTATTCAAATAAGCCTAACAACCAAAAGATACACTCAAGTCCTAAATCAAATAAAATGCAAAGGTATCCCAAATTTTTTGACTAAAGAAAAACACACAGGGCTACTAATGTAAAACACCCCAAAAATACCCTAGAATTTTTCTAATAATTCTATTATATATTCCGAGTATAAATTGAGCCAAACTTGGGTTTTTCTGGGAAAACTGATAAATTGTGAAAAGTGAAATGAATATGTGAGCATATGATTAAATATTATATGCTAAAATGAGAAATTGATTGAACCCAGAAATAAACCCAAGTGAAAAATGGCAAATTTAGAAATTTATAAAAGTGAGGACCTAAGGGTCAAATGATAAGCTTAAATGCTAGTAATGTGAAATAAAATGATATGAATGTGCAAATAAGGAGACTAATGTTTTTAAATGAGAAAAATGGAAAATGGGATTAAATGAAAGAGCCAAACATGGCCTTAAGAGAAATAAAGGATATTAGACCACATTTGGTCTTAAAAGGCACATTGTGCCAAAAACGTATTTGGGAGGGAGAGTGAGAAGAGAAGGCTATGTTTGAGAGAAAACCAAGGTTTTTGGTGGGAGATCATCCCCATTTATGGTTTCCAAGTGATCAAGGAGGAAAAGGAAGCAAAGGCAAAAGAGTTCAAAGAGAGATTTCAAGTATGTGACACAAACCCTAGATTTCTTTAAATTATGTTGGTTAGAAAACCCTAATCCATCCGCGGTTTGCTCGCTATTGGTTTAGGATGATATTAGGATGTTTTTGGGAGTGATTCCATGATTTACTTTGAGATTTTGAGGATTTTTGAGGAAATCACAAAAGTAAAAGAAGGAAAATGGGCAAAAATCAGCCTCTACGCCGCAGCCGTGGAGTGCCCTTATCGCGGTGAGCCCTGGATGACAAATTCGGCACTGCATGCTGCCAACGTAGCTACTACGTCACGCGGAGGGCCACGTCGTGCGTAGCTACTATTCACGTAGAGAGGTACTCTGGACTGTCTCAAAGCTTCGTATTCTCGCACACCGATAGCATAGGAGCCCTAATAAATGACTAATGCAGGTTCAAATAAGGATAAACTAAATGAAAACGTGACATCAGACGGCCGCCTGCCGGCTTCGCTCCCCGCGATATTCGCTAGTACGACACTGTTCAACCACTAAGAGTGGAGAATTTGTATTTCACTAGGTGCCTGAAGACGCATAACCTAATTTAGGACCGGTATCAAAACAGGATGCATGGAGGGATCGAAGGAAATTCGTATTTGTTCTTCGCTCTCCTCAAGTATCTGCCTATCTCTATTCTCTGCGGACTAATTCATTTCAAGTTTTATTTGTGATATTATATCTATATATATTGATTTGAATTATTAGTATTTGAAATGTTTGTCAAATATCTGCATGTGCATGTGTATTTGAACTATAAGAGAAATTATTGCATGTGAGTAAATTGATTTGGAATGTATTATTGAATGACCAACATGATGGGATTCACCAACTGAATTCGTCATGAAGGTAACCACATTTGTTCAATGTGAAATCACATTACTACTGAATGACAAACAGGGAAGGATTCACCAACCTAACCGCTCGTGGAATGTTAACTTCTATAGTCATATGTGAGATCAACACCAAAACAGTATGAAGATCAAGTGAGGTTAAAGCAAGAGTAGATTCAAAAAAGAATGAGAATGCAAAAAAAATAAAGAAAGAAAAGGGAGAAGAAAACAAGAGGAAAAAAAGAAATCTGAGAAGGAAAGAAAGTGAGAAAGGAGAGTGAAAAAAAAAAAGATCTGAAAGTGAACAACGAAAAATGAGAGGCAACAAAAAAAGATCATAAAGTGAACAAAGAAAAATGAGAGAAATCAAAAAGAAAAGAAAGCTTCTTTATAAAAAATAGTGAGATAAAGAGTGCTTTTTATTCTAACAAGCCTATGTTTGTACTTTTGTAAAAAGAGATGCTTTTTAACATTAACGATCTTGATTATTCTTTGCCTAGTGTTGTTTTTTCTTTGTTACAAGAGTTTGAGGATGTATTCCTGGAGGATGGGTCTAGTAGTTTGCCACTTGAGGAGACAAAGGCGTTCAATGCCAAGTGGAGGAATTTAATAGTCCATGTGTTGTACATGTACTACTTGTATCCAAAAATGATGGTATTGTGGAGGATGTGTATTTATTTTCGTGCCATCAACAACATTATTGTTAAGATTCAAAGGGGGAATAATGAGAATCAAAACAAAAATGATCCGCTTCAAATGTCGATTGGGCCAATCACAAGATGAAGGACCGCAAAGCTTTAAGAGGCTTTCAATGGACTTGTGAAGGGGATTATTTGGGCTAACCCATCTGTTAAAGAAGATTCCAAATCAAATCAAGCCTTTCAAGGAATTGGAGTCAACAAGGAAGTTCAAAAGTTGAAGCATGAGCTTCTATAACAAACTTTAGGAATTCAATCTTAATTATGGAAAATTCAGATTTATGAGTTTGTGAAACCTTAGAGACTCCAAATATATTTGTGTTTCCAAGTATTTTAAGCCTTGTTACTATTTTGATTTGGAGTTGTTTTATTTTAGAAATATTTGTTCTCTAAGTCAAAGTTGTTGTTTTATTTAATTTAGAAAGTTTGTTTTGCTAGTAAAATAGGAGTTACTATTTCTTTTTAGAAAGATTTGCTTTTAGGAGTTGTTATTTCTTTTTAGAAAGATTTTCTTTTAGGAGTTGCTTTATTTGAATCAGAAAGTATTTTTATCAATTCAAAATAGGAGTTGCTTTATTTGATTTAGAAATTATGAGCCCTATATATACCCTCGTATTGGAGTATTTGGGAGACAATTGATTAATAAAAATTCTTTTGTTATGTTTTCTTCCCTTTATGGTTCTTGTGAGAACTTTTGAGCCTATCAAGGTTAATTCTTTATAGTGTTCAAACTTATGGCCCTTAGTTCTTCTATAATCAAGGGGTCGTGGTTACTTTCCATTGTTCTTACTGATTTTGGTTCCATATAACCAAGGAAATGGAGACAACATACTGCTTACGCTTCGACCAATATAGTCGTGGGGACAAGCCACTATTCTAGATCGTGTTTGAATATCCTTAGAGTATGATAATCATGGGTTTTATGGTTAATTTTTATCCATTTTTACATGATTTTTGATGTTGAATACTCGTTTTAAATGCAAATTCTGGATACTTCACCAAATTTAGTGTTTTGGGAGTAATATAATGAAAAACAAATAAAACAATAAGAAAAGAAGCAAAAAGGGGTCCAAAGTCCAAAGTCACGACATTTGGTGAAGAGAGTCATGACATCATACCCTAGTCACAACATTAGCTGAGGAATATCACGACATAATATAAGAGTCACGACATTGAACAAAATGAGTTGCAACATCAGAAATAGCAATCATAGTCGCGACATCGGCTAAAGGAAGCAAAACACCAATTCCAAAGTCACAACTCCAACAACGATATCATAGCAAAGTAGCGACATCGACACTTGGAGTCGTGACATTATAAATATAGACAAAATTCAGAGTTACGACACCAGAAACAGAATCACGACATTATACAGATGAGCAAAATGAAAAGCCACGATTAACAAATGAGTCACGACATCGTGGACATTTGTAGCTTACTCAAGGCATTCGCGCTTTTTCCCGCGGTCCGTATTATCCGCTGCTAGTGGCCCAATCATTAGAGCCTATAAATAGATGCTCCTAGGGTAGAGTGAGCAAAATTTTGGGAACCAACTTTAGGAATTTTTAAAAAGAAGGCAATTACGTATGTAGTTTCAAAGCTCACCTAACTTAATCAATAAGCTCTCACGGGTGAAGCAGAAAGTATTGTAGAATTCTTTATCATTTTACTTTTTGTTTATGATTTCAAACCTTGTGAACTTGCCTGATCAGCTTGGGATTGATGTTTGAGATTTTAGAATTTGAAAGACTAACTAATTTGGATGAATTAATTGAATTAATTCCGATTTCAGATTAATTGCTAGTTTGATGATTGATTGAGTTTTTATATAACTGAATCATGATTTGTTTCTCTTAGGATTCATTATTCTATAAGAGATCTTAATTTTACTACTTCAGATCTTTCCTCATAGATCCTCACTGGGGGCGGATTTTTCAAAGCTCGAAAATCAACTCACTTTTTTCTATTAATAGTGAGTCGCGCAGGCCCGTGGATCGGGTAGGGTCCACAAATTGGTGACACTTGAAAAAACCCTAAGGATTGTTTGGTAATAACACTAAGGAGTGGCAAGGAACTCCAAGACGAGCAAGAAAAAAGAGAAAGAAGTTGGAAATGAAGAAGCTGTAAAGGAAGAGAGAAATCAGAAACTGGAAGCTGAGAATGATGCAACTGAATCATTTAGGAAAGACTTATCATAGGAAGAAAAGCATGAAGAGAGTATAGAAAAGAAAAAGCCTTAAAAGAAGGAGGAGGTGAAAGTGTACAAACCTCCCCTACCATTTCCCAAAAGGCTTAAACAAGCCAAAATTGATGAACAATTTAGCAGATTTGTAAATATGTTTAAGAAGCTGGAAATCAACAGTCCTTTTGTTGAAGGTTTGGCTTAAATGCCAAAGTATGGAAAATTCATGAAAGACATTATTAGAAAGAAGAGGAAGCTAGATGATTGTGGAATAGTGAATCTTTTAGCAAACTGCAGTGCTATAATTTAGAGGAGAATGCCTCAAAAGATGCAGGACCCTAGAAGTTTCACATCCCTTATGCCATAGGGAACCATCAATTTGGAAGGGCTCTTTGAGACTGGGGCAAACATCAACCTTATTCCTTCATCAGTGGTAAGAAGATTAAGTTTGGGGGAGTTATCTCCCGCCAATCTAACACTCCAAATGGCAGACGGATCTGTTGTCGAACTTGATGGTATTATAGAAGATGTTGTGGTCAAGGTGGGGAAATTTATTTTCCCAGTTGACTTTATGGTCATCAATATGGAAGAAGATAAGAATGAAACTTACTCCGCATGGAAGACCCTGCCACGTGTAGCTCTAATTGATGTAAAAAAATGGAGAGCCGACTTGAGAGTTAGGAAAAGGAAGTGAAATTCAACTTAAACCAAAGCTCCTCGATAATATGACAATGAAGCAGGTTCATCAGATAGAATAGCTAGAAATTCGTGCTGAGAAAAATGAAGAGGATAAAGATGAAGCAATGACTAAAGATGAAGAGGAAAATGAGAAACATGGAACTAAGGAAGAGTTGCTAAAATTCATGCTAAAAGTGGCTGAGGATGAAGAAATACAGAACAAAGAAGAGTTGGAAGCAAATGTGGAGAAGAAGAGTTCAGATAGTTATGCTGGGCAGTCAGCCTGGCACTTAAAAATACCTTTAAATGAGAGATCACAACTCAGGATCAGAATAATTTAACACTCGGAGGAAAAAGAGAAAGAAGTGGTGGAGACATTGAAATAGCAAGAAGGGAGAAGCTTGATCAGGAGTGATTTGAAGTGGAATAACCTCAATATGAACAAAATTTTCATGATAGAATTTGACTTTATCGAAAGAACAAAGGAGATTAAATCCAGCACATGAAGTGGTTAGAAAGGAGGTACTTAAGTATTTAATGCGTCTATATATGCCATCTCAGACAGTCCTTGGGTGAGTCTTATCCATGTTGTGCCTAAGAAGGGTGGAATCACAATGATAAGAAATGAGAAGAATGAACTCATCGCTAGTAGGATTGTTACAGGCTGGAGGGTGTGTGTTGATTATAGAAAATTGAATATAGTTACTAGGAAAGACCACCATCCTTTACCTTTATTGATAAAATGTTGGACAGATTAGCTGGGCATTCCCACTATTGCTTCCTTAATGGCTATTCTAGGTAAAATCAGATAGCTATAGCTCTTGAAGATCAAGAGAAAACCACATTCACTTGTCCCTATGGGACTTTTTCTTTTAGAAGAATGCCCTTTGGGATATGAAATACACCAACGACCTTCCAAAGATGCAAGATGTTAATTTTCTCTGATCTAGTAGAGAAGATCATGGAAATTTTTATGGATGACTTCTTTGTTTTTGGGTCAAGTTTCAGAGACTGTTTGAAGAACTTGGCCACTGTGCTTCAAAGGTATAAGAAGAAGACAAAAAGATGGAATGATCAAAGAATCATCAGAAGAGAGTTTAGAGTTGGAGAAGTTGTTCTGCTGTATAACGCAAGGCCCAAGCTATTTCCAGAAAAATTGAAATCAAGATGGAGTGGGCCTTTTACTTATGATATCAACAACACCATTATGGAAGTTACAATTAGAGGTCAAGCCAGAATGAGTTGGCAATAAAAAGATTGAGTTACTGTTTCGTGAACAACGAAGACGGGCGAACAAGCTGAGAACCAGATGATGATATTTAAGATCTGGAAGATGTATAAGTCCAGCTAAGGACATTAAACTGAGCAGCTTTTGGGAGACAACCCAGATTTTTGGTATAGTCAGAATCCATTAGAATATTATGCAGTATGAGGAAATGTTTGTCAAAGAATGATGAATTCAAATTGAGCTTTAATGAAATCTCTGTGAGAATTTTCGACCATTTTTTTAAGTTGATACTCTCATTATTTCCTTCTATGTCAAGTTTTATTTTTTGTGGTGTTTGATTAATTAAAGTTCCTTTTGATTTCTCTTAGCTTAGTTAGATTTAATAGGTTGAATCGTTGTTAAATTTCGAGATGATAACTGTTTCAATGATACAATTGTGATAATGATTCGCTGATAGCTTCATGAATTGAGTATGTTAGAATAAATGAGATCGAGGAAAACAAGTAAGAATCGAGAAGAGGAAAATGCCATCTTGGATTCACGACACCAGGATTAAAGTCACGACATTTTCTCAGAGTCGCGACATAATGTTTTCAATGTCACGGTAATATTTCTCGCAGTCGCGGACATGGGGCCCGGGCCACTTAAATTTTTCCAAAGTCACGACATTTGTCCCAATTATAAGGCATCCTCCTTATTAAAGAGAACACGTACTAAAAAGTTTCAAATTCAAACCAAGTTCCTCAAACATCTGATCCTCAATTCCTTCCCATCCTTCATTTTTGAAACTCTATAAGCAATGTCTAGCCCTATCTCTCCCACTCTAGACGAAGTCATTGAGAAAATTATGGAGGATGTGCAAGAAGAGAGGGTTGAACAACTTGAAAACCAGGAGACTACTCTTGCAGAGGAAGTAAGGGAAGAAGTCAAAGAGGTGGAAAGTGATTCAAGAGGGGCTGAGAAATTCCTAACTAATAAGTGCGTAAATTTTCAAGAAAAGACGACATGCAGAGGGGGAATAAGGAGTTGGTGCCACCCTTCAAGGAACAAATTGAGAGAAAAGGCTGGGAGTTACTCTACAAACACATGGAGAAAAACTCTCATTAAAGAGTTTTATGCGAACTTGGGAGACAAGAAGAGCTTGACTTGCTATGTCAGATGGAGATTGGTGCCTTTTGGAGAGAGGGCCCTCTCATAGTGGTTTAAGCTCAAGGAAGGGGAAGATTGCTCAGAGTTTGAGAAGCTTAAGAAGAACTCCCACTTGAGGAGATTTCCAAGGAGCTACTAGTGGTCAAGGGGAGAGTAGCAAAGCACACGAACTATTTCCCATGCCTATATCAACAGAGGAGACCTCACAGAGATAGGTAAAGTATGGTTCTACTTCATAAACTCTATGTTGAAGCCCTATGTGCACGTCCTAACTATGAGACAGAACCACACCATACTCTTGTATGTGTTGGTCAAGGGCTATTAGGTTGATTTGGGAAGGATTATTGAGGAGTCCATCTTGGAATATGCAAAGGGGAATTTTCGAATACTCTACCCTTCCGATCACACCTTTCATGCATCATGGGTGTGAAGTTTAATGTAGAAGAGAAGGAGAAGTGTCCCAAGACTTCACCTCTCACTTTTACTTGAGTGATTAAAGCTCTAGTGGAGAGAGGAGAGAAAAGCCCACAAGAAAAAGAAAAAGGGCAGAAACTGAAGATGATAGGGACCAAGCCCCTACAATTGTTTCTGATGAGGGGGACAATAGTGAAGAAATGGGAGGTTTTGAAGCAAATTTAGAGTAACCAATGTTTCCGCTGCACTATGGGTACCATCTCGCACTAGAGCTACAGCAAGAGAAGAAAGGACAAATGAGAAAAATTCAGTGCATGATCCGTTACACTAAAGGAGTAAAGGAAAAGGAGAGCACCCATTAAAGACACCAAGAACTCTAAGTTACTATTATGTCAAAGAAATGAAGGAAGAGTTCAAGGAGAGGGAATATAAGACAAGAGAAGAATGAGGTGGGAGATAACTGCTTAGAAGATCAAATAAATAAGAGAGAAAACAACTTAGTATTAGATGTCAAACAGAGAGATGAGGAATGGAGAGAAGAGCTGGAAAGTAGAGACAATGCTTTGAGGACTAAACTAAAGGAAAGAGATTTTTTTTGTGAATGAACAAATAAAAAGGGATCAAGATTTATTGAAGATGCTAGAAGAGAGGGAAAATGAGATGGAGAAAAATCTTTTATAGAAGGTTGATGCTTTTGGTTACTTGTACAAGGCATGCCAAAAAGAAATCAAGGATACAATCTAGAGGAGAGACGAAGAGACGGAAGCCTCCCTGAATTATAGGGAGAAACTGTGGACTGAGAGTTTGGATATCTACGACTCTAACCTAAGAAACATATACAATGCTCAAGGCGAGTTTGAGGGTACATTCAACTCCATTAGGGAGAGGCGGAATGAGATACTAGAGTAATGCTGATGTCGGTCGGGCTACAAAACAAGCTCATAGGAGATAAAACAACTGAAAAGCCCTAGGCTTCCATCCATGATTTTGTTCCCTCTCAAGTTGGTTATCCATTTGAGCCAATTAACCTCAAACCCTCAAAATTCCATCATAATAAAAAGAAGTGAACTAAATGTATCTCTCTTCCTTGTCATTTTATGCCTTGTAAATGAAATTATAAATAAAAATACAGTTTCTAAAATCTATGTTTAATTTTGTTCATTTCTTTCCCTTCTTATTTCTTGTGCATTTTCTTTTCTGTAATATGTAAGACATACTTAATTGTGATTGTGTTGATTGTTGTAATAAATGATTGAGAATTCAACTACACTGAATGTACTGAATTGCTGAGCTTAACATAAAAATGATAAAAGGATTAAGAATTTGTGTGTGAATTGTTCAGACAGAAAAATGGGAATCTAAAAATGAGGCAAACTGAGTTTAAGGAATCTAAAAAATTGTGTTGGGAAAAATAACTAGGCTTCAACTGTAGGATCAATTAAAACTTAGACAAAATGGAGTATTCCATAATCGCTTAATACAGTCGTTTCTTCAGATTAATCATACATAGCTCAGGTGGACCCACTCAATCCATGGGCCGACACTGCACTGCTTTCTAAAAGAAAGAAAAAGATTTTCGAGTTTTGGGAAAATCCGTCCTTAAGAGGAACGATTTTGTTTGGAGTTGCCACTTACTTTTTATTTTTATTTATTACGGGGAAAATCAAGTAAGAACAAAAACCCGTAAGGACTCTAGTCAGGAAGAAACAATATGTGAAACATGAGTCTAGGTCTAGGGATCAGGTTACCTATTAGAAGGTACCTCATGTGAGGTAGCACCCCTTTAAGCCTAAGACCTGGTCTCTATTAATAAATTGAGCACATGGGAGCATATGGGTCAAAGATCCGCTAACCACCTGGGTTACAGGGACAACATAAATCACATAAACCTGGTGACATCCAGGATATATTTAATCTCAACAAAATATAACCAAAGGCATGTACCTGAGATCCCTAGCCATGCGTTGCATAAGAAGTTAGTCAATAAGCACAACAAGCATGTATGGCAAACAAATACCAAGTATTCACATGAATTCCATTATCCAACATCAAACTATATACCTATGGTCCCTAACAGCCATGCGCTGCAGGGGAAGGTTAGTCACATATTGTAGGCATACAACAATCTCTCAAAATTAAATATCAAAAGCAAGGGAAGCCAGGAGAAACCCTACATTGCATCTCAGACACTCATTGCAGCTACACCACCTATGCAGCTATAAAAACATGCAAATTTATCACAAAAAAATCAGCCTCGACAAAACACTACCGACAACTAGTGCTTAACTAACCACCTTTGACCTGCATAGATCCTAATTCTTATGAATCCAAAATGGACTAACATTAACCAGAACTAAACCCCATTTAGACCCTAAACATATCCCTACACTGATATGGAGTGAATGGGTTTGAATCACAAAGGTCATGAGCTCCAATTAAACCGAAATAAGACTACCCTTGAAAAACCCGACGAACTGGCTGACCTAGTTCCCCAACCGGTTGAGCTAGTTGAGAATAAATCTCAAAATTTTTCAGAACATTCCTCACAGATTAAGGAACCCAAAAAAGGCAATGATGTACAATTCCAACTCTGGATGAGCGAGAACTGACCCAAACAAGGTAAAGAGCCATAACTACTATCCCTGGAAAAAACCTATTGAAGTGGATGATCCGGTTCTCCAACCGGTTGAGCCAGTTGAGAAAAATTATCAAAATTTTTCATAACATTCCTCATAGATTAAGGAACCCAAAAAAAGCAACTCTGCACAATTCTAACTACGAATAAGTGAGAACCACCTTAAACAAGGAAAAGTTCCGTAACTGCTATCACTAAATAAAACCTAATGAACCGGATGATCTAGTTCCATTAGTGGTCAATCCTGTTGATAAAAAATCTCAAAATTTGTCAAAACATTCCTTATAGAGTAAGGAGTCCAAAAAAAGAAACGATGTACAATTCTGACTCCGAATGAGTGAGAATAGACCCAGACAATGCCAAGTGCCCTAACTGATATCCCTGAAAAACCCACGAAATCAAGGATCAGTTCCCAACCATTTGATTCGGTTGAGAAAAATTCTCAAATTTTTTCAAAAAATTTCTAAATGAGCAAGCAATTCAACAAAAGAAACGGTGTATGATTTTGAGTTCGGATGAGAGATATATGACCAAAACAGGCTCGAGTGCTCTTTATTCGAAAGCTGTCTTAAGTGAACTCCGCTTGAACCGAATTTTGGGAGGCTTTACTTCCTCAGGATTTCAAAATACACACTAGAATTTTATAATAAAAATTATTATATATTCTGGGTATAAATTTAGCCATCTTGGGTATTTCCGGGAATTGTTAAATAAATGATTATATGGCTAAAATCCAAAGGCAAATATTATATGCTAAATGAAAATTGATTGAACCCGAAAATTTACCCAAGTGAAAAAAATGGAAAATCGATTACTGAGGGCCAACAAGGCCTTATATAGATCAAGTGGGACTTAAGACCAAAAAGGAGAAAATAAGAAATGATAATAAGTGTGTAGGCCAAACAAGGCCTTACACTTAAATGAGTTTAAAAGACCAAAAGTGGTCTTTGGATGCTCATGAGAGCACATCACGTTTTTGGGAGAGAAATGATTCATGCCACAGTAGGCTGAGCTAAAATCAACAAAATTTATATACACCTAAGTTCCTACTACTACCGTAAATGTCAAGCTATCAAGAAGATAGTGTCTAGGGTCTAAAACGGGATGGGTTTTCATCCTAGAAATGGTTTGCACTGTACGAAGGTAAGGCTTTCTATTTGGACTCTTGGAATTTGTGGTTTCAAAAAACAGCTGGAATGAAGTTGAAAAATCGGAAACTGTAAAACCGAAATTAAAAAGGTGAAAAAGGTAACTTGAAGATTTAGGTTACTATCTTGGCAAGTGTTAGGGCAAACAAGTGTCCCCTGTTTTATCCTCGCGTTATATATGCAACCTATAGTCCATGGCATAACCTGATCTATATTTAACTAGCAACCTCACCCATGAAACATCTCCTATTTGAGTCAATACAGGCATGCGCTTATGGCCCCTTTAGTTTAACCCTAACATTAAATTATCATTTCCAGGCTCAAAGACCATCTAAAGAACAACAAGCAGATCTCACCCGAGCACTGCATCCTAAAGCATGGAGAGTATTGGCCAAAATAATAACAAGAATGTTATTTAACCCTAATTTGAAGAACCCTAACATGTAAATATTATCTCGAGGTCAGAAACCATCTAAAGAACAAATGGGCCCTAAAGCATGGAGAGTATTACAAACAACAATAACACATCCCATGTTATGCAACTAAGTTTTGAGAATAGAGCCATAAATACACTAAATTCGTAGATTTTTAATACAAGAGGACAACATGCATATGCCCCACCACCAGCTAGCTTCCTCTCTTCAAAGAAAGCGAGGCTTAGCCAAGCATCTCTGAGTTGTCATCCCCAAGAGGTGTGTTTTGGCAGCCGAGAAAGGAGAAAGAAGAGAGAGAAGAGAGAAAGAAATAAAAGCAAAACTTAAAAATAAAAAAGACTTTATTTACAAAAATAAAAACTACAAAAATATCTTTCCCAAATTGTCTTCCAACTCTTCACACACTTTCTACAAAACAAAGAGGGGTTTATATAAATTCTCCTCACAGGCGAAAATACCAAAAACCTAAGAAATTGGCTAGTTATTGGACACTAAGTAATACACCAAGTTTGAGGCGGTTTACATTAATTACAAAGCATGACGAGGCATCAATTTCGCTTAGGTCGAGGAATTTCGCTAACTAGCGAAATCAATGTGTCTAGCTAAAACATGAAATTTCTCGCTAAGGAGGGAAAATCACAGTTGTAGCGAAATTTCGCTAAGCTAGCGAAATTCTGTGAGTAGCTTAACCGCATTTTTCGCTAAGGAACAAGCCTAGCGAAATTGGGATGGGTCTAGCGAATTTCTGTGTGTTTTCGTTTGTTACAAATTTTCGCCATAATATGGCTGGAGAACTTGGCTTAAAATTTTCAGTAGTTTAGCTAAAATTCCGCTTGTTGATCCTTCACCGCATTGCCTCCGTCTTCAACCGCATCACATTTTCTTCATTTTGCCTTGGTTTTCCATTGATTCTCGGGGCTGATTGATATCGAGACTTGAGTTCAAACTTCATGATTCTGCCATTTATCTCGACATTGAACTCCAAAGTGCGCAAAGCCTCGCAAAACAGCCAAAATACTTCTAAATGGCATAAGTGTTACTAAGAAGACTAGAACACTTCAATTGGTATAAATGACATGATTAATGTACAAAAAGCACTCAAAACCTATCTAATATAGGGTTCAAAATTGCACTTTTTGGGCATTAATCAAGAAAGGAAGGAGAAAAAGGGAGAAAGATCTAGGGTTTGCAAGAGATCAAGTTTTGGTTGGCTTTGCTCCCCACTTCTTGCTCCTAAGAGATCTAACAACTTGGAAGAGAAGATTTGAAGAGGCTAAGGTAAGAAAATCAAACCCTAACCTCATCTGCGGATTTTCGATTTGGGAAAAAGCCCATAACTTGGGAGAAAAGGGTTTTCTATTGGATTCTAAACCACCTTTGAGTTGTTTTGGTGGATTCCATGGTGGATTTTTGATATGGGATGGATCGAGAAGGTTTAGGAAGAAAATGGATGAAAATGCAAAATCCAACGCTTAAGCAAACTAGCGGTACCTACTAAAGAGGTACCGCATAGCATGATGGCTGGCAAGTGGTACCGTACCACTAAACCGGGTAATCGTACCACCGGTGTTGAGGACCGGCACGGCATTCATTCAAAGTGGTACGGCATTCACCGCTTCCAGCGTTCTGCTTTTTGTACGCTTATGCACCGTTAAGCTTTGTATTCATATACCGATTGTTTAGGGACCCTAATAAACGATTAATGGGGGTTTAAATAAGAATGAGACTAAGGAAACGGACTATCCTCATCAACAGGCAAGCTTCATTTAGTATGATAATAGTTTATCTAATAAGAGTGGCGTGATTGTTATTGACTAAGGGCAGGTGATGATCGCCTAACCTAGGACCGAGATCGAAGAGAAGGAAACTAGATCCGATAGCTTCGGTTTGTTCTCTGACTCTATTCTTATTTCAAGTATTTTGGTAGTTTACCAAGTAACTATGAAATGAGTACATGAATGAGTATATGAAATGAGTACATGAATGAGTATATGAAATGAGTTCATGAATGAGTATATGAAATGAGTACATAGATTGAGTATATCTTTGAAAAGATAATATGAAAGTGAATATGGAATTGAAATGTGATATTTGGAAAACGAATGAATTGAATCGAGATATTGAATGAACCGCCTGACGGGATGCACTAATCGGCATCCGTCACGAAGGCACCCCAAAATTGTCCAATGTCCCACTTGGCGTGATGCACCAATCGACATCCGTCATGATGGCGTATGGCATTTAAGTGATACCACATGTCGGGGTGCACTAAACGACATCCATCATGATGGGAGACCGAATTGTTAAATGTGTAGGCACATTACCGAATGATAATAAGGACTCCGATTCATCAAACCGAATCGTCAAATGTGATTTGAATAGTCAAAGTGAAATAACCAACATCAATGAAAGTGTAAACGGGGTTTTTATGTATATGCTTAATTCTCATAAATTGAATTGTAATTAAATTATTGCATTGAAATGGCTGTGATATGATAAATGACTGTGAAAATGAAAGCATGCTAAAATGAATAGCATGAGTATATGTTGATATAATAGGCATGTCGGATGTTAAATACATGTCAAGTTAAATCGAATATTGGAATAGAACTCAGATAGAACCACTAAGCATGAAAAATGCTTATCGATAGTTTCCCATGCGTAGGTATCGAGTAAGCAAAAGGCAAGCCAAGATCAATAAGAGCAGAGTCAGAGAGAGTACTGCGTATAAGCTTATACCCCGCCATTTGCCTATCATTTCTTTCAACAAGTGGTATTTGTAAACAAAAAGGTTAAACTCGAACCTTTGATTTGTATATCATTATGAAAAGGCATGAATGCTCTCTTTGTAAATGTATTTGGTTAAATGTTTATGGGCCTACCGAATTGCATTGAATTTTAAATGATTATGGCCACCAAAACTCAAAACCACTGCTTAACGAAAATGAAATAATAAATGTTTTTGATAAGATAAATGAAAACGCGGAGTAAAACCGGCTTAGGTTCGATCGCATTCGGTCGGGTCGATTCGTGTCGCTGAAGATTTTTGAAAAAGAAAATTTAATAACACGTAGTAATAAAGAAATAAACTCGAAAGGCCCCCGAAGTTTCGGCTTCGACTGGCTGACGGCCTGACCGGGCTCGAGGGTCGCTTAATTTTCCTATAGCACGATATGGACAAAGGGAAATGGCCAGGACGGCCCTCCAAAATGAACCACACACTCGCACCATCATGAACTATAGATGTACGTACACAAGGCTCAAAAACCGATTAAGCCCATAAGGGGCTAGAGCCTTGACATATAAACGACCAGGTACAGGTGACACCCTTGAGATCAATGCAATTGTCGAGGGGTAAAATTGAGGGTCTACAAATGCCCCTCTTCAATAGAGCGGAACCACTGAGTATTTGCAAGTACGTAGTACAAGCGGCAAATGAGTGAAATGAACTCTAGTGAAGAATTCAAAAGGCCAACAATTTTGTCCTCGCACAACGAAAAAGCAGGCTAAGGGAAATGGGTAACGATGACTATAATCCAGGCACGATGCCGAAGGAAGGGGTCGAGCGAGTTCCGGAAAAGGGTTCAAATCCGGCTGAGTATGGGAAAATGGTGATCGAATCTAGGCAACTATCGAAAAAGTTATCGAATTTGGGCAAGTACCAGAAAAGTGATCGAATCTGGGCAAGTACCAAAGAAGGGTTCGGGTAAGTACTAGAAGAGTAATATAATCTGGGCAAGTACTAGAAGAATCTGGGCAAATACCAAAAGAATCCAGGGGAGTACCAGAAAAGCGATCGAATATGGGTAAGTGTTGGAAAAGTGATTGAATCTAGGCAAGTACCAGAGAAGGGTCCGAGTGAGTACCAGAAGAGTGGTAGAACTGAAATAGTACCTAAAAGTGATGATCACCCAGGGCGCACCGTAGCGGTTCAGGTGAGTACCATAAAAATGGTAGAATCTGGGCGAGTATTGGAAAAAGTAATGATCAAATTTGGGCTGAGTACGAGGAGAGGGTCGAAGGCGATCTTAGGAAAAGTGATGATCAATGGGCAAGTACGAAAGAAGGAGTCCGAGGCGAAGTCTAGGAAAAGATTGGTAAGAATTAGGTGAGTCTAGAAAAAAGTGATAATCAAATGTCTGAGCGAGGAAGTACGAGAAGGGTCAGGAGCGAGTCTTGGAAGGGTGGTAGAATCCGGGCAAGTATAAAAAAAAGTGATGATCAAATCCTAGGCAAAATTGCGAGAGAAAGGTCGGGCGGAGTGGGAAGGAGTGCGGGTGAGTCAGAAAGAAATTGATGAAATCAGAACGAAGTCTGAGAAACGAATGAAATGAGGAGGTCACGATGAGCGAACTCTAATTACAACTGATGGAAGCCATCTCAATGAAAATGAGGATATGCCCCGGTATGAAGGGAAACCACTAAATGACTCGAATAAGCTAGAAGTCAAACACCTTAAACATGACAAACGAAAGAGGTATGCCCCAGTAGGACAACTCATAAATGTGTCTAGAGGTGAAAAGAAAGGGCTATGCCCTAGTCTAAGACATTAATACCATGTTAGAATCCCGTAACTGCACATACGGTCAAAGTTAGAGAGCAGTACACATCACAAACATTCATTCCTAGAAAAACATCCAATATCCACACACAAGCGATAGGGGTATGCCTGGGTGTACATCGATACAAATGTCTCAATAAAGACTATGAGATAAGTCACTAAAGACCCAATTGTTTGAACAAGCGAAAAAGACAATGTATAGGGTATGCCCTAGTCTACACACCCATTGGGTTGATGATTACGCATGAATCTGATCGCGGGCCAACTCTTAGAAGCATCTTGTTGTATGAAGAAACCAAGCTGAATATGGGGCCTACTCAAACACCGATTCCAATCATCACTTGGTGAAATGAACTGCCTATGTATATGTGTAAGAGCTGATGACATCATGCAAGGATAGGGGTATGCCCCAGTATGAATGCGTCAAACCAACAAGTGGAGGGGTCTTGGACAGTCTCGACTCTTTATGATGTCTGTCTCTAATCGTGGGCTTAAGGCATGCAGAATGAATGGAAAAGCAGTATGCGATCCTCGATATCTCCTAAGAAATGCAGTCCTGTCAACATTCCATACTTCAATAAGTGATTTAGGCTGTTCCAAATGAAGCTGTGTTAAAGCCGAACACGAGATCTCATGGCCTCAGGGTGGTCTTACAACTGGGATTGTATCAAAGGCAAGGGGTAAATGGTGAATGAAACGACAAGAAACAAAGGCCAAAATACCTAATAGATAATACCAAACCCTTGTGTGCGCAATGTCAAATATTGGAGAATCATGTGAGCAAGGTGACTCAATCCAATATCTATATGAACAACGTCTAATAACGGGTGATGTGTACCAAAGAAGTCGTCGTTCTTGAAGCGAGACGACGATCAATGAGGATAGAAGAAAATGAAAAGGGATACGACAAATGATGAATATATGTAGAAGAAAATGGAGAAACAAGCTGAGATACAAATGTAGCAATATGTGACGAACAACTCATCCCCAAAAGGCCAAATCGAAGCAAGTCACCAATAAGATGGGAATGGTGATATGGATAACGACCTAGGGGACCTAATGCAAAGGAAACCCAAACCTCACTCCTAATGTGTCTCCTAGATCCATGGAGAAAAGGATCATACAATGCTCTCAGCCACCTTTCAGAAGAAAAATAAGTCCCTCAATCTAAAATGACCTCTGATGATCAAGCCATGATACCACTGACAAACCATGCTAATCCCAAATACCAATGAAGTGACAATCGAATGAGCGTAACTCTTTTTTTTTCTTCATTCTTTTTTTTTCTTTTTTTTTTCTTGTGCCAAACAACCAACAAAGTAAGATGAATGCCACACTAGCACAATCTAACCAATGAACCTCAAAACCCAAACCCAAATGGTCCCCTCAATTAAAATCTGGATCAATTTAAGGGTGGAGCGAAGGAGTGTGACCAAGCAACACTATTAGCTCTAGGACATGAGCATGTCATCATCACATAAGGAAAATAAAAAGTAAAAGAAGCGAGATGATAGAAACAAAACTCCAAGGCATTGCAAGTAAAGATTCACAATGGAGGAAGAAGAACCATGAATGACCTAAGAAATAACAAATGAGCGATGGCATGATGTGCTCCTTGATACTCCGCAGATCGGCAATAAATGCAAAGCGCACAAAAGTGGCTGACCAGTTGAAAGCATTAATGCAAAGGCTAAATGAAAGAGGCCATAATGAAGCGTGCGAGGCTGAAAGTGACACTGTAGGGATATATCGATGTATGGGTATGCGAAAGGATATGGCTACTCGAGCTGGCGGCCACCCGTCGATGACCGGATCTCATATGTAGAACTTCTTCGGTTGATCCCATTGGCGGCTCTGGCGATTTCCTTAGATCGCCAACCCAGCGGCTCTTTCTGAGTCGGTGACGGGATAACATAAGGCTTTCGCTCTGACTCGACCTAAACTTGCACCTAGGGTCACCGATTAATCCCTTGAGGCCTTGAAACTAGGTCACCTTTGGAATTTCACGGAAGGCAACCACTCTTTACGAGATATGGACCATTTTTCTTTGATAAGCTTGCATGTGGTCTGCAACCCTTAATCTCCTCTCATCAAGCAAACTCAACTAGTCATATTTGGTCTGCAACCAATCTATCTTGGTAATCTGATGCTCTAGTGCCACTCTCAATGAACTCACCTCCATTTCAAAAGGTAGGATTGCCTCCATGCCATAGACCAACGAAAAAGGAGTAGCTCCTATAGAGGTACAAAAATAAGTACGATAAGCCCATAGTACAAAATGAAGCTTCTTTGACCAATCTCGAGATGTCTCTATAGGATTCTCTTGATATTTTTATTTGCATCCTCAACTGCCCCATTAGTCTGCGGTTTGTACGTAGATGATCTATGATGCCGAATGCCATACTCCTGAACCAATGTATCCACCTTGCCTCTGAAATGCAACCCCCTATATGAGATCAACTTATGGGGGACCCCATATTGACAGATAATGTGTGATCTAATGAACTTGGCCACCTTGGCCACTGTCAATTTGGTGTAAGAAGCTGCCTCCACCCTTGGTGAAATAATCAATAGCTAGGATGTACTCGTGATCACTAGAGGATTTCGAGGAGACCTTACCAATCACATCAATACCTCATACTGAAAATGGCTAAGGGAATGTGAGCGCATGTAGCTCAGATGGTGGGATGTGTATCAAGTCTCGTGCATCTAACACTTTAGACATCTTTACCTGGTGGCGTGATTTGTTTCCATGGTGGCAAAGTAGGTAGTCTCATGATCTTACGCATTTGACATATAACCTCCATGTGTGGTATGAAACTCTGCATAGACCTCTCTCATCACCACATCTGCCGGTGGCTCGATCTATACATAGTAGCAAACGCCACCATCGGTGATCTCCTATAAGGGTGTCCCCACAATTAACAAAATATGGTGGCCGGCTATCTCGATGCTCTCCTATCCTTGGTGAGTGACTCGGGAGTAGAGTGTCATGGGATGAGCGATGAATATCATGATACCATGGTAGCTCAACCCGATCCTCCATCTCCCCAATCAAACCACAGTAAGCTAGCACAAACCTAGTCTTAATCAGCAATGGCCATAGTCACCCTCGTAGGGATCTTAATCACAGAAGCCAAAGTGGCTAAAGCATCAGCGAACTGATTTTCTACCCTAGAGCAAATGTATATATCTCAATTCCTTAAACGTATCAACTAACAAATCCAAATAAGCATGATAGGGTTTCAGGTTTTCATCTCGAGTCCTCCAAATACCCTGATTATGTTGAATAACCAAATTAGAATCCCCGTGGATCTCAAGCGTCTGTACGAGATCAAAGTGCGGTCTTTGGAAGGCCTGTGATGCATGCCTTATACTCAACAATGTTATTCATCAACCGGTGATGATTAGAGAATGCTAATCGAATTGATATAAGAATATGATCACATTGTGGTGATATTAACAGGATACCAATGCCAAATCTTGATCGATTGGCTGCACCATCAAAGTACAACCGCCATCATGCGATACTGGTCACGGAAACAAACTTCTCGCCCGAGAAGTATCATCAATCGGCTTTGTCATCGGATCTGAAGCAAAGAAGACGGATGATGCTGTGACAACGCTTCCCTTTGCGATTTACATTGTGACATGCGGATATCAAACTTTGTCAATAATACTAGCCATCTCATGAGTCGACTGGCCAGAATAGGCCTATCAAACAGATCTAAATGTGAGACTAAAAGTATGGAACACTCTGTCACATAGTATCTAAGTCTCTTGGTGGCCCAAACCAATGCCAAACAAAGGAGCTCAATCATAATGTATCTACACTCATATTCCAACATTCTTATTATCATGACCCCTAACGGCCCAGGCCAATGTTTGGGCGGACCGGGGACGGACCTCACCATTTATCTTGTAAAACACATTTCATATACTTATTTTTTTTACTAGGATATTTAATATCCATTTAATCATATTTATATATGTGAATATGATATCACTACTTATTCACATTCATTACTATAAAAAGTATGCATTATATCTTTTCAAGGGGGCTTATAACTATACTTTAGTACAATATTTATACAAAACGACATTTCCATGCCCTTTCCAAATCATTTACAAAATATTTGTTAGATTTCACCTCTTATCTTTGAAAATCCACAATGTAAAATACATTCCATGATAAAAGAAAATAAAAAAATATAATCTTCTTATGAAGATCTTTACATCTTTTGATTTCAAAACAAAGTAGTCACATGATATCATGGAATGAAGTGTATGCATGAAACAGAGCATTTACTTATACTTCGCACAATTTCATGATGACTCTAGGCTCTGTGGTCTTCGGTCTTGCCACTATCTACTAAAATTTTCTTGTATTGGAAGCGGCCCAGTTAAGCGTTTTCATGTAGTGGTTCTTTCATTTCTATTCTCATTTCAACAATTATACCCATAGCCATGTGATTAACTTATACTATATGCATCACTTAATCACCTCAAAACATTCAACATATTTTCCAAAACAACCTTTCAACATACTACTCATGATCCATTTAAATATTTATAAACATACCATTTTATAGTAGTTTAACATACTTTCCATTTTGTCTCAAATATACTAAATATAATAAAATTCTCATCTTTCTAACATATGCGTTATTATTCTTGTCACAACTCAATTCACACAATCCACACGATTATTAATGTTTTCCTTTAAAGAATCAGCAAAACTTTCGGTCGCGTAGGTTAGGAATCGTTGTACAGTCCCAGATGGGTTGTAGGTCGGTATAAAACATTTAATAACCGTGCTCTACGGGGTGATTAGGTACCCACAGTAAATTTGAACTAAAAATCAACAAAATTTATACACCCTGGTTCCTACTCTGTAGTAGCGATCAGAAGCTGCTGCTTGAGTATAGTGGTCTAAGTCGAACACGGGGATAGGTTTCATCCACAAAAATGGTTTGCATAAGCACGAAGAGTAGAGCTTTCTATTTGGACTTTTTGGATTTGTGTTTCAAAAGCTTGATGGAAATGGTTTGAAAGCGTGGTACAAAAAGCGAGTAAAAGGTAGAAAGAGGTGCTTTGAAGAATTAGGTCACTAACTTGGCAAAGTTAGGGCAAACAAGTGTCTGGGTTTTATCCTCACGCGTTATAACATGCAACCTATGGTCATGGCATACTTAGGATCATATTTAACTAGCAAACCTCACCCATGAAACAACTCTATTTGAGTCAATACGGTGTATGTAGTTATGGCCCCTTTCTTGTTTAAAACCTAACATTTAATATCATCTCGAAGGCTCGTAAGACCATCTAAGAATCGCGGAGTCCTAAAGCATGAAGTATTGGCCAAATCAGTAACATTAAATGCTATGCAACCCTGGTGAGAAACCTAGCCTTATAAATATCATTTTAAGGCTAAGTAAAGACCATCTAAAGAATCTGCAATACCTCTCTGCAGATATACTGCTTTGGATTCTAAAGCATGGAGAGTATTGGCCAAATTAATGACTTGTTCTGATGTTATCAGCCATGTTTTGAGAATATAAAGACCATAAATACACATAACAGCTTTTAGTACAAGAGGACAACATCGTAGGCCCCACCACCAAGCTAGCTCTTCTCTTCAAAGAAAGGAAGCAGCCAAGCATCTCTTAGAGTTGTCATCCTCAAGAGGGTGTTTGTATTAGAGAAAGGGAAGAGAAAGAAAGAGAGAGAGAGAAGAAAAACAATAAAAGCAAAACACAAAATAAAAGGAGCTTTATTTACAAAATGAAAACTTACAAAATATCTTTCTCCTCAATTCTTGCTTCCAGTTTACAAAACAAGAGGGGCTTATATAGGCCTCCCTCAAGGTATAGAAAATACCAAAAAAACCTATGAAATTATGGCTAAGTTATAGGACAATTATTAATACACGAGTTTGGGCGGGTTTGGCATTAATTACAAGCATGACAGAGGCATGATTTTAAGCTGGGTGAAGAATTTCGCTAATTGAAATCAACGAATCTAGCGAAAACAAAAGAACTAGCTAAGGGTGGAGCGTTGTTCAGCTGTGAAATTTAAGCTAAATACTTGAAAATTTTTGTGAAAGCGAAATCCATTATTTTAAGCTGAGACGAACTGAAATTTGGGTGATACAGCGGAAATTTGGCATTTTAAGCAGGTTGCGAAATTTTAAACTGAGTTGAGTACCCCGCAATCTTAGCGAAAAATTTTAGCAAGCTTAGAAAATTCACGTGTTGATCATACTTGCCTTTTCATCACATATGTTTGCATCGAATTTTCTTCACTTTACTTTGTTTTCCTCATTGATTCTTGGGCTGGTTGATGTTGGGACTTGAATTCAAGCTTTATGATTCATCAGCTGTATTGAGATTGAACTCCAAAGTGTGCAAAAGCCTACAAAACAACCAATACCTACAAATGGCATAAGTGTTACTAAGAAGACTAGAACACTTCCAATTGGCATAAGCGACATGGGGATTAGTGCACAAAAGCACTCAAAACCTACTATCTAATATGAGGTTCAAAATTGCACTTTGGGCATTAATCACTTTAACAAAGCGTTGCTAGTCATAGCAATGCAAAGCAAAAAAGAAGATGCATGTGGTGATTTACAAAAGGTTATGATTCAAAAGTTTCTATACATATAAACATTACCTTAAAAATAAAAAAATTGAAATCAAAGTTGTAAACGATATGAAAAGAATCAAAACCATACAAGAACAATTCGAGGTCAAATATTGGATCATGATTATAACTTGAATTTCCACCTAGTCTAATGATTCTTTATGTAACGGATTAAGCTAATAAGCGCAAAATTGCCACCTCATGACTGACATGGCCTTAAGTTGTTGAACAACCTAGATAGGACTAGTGCACTTTTCTTTCTTTTTCCAATTATAATGTAGGATGCAATGCTTAAATTCGACTTCACCAAAGTCAGGTGTAGCGAGGTCCGCAGATGACTCGACCACTCGAGGTTGGGCATCAGCCAAAGGATCAATGACCACTAACTCTAAAGGCTTATACGGACTCAGGTGACTTGAAAATTAGCACCACAAGTCATTAAACTTCATATCCACCCGTGCGGTACTAAATCGATGACTCCCGGTAATTAAGGCTTAGGGCATCGGGTTCTGAAAGACTTTCGCCATACACCCCTCGGACCTTGCTCGGAGTTCAAGTAAAAACTTTCAGAGCTTTATTTTTCTTTTTCTTCTTTTCTTTTTCTTTTTCTTTTTGCTTTTTCTTTTCCTTTTTGCTTTTTCTTTTCTTTTCCTTTTTGGAAGACAACATTGGTCTTCAACTGTAGGTAACACAAACCTATCCCAGGTTGCCAACATACCTAAGACCGGCTTTGCAAAAGAAAAGCACACATTTCTGACTGTTGGAACGATGCGGAGTGCGGTGTGTGAATTAGCATAAGGAAATTTCAGTTCAAACATCTTACAGGCGTAGCCGACCAAAAATTGTCTCAAGCAATGGAATTTGTCCTAGCATATAAGTGACAAATAGTGATTAATTTTCAAACATGAAACTGATTCAATTGTCGATTGAAAAGAAAAAGCACATTGAAACATAGTGGAAGCCTGAAACATGATATGTACAAAAAAACATATATATATAAAGCTGAATAGCTTTTGATATAGCCAAAGTGGCACAATACATGAATACAAAAGCTAAACTTTAAAAAACTATCACTTGCCTACTATGGCTAATACATAAATCCCTAAGCAAATTAGTAGAGCGGGTTGATAAAGTACAGTAAATAAACAAAAAATAAAAAAAGAAACTAACCCTTATAAGCTGCTTTGTGGTGGTGGTGGTGGTGGAGCTGGCTAGCTAGCTGCTTTGCGACGGAACATCAATGAAATTTGCATCGGTGGTGGGCTCCTCTCTCACGGCGGGATCACGAGGAAGACCCCGGATGGGTCATGTCCCGAGTCGGCATAAATTAGCCAGCGGGCTGACCTGCGATCTGGGCAGCTGTGTATGGCTGGTGAGCGGATGGCATCCATCACACCCAGCTATCTCTCTCGAGCTAGCATGGATGTACTCCGATTGAATGATGTCTTTGAATAGGAAGGTCAGGGTATCACAACTGCATTTCTTGATGTAGTGTAATGGAGAGATGGAGGTGAGCGATGCGGAATGGGAGTCTGCACCTCGGGCTCGAGGGCGAGGAGCATATCATCGTGTGGTGGTCCTCGGCCTCATGACCGAGTACCTCCCTCACGGTCACGTGGTCGTATATGGAATGAGACGGGCATAGTCATAACTTGATCCTCTTGACACTACATGCGGGCATCTAGCTCTCATCTCTGCACAGGCTCTGGAAATCCCATGCGCTTTCCGAGAACATAATGGGAGTCACCGATCGGTGGTGGGATGCTCTCGCATTCGGGCAGGAGTCCTTCCTATGGACCTTCTCCTCGAAAATGCAAAGGAGGCCATCACTAGCTCGGTGAACCAAATCCCGAGATCCGGTAAAGCGCCTCCCGGGATGGCTTCGCCTCCTCTTGCACATAATCGCTGCGGAGAATAGGCTCGTCGCAGACGGTGGTCACTCGCGACATCCCGAAGGCGGGAGCTGCCTCACATGGGAATCTTGGACCCGGCGGTGATGTCTACGGCCCGGTCTTTCGGACCATCTCCACCTTGAGGCGGGTGGGCCAAGCTATATAACACTACGGAATTGCGTGGTATCGCAATCCAATCTTCTTGAAATATCGGATGCTACGGTACAGGGCGGTCATCGATCTTGGGCCAGGGCTCATGTGGTATCTCCTCCACTGGATGTCATGGAGTGGTAGAGCGTAGTACCACTTTCTTGGGTAATAAAGCTGTCGCGAGTCGTGAAGGGTAGGGTGAATACTCCTCGATCAATCTCAGACTCCAGGTGTCACGGGGTCGGCCCTCGTGCGGGGATGTCATAAAATGACTCCTGATGAAACTCTCTGCGGTGGAGTCGCATTCCCCGGAATGGGGTTCCCTACGAATAGTGGCCTCCGAATCCTCGAGATGACCAGCAGTGTGGTGATAAGTCGCCGGCGGATGATGCGGTGGCAGGGAGGCGAGAAGATGATGGCTACTTTGGGCCCCGATGTGCGGGCCGCTTGGAGGCGGCCGGGCCTCCCGGCTCTCCTCAGGTGGTACGGGCGGTGGGACCGTGTCAGGTGTGCGATAACCGGAATCCACGAGGCTCCTCGGATGCGCCTACAGGACCCGGTGATGAGTGAGGCGGGGCCGGAGGCGGGGTGCTCTCGAGGCGTCTTTGAATCTCACAGGGATGACGGGACCCTGCAGTACGAACCATACTCAAATATGACTAAAACTCCGGAGCCGACTCTGAAAATATAGCGCACCTGCTTTGTAGTGCCCGAACCGAGCTCTCACGGAGGCTCTTGGTTTCCACCCCCAAACAAGCAAAGGCGAACCGAAGGCTCAGCCTATTTGTAAATTTGAAATGGCCACACAGGCGGCAAATCAAGGCTTGGGAAATGGCCCGGATCTTGAGGCGGGGCCTGTGAGGCGAACCGGGGCACGACAGGTAATGGCTGTTTGGGGCTGTGAATGGGTGGAGCTCGATGCAGCGTGGTGCGGAATGGACAGGCTCGTGCACGCAGCAAAGCTCACCACTATTTTTCAGTGGCTCGGGGACAGAGGCGCTACGCTCGAACTCGAACCAAGCAGTAATCGGTGAAGCGGTACAGAGTGGGCGGCGGCAAGTGACATTGAGACGCGGCACTACGGGCGGCGTGGCAAATGGAGATGCAGTGGCTACTGAGTGGAAAGAATGTGAAGCGGCCTTGACACCCCTCCCAGCAGAGAGCGCGGAGCCAACGCCTCTCGCAATTCGCCATTTTGAGCGAATTTAGCTCAAACCGACATACTAGCCGCATTAAACAAAAATTTAAATTATTCGAATATTTAAAATAAGAATTATTATTATAAAATTTAATATATGTAATTAATTAAAATTTAAAGCACAACACAATGCTACACTAATTAAATTACTAAAAATGAAAATACTAAGTTAAAATTTTTGAAAGAACTGAAACCAACACAATTAACTAACTTAAGACGTAAAATAAAACCTGTGAACTCCGCAATTTAGCTTTTGAAACACCGAACCAGCTCAATTTCGTATTTACTCATGGGGTCAAGGAGAATGATCTCCTCAACCTCCCGCAGCTTGCCCGCTAATTCTCGCTCGGGTGCCCAATTGTTGATCCGCTCCTCAAAGGACGACGTTGAATTGAGCAAATTGGTTTGGTGGGCGGTGTCGATGGCAAGACCAATATATCTTCATCTCCATGAGTAATTACCCTGCATTTCCTCGACACCTTTGCTTCCCCGCACACCGACTGCACTGAAACAACTTCATCGAAATTTGATTTCGCTCTAGCAACCCATGTTTGTTGTTCAAATGAAAGATGTCTAACTCCATGGTCATGTTACCAAAGGTTAATTGCATGACTCCATTCCTAAATTTATAATTGCATCAAGTAAAGGGCCGTAAATGGTCTTCCTAAGATGATTGGTACATGATCGGGTTCACTAGCAATCGGGTTCGTTGTCAAGTACCACAAAATCTACCGGGTAGTAGAATTCATTTCATCTTCACTAAGACATCCCCAACTATCCCCTAGGGATTTTCACCGATCTATCGCCAATGAGAGTGTGATGTTGGTAGGTTTAGTTCACCTACCTAACTCTGTATACCGACTACGACATTGGGGTTCACATCAAGCTCCTAAATCAAGCAAGGACTTTTCTATGCACCCACCAATACACCGAATTGTGGGAGATCCGTGACTAGATTCAACAGGTATTTTCTTTGATTATGGCACCGGAGCATGTTCAAAGGAGAAATGCCTCTTCTCAATGCATAATCCCTTTTGATCGTGCAAAGATCCTCTGTGCAATTTTGCATAAGCAGGACTTGCTTGATTAGGTCCAGTAGTACAAGGTTAACCTTCACTTCTGCCTTAAAACCTCAAGAATGCCTCGCTTGTTGAGTCATTTTCTTCTCTAAGTGTCAGGGAAATGGAGGGGTGGTATATGATTTGATTGAATCCTCCTTCAGAGAATATGCTCAAAGGTAATTCTTCTCCCCGCCTCGGATTCTTCAACAAAGCCTTGCATAAAGGATCAACCTCTTTTCCACTTCTCGGGTGATTATGGCCTTAAACTCATCCATTCCCCCGAATTGTCGATAATCCTACCTCAGTATGAATTCCTTTAGGGTTTGAATCACTGGGAAGGAACCTCCTTTTCAGACCCAAAGAACTTGTTGATTCGTGTGATTGAATAATCGTAGGCTTGTCAATTTCAAGAGATTGCTCAAGCCCATCTATTCTTTTGTTCAATGTATTCTCTACAAAGACTTTTCTTGTGCGCCTGCACATTGATTCCTTTTGTTCCTCAACAAAGCTGCTGCCTACCACCTTACCCAAATTTAATATGGCTTGTCTCTAATCGGGAGAAGAGGATGGTGGTCAGCTGGTTTGGTGGAGGGGAACCAAATCGAGGCCTGCACCGGGGTACATATGTAAAGGTCTCCATGCAAGGTTAGGTGATTCCTCCAATTGAATTGTGGCATACTATGGAGCATTGGATTGTTGTGGCTTGAATTGTCCTACTGCTTGCACATTCCGACATCAAATCACGCAGGGGCCATAGGACAATCGCTCATTGTGCACTGTGGATTGAAATTGGTGCAAGAATTAGACTGTAGATTGTCGGGCCACTGCATGCACCTCTTCTTGAGCCGCTTTGCCTTCAAGCTCCTCTCTGTCTTCCTAGCTAGGGTGGAAATCCTAGCTCTCATTTCTATTTCTCCTTCGCAAAGGCATACATCCCACCCTCGTTGGACTCCAGTCTCGATCCTATCCAATTCTCTAGGTTAGGTTCATCCTAACCCTTAGAAGTTTCAGCCACGTAATTTAAAAATCCATGGCTTCATCGATAAGTGTTTGCTTAAAAAGTCTCCACACATAGTTTCCAAAAAGTCGTTTCATGGCAGGGACATACCACCATAGAAGTGGTTCACTAACATCCAAGTGTCAAACCCATGATGGACATGCACCGATGGTTTCATAAATCTTTCCCAACACTGCAAAATTCCTCACCATCATGAGCTGCAAAGGTGTAAATTTGTCTTTCTTCAAACATGGTCTTATGAGCACCGAAGAACTTCTTCAGAATTTCACAACCAAACCCAATTTCTAATGGCTCCTAGTCTCAATGAGTTTGAGTCAGCATTCTGCTCTCATTCTTTCGAGTCACTCGGAAATGCCTTAGCTTCAGCAAATCCATGTCCATCATACCTTTAAAGGTAGTGTAAACCTCCTTAAAATCCCTAATATGAGTGTATGGATTTTCATTTTCCATACCATGATAGTAGAGTAGAGGGTGTTCAAGATACCCACCACACATATTCTTTCAAAGATATGAATTGACAGATTAAATTAACCTAGTGAGGTGACGGACCTTCATGCACCTGGTAGTATTTCTGATCTATGAATCTCCCAATACTCCATATTCTCGTATAGATCCATGGTATCAAGATGTACACCGACTTAATTAGGCCAGTCAAGTTTGCGGTAATTTATCCCATGCAAGCTTCCAATTCGACGTGGTTCTATCCCACTGTCAGATACACACCTGCTATAAAAATTGTAGAGACAACAAAGAGCAACAAACAACTTGCAAAAAGGTTAAGGTTAGCTAACAAAAATTAAAACTAATCAATGAAAAACTCAAACAAAGGTGGCTATCAAGCACTGCTAAAAACTCATGGGGCCTCAGAACCGAGTTGCAAAAGAGGTAAGAAAGTTACCTTCACTTGTGATGTGGACTGCAAGTACTCTTCAACTTACCATTTGTAGTTTGGCACTATCCCCTGAACGGCGCCTATTTGGATTCGTGTCACAATAGGCTGGAGCTTAAAATCAACAAAATTTATATACACTCTGTTCTACCACTGTGAGTCAAGCTACCACAAAGATAGTGGTCTAGGTCGAACACTGTGAGGTTTTCATCCTAAAAATGGTTTGCATAAGTGCACGAATTTAAGGCTTTCTATTTGACTTTTGATTTGTGTTTCAAAAAACAAGGGAAATGGTTTGAAACCGACACTGCAAAACCGAAAGTAAAAAGGTGAAAAAGTTAACTTTGAAGAATTAGGTCACTAACTCAAGTGTTGTGGCAAAACAAGGTCCTCGTTTTATCTCTGCTATAAATATAACCTATAGTCCATGGCATAACCGGATCTATATTTAACTAGCAAACCTCACCCATGAAGCAACTCCTATTTGAGTCAATACAGGTAGCATGTAGTTATGGCCTCTTTACTGTTTAAAACCCTAACATTTAATATCATCTCGCAGGCTCGTGTTAATTATCTAAAGAATCATACCGAAGCATGGAGAGTATTGGCCAACTAATAACATTAAATGCTATGCAACCCTAATTTGAGAAACCTAACATATAAATATCATTTTAGAGGCTCGTGAAAGACCCATCTAAAGAATCACAAAGCACTCTCTCTCATCGACATGCACCGGATTCTAAAGCATGGAGAGTACACAAATTAATGACATTCAATGTTATGCAACCATGTTTTGAGAATATAAGGGCCATAAATACACTACATGTAACTTTAGTACAATAGACAACATGCATAGGCCCCACCACTAAGCTAGCCTTCCTCTTCAAAGAAAGGAGGCGAGCTAAGCATCTCTTGAGTCGTCATCCTCAAGAGGGTGTTCGCAAACGAGAAAGGAGAGAAAGAAGAGAGAGAAGAGAGAGGAAAAGCAATAAAAGCAAAACCTAAAATAAAAGACTTTATTTTACAAAATGAAACTTACAAAATATCTTCCCCAATTCCTGCCTGTTACAAACAAGAGGGGCTTTTATATAGCTCCTCAAGGTATGAAAATACCAAAAACCCATGAAATTGGCCAAGTTATAGTATAAAAAGTAATACACCAAGTTTGGAGGCGCTGGCATTAATTACAAAGCATGACGAGATCAATTTTCGCAACAAGAATTTCTCGCTAATTAGCGAAATCAACAAACAATAAAACAAGAAATTCGCTTATGGTAAGTACTCGCTAGCTAGCTTAAATTTCGCTAAGCTAGCAAAATTTTTGTGAGAAGCTTAAATCAATTATTTTCTAAGGAACAAAGGTTAGCTAAATTTGAGTGGCCTAGCGAAATTTGGCATTTTCGCTTAGGTTGCGAAATTCTTCGCGGTTGTCGCTAAATTTTCGCAATCTTAGCGAAAATTTTCGCAAGCTTAAATAAAATTCCCGCATTGTTGATCCTTCACTGCCATCCCGCCTTCAATCGCATCGAATTTTCTTCACTTTGCCTGTTTTCTCATTTGGGTTGGTTGATGGTCGTAGACTTGAATTCCAACTTTATGATTCATCTTGTATCAGATTGAACTCCAAAGTGTGCAAAGCCTACAAAACAAATCCAAAATACCTCTCTAAATGGCATAAGTGTTACTAAGAAGACTAGGAATACTTCAATTGGCATAATGATACATTAGTGTACAAAAGAATTCAAACCTATCTAATATAGGGTTCAAAATTGCACTTTTTGGGCATTAATCACGGGGCTACGGATTGGTTATTTTACATTTGCATTTTGTGTACACTACCGATACTATCCCATTGGGCTACGGATCAGTATGCCACTATAAATCATTTCATTCGCAGTACTGCTACATTAACCCTATTGGTATACCAATCTATCCCTAACTCGAACATGATGGTTAACATTCTCTTAAGGGCATTAATAATTAGTCATTTACAATACCATTTTCCAATTAACATTCTCGACGGATTCGTTTGTACATATGTGAATCCCGTCATGTTTGCCACTATATAGTTCATTTATAAATCAATTAGCCAACACTCAAACAAATTCATTTATGGTTCAAATAGAAGCACATATTCAGATGTTTGACAAACATTTCATTTTAACTAGTTCAAACCAAAAACGCAAATTTCATAACAAACATTCCAGATTTGTTTGACAAACAAACACAAAACTTGAAACAAGAAGAGAAGTATGAAGAACAAACCAAAAAGATTGACGATTCCTGACTCCTATTCCTTGTATCACGATCTTAAGCTCAGGTTTATCATGCAACCCTAATCCATTACAAATACGTTACAATCAGAGAAACGAACAAAGAAAAATTAATTCATGCATGCTAGTGTTTAGTTCTTGATTTCTACCCAAATACACCTTCATTTGTAAAAATTTTCTGAGACGAATAGGCTATATTTTACCTAACTTCCCTTGAGTCCATTGTTCCTATAAATCCATTTTACTCGAAATTGGAATCATCAATTAGACACAAAACTCAAGATATGTCATACAATCCGGGACTACTATATTTTCAAAACATAACCAGAATTTGCGAAAACATAACTTCAATTTGACGAATTTCTGGGTCTAATGGGGTCAAAATTTGAATACACTCATTTAAAGGAAATTTGTTCTCTATAAGTCTAGTTTACTCAGAAATATGAATCACTCAATTTGGATAAGTGAAACTCAACTTATGGCCTAAATACCAAAGATGTAGCAAAACACGAAAACTATACCAAAACGAACCGGAATTTGCGAAAATGAGGCTTCACTTTGGCCAATTTACGGGTCCAATGGGAAGCAAATTTGAATACACTTATTTCAAAGGAAATTTGTTCTCTGATCCCTAGTTCATCCATAAATTTGAATCACTCAATTTGGATAGTGAAACTCAATGATGGCTTTAAATACTAAAACACCAAAACCAGGGCAATTTGCCCGAAAATAGAGCTTCACTTTGATGAATTTCTAGGTCCAATGGGGTCCAAATTTGAATACACTTATTTCAAGAACTTTTATTCTTCTAGAAGTCTAGTTTACTCAAAAATTTGAATCACTCAATTTGGATGAGCAATGGCCAAGTGATGGCTAAAAAAAAACATGGGTTTCGGAAAATTTTTGATAGCATCTCTAAAACCCCAACATTTCCTTTATACAAAAATTCCTCAAAACCAATCCTAATCAAAGAAAAAAGGATGCTTGAACTCTAACTCAAATATATATATATATATATATATATATATATATATATATATATATATGTATCCACTAACTTATGGTTTTACCAATCCAAACATAATCAAAGAGATAGTTAGGAGGGTTCCTAACAAGCAAATGGGTGAATCCATACCTAAACTTAGACAAGTATCCATACCTTAATCTTTTTGAACACTCCTCTAGCTTTCCTTCTTCCTTCCTTTTCAAGAACAAGTTGAGTCCAAAGATGGCATTTCCCCCTCTCTCAAGAATGTGCCCTAGCTCCATTTTTGCCCCAATGAGAAATGATCTTATTTCACTATACCAAATTTGGTCTTATTCTCATCTTGTATAAGGCCTTGTTTGGTCTTCCCCTTTTTGGCTTTCTTTTTTCATTTTTGCATTAAAGCCCTTCATTTCTATTTCATTTGCATAACAATTATCACATTTCTATGTTGGCATATACTTTTCTTCATTTATGACCTTTGGGTCCTCATTTTGACATTTTACCAATTTAACTGACTCTTGTATTAATTCCGGTTTTATTTTAACTTGTGTTATACCCTAAACATACCATTAAATTACTAGGGCTTAATTTGGGGTGCACTAATCCATTATGAGAATTCTCACTTTAAAAACCTATATTTTTATCACTTAAAACCAATAAAATATCGAATAAAAAAAAATTATAATAGTAGAAAATGCTATAAAGTAAAATAATAAAACAAAAAGGCTATTTTTGGGATGTTACACTTACTCAGATAATAAATGGCTCGCTCCTTCCCTAAATCATCAAGTTGAGCCAACATAATCTAAGGCCATGTAAAGCGACAATCTGAAGCAATGGGCGCCCTGGTATAGGAGGCACTAAAACTAGAGGAGAAAGGAGACACTCCTTAATCTTCTCAAAAGCATGCTGGTAATCATCATTCCAAATTGCAGGCTGGTTCTTCGTCAGAAGACAGAAGATAGGCTCACATATGTCTGTCAGTTTAGCAATGAAACGGCTGATATACTGTAATCTGCTTAGAAAGCCTCTTATCTCTTTCTCGATCCTTGGGGCGGGCATGTCAAGTATGGCCATGATCTTTTTAGGATCAACCTCTATACCACGATCGCTAACAATGTGACCTAACAATTTCCCAGAAGTTACCCCGAAGGTGCACTTCTTGGGATTCAATCTCAATTTGAACTGTTTGATCCTCTCAAAGAATCTCTCTAAAGTTGCTAGGTGATCTGCTCTACCTAGGGACTTTATTATCATGTCATCCACATATACCTCAACATCTCTAGCATCATGTCATGGAACAAAGTACTAGCAACTCTTTGATAGGTGGCTCCTGCATTCTTTAACCCAAATGGCATAACCCTGTAGCAATAAGTACCTCACTCAATGATGAAAGATGTCTTCTCTATATCCATTAAAGCCATCAAAATCTGATTATACCTAGAAAACCCATCCATGAAGGATAACATCGAATGACCAGCAGTGCTATCAATCAACATATTAATGTGTGGGAGAGGAAAGTCATCCTTAGGGCTGGTCTTATTCAAGTCTCGAAAGTCAACACAAACTCGACCTTTACTATCCTTCTTAAGAAAGCATGGGCGTGCTAATGGCCAGCAAAACTCAGTATACCGATACCGACAAGATGCAACTTCAGTTGCTTTTAGATTGATTAGTGCCACGGTAGGGTGATCGGAATCAGCAAAATTTGTTTCCTATTTTCCCTCCCTCTTCTTAGTAGTCGAAACTCACTTGTAGTATAGCAGTCTAAGTCGAACACGGGGATAAGTTTTCATCCCTATGAATGATTTGTATCATGGTTCAAAATGGTGAGAGCTTTTCTTTTGGTTGCATTAAAAGTGTAGGTGTTAGGGTCCACTAGAAATTGGCAGAAACTTGACTTGAAATGAGGTGTGAGAGGGAGACCTTGAAGAGCTTAGGTTACTAGCTTGATAAAATGGGGTTATATAGGTGTCTCGGGTTATTTCCTCGCATTAGGGCAAATGACATATAGTCATGGCAGAAGCAGGATCTTTGTTTAGCTATAAAACCAGCCCTTAAAAAACATTCCTATTTGATTAAACCACTTACTAAGCATTTAATGTTCAGCTGTTTGAAAATACCTCCATTATTCATTGATGGCTCATAATGGCATGCAGAATGTCGAGTGTATCTACCATTAAGAATACGCTGAACCACAAAAAACATGACAAGTATTGATAAAACATTAAATAGGGTAAAACTGATGTGGAAAGTTTGGAACCTTAAATGTAATTCTGTTTCATTCAGCGGAGGAACACTGGGACCCCATTAACCAACCTAGCAACCCTCCTCTTCCAAGGTTTTGAGGAAGCAGCCAAACATCCCTTGAGTTGTCATCTCTAAGGAGTGTTTGGCAGCCAAGAAAATGAGAGAAAGAAAGAAGAGAGAAAGAGAAAAGCGCAAACCCTAAAACAAAAGCTGCGTGAAAGAAAGCTTTAATGAGATTAGATTCTGAGTTATAAGGTAAACATATATCGCCTGAGAGGTGTGAAATACCAAAAATACCAAAAATACCAAAAATATATGATTACATTGGGGACAAAATGAGAATTATACAAAACGGGGTCGTTTGGATCAAAATCAGAGGGCAACCAATTTCGCTATCATGGTAATTTGTATCATAAGCGAAAATATGAGCATAAGAATTCAAATTTTAGCTATGCCTGAAGTGAGCCCTAAGCTATGCACGGTAATTTCGCTATGATGGCGAATTTCCAGCTATGATAAATGAATTTTTCGCTATCATGTGAAATTTAACTATCATAGCGAAAACTGTCGCATAAGGAAATTCGCGAGTTACGAAATTTTAGCTATGGTTCTGTGGTACCGCAATCACCTTGAAACTTCGCTATGCCATAAAGCGAAAATCACGCACTCCTTGCATTATATACACGCATCGATTCGGCCTCCATTTCTTGATTCACTTGACATTTTCTTCATCGGCAGTAAATCATGAATTAGCATAATCAGCGCAATCTGGCAGAAGAAGCTTGAAGCCAGTGAGGTTCCCTAACCTGCAAAGCGCAAAAACTAACCTCGAAACAAAAATCGATAGTGATAACAGACACGCACATGTCAATGACTTAATTAGTATAGTTAGTCCATGAAAATCACTCAAGTACCACCTATATTAAAATAGAACTCAAAATAGAACTTTTTGGGTACTAATCATGAATCTCCTCCTTAAACTTGCAAACTTCATGGGTGCAACCTTCTTAATTTTTGCTTAACTAGTCTAACATGCGGTAGGATGGGTAGGTGATGCTGGACTATAGAGGGGTCAAAACCTGGCATGTCCTCATACAACCATGCAAATACATCTAATTATAGATCTAAATCGTCAATCAATCATCATACAAATGGAGATAGGGAAGTGCAATCTTATGCTCCACCAAATTTGTCGAGGTCAAATCTAACTCCATGCTACGGCCAGCGTAACTTTCTTTTCTTTTGAATCAGAATCATAATCTAGTTGACTTCGGTGGGTCAATAAGACGCCACCATGTCTCCATATCATGTACTATGCTATGGGTAACCAGTTGATATGACGAAAGGAAAATGTAATCCACAGTGAGTATAAGTAATATATCATTATATTCAATAGATAACCCCATCATAACTTGGGTGACAAATGGACATAATCATCAAGGACAAAGGTGGGTCCACAGAATCGGATGCTCCCTCAATAGAAATAGCATCATGACTAACATCGGTTACAAAGTCATCATCATCCATCTAAAGCATAAAAACTCCAAACATATCAAAAGCAGAACGGGGCCTGTGTGGAGCTATATCAAGAATACGACCAATACCTATCATATACATCTCATCAACGTAAGCATCATGAGGAGTCATATCATCGGTACCCTCCCCAGGATCCATGATCATATCATAGTCAATGAACTCCTCTAGGAAGCACATAGAAAACCATATTTGTGGCTCGGTAGATGATTGGGGGTGCGACCATCACGGCATTGGATCTGTAAATAAACTTAGACACCCAAATGCATGCATCTAAGGCACATTTGGATGTCTTGAATCCCAACAGCCTCTAAAATGTGAACAATCCCCTCCATGTGAGGTGTATACTCTAAACCTCTAATAAAGTAGTCAGCTAACTGAAAGGTATACAAGCGGAGGCGACAATCGAATGAAACCCCAAACAGGCGAGCCCTCACCTTATCCTTGCACAGTCGCGCCATGTGTCATGCATCATCCTCTATAAGAGTGTAACCCAATTTGTAGGGTGTATCATGATCAGCCGTGAAAGAAAACTCATTGGCCCCAATGCGAGGTGACTTAATCCCGTACCGACCAGTGGGGCGTGCCTATTTATCATCTTTAACCTTAGGTGCTACTATAGTAGTCCAAATGACATAGGCACTATATCTTTGTTATCATTCTCAGTGACCTTTGAACCTCATTGAATGTAAACCCCATCAAATGTAAGTCATCCTCGCTATGGCTAATCTACAACACTAGCTCGGAAAATGGCAAACATCACGTGTTAGGCGTATCGTAATGCGCGCATCCTTCATGTATGAACTTCAACTTCTGATAAAGGGAAGATGGTATAACACTGGCCTCATGGATCTAAGGGCGATCGAGAAGTAAGTTAAAGGTCGATTAGATCCTGAGAACCTAATAATAGTATGGAATATCTTACTAGCCCAATCATAACATGTGCAGTGAGTATACCCATAATAGTCCTCTATGTCCCATCATAAGCTCTAACAGTCTGTGTAGAAGGCCTAAAATCAGCTGGAGAAAATCCTAGTGAGATAGCTATCACCAAAGGACAGATGTTCAGGGCAGAGCCATTGTCCAATAGGACAAACGACACTCGGCGACTTGAACAAGCAGCATTGACGTACAAGGGATGAACATGATCCGATCCCTCTAGTGGAAAGTCATAATTAGAAAATATAATGCATGTAAGCATAATTTGTTAGAATGTATGCGCCCTTACAGGCGGTAAACGATATCAATCTTAATTTGGCCGGGGCCTTGACCAACGAATCTCTTTGTGTACTAAACGAGGCCAAGAGGCTCCAAATGGATATGCGAGCCTGAGTAGTGAGTAGCTGGCGTAAAATCTCATCATCCTCTCTCTGAATCTCCTCTCTAGCAGCTATACCAGCAAGTGGTCTATCAATGAGTGGAGGATGAGCTACCCTCCCACTCTGTGTGACTATCTGAACATCTCTATTAGCAAGCAAATATCCCTTTGGGAACAATATGAATGGTGTCATAGGCGGCGGATCCTAAAAATATAACGGTGATCACGGAGCGGCTGTAAGTCTGTGGGGGTCGACGTGAATGAACTGAGATCCATTGGTGAGATGTATCAAAAAAATATGAGTCTTCATGAGGCCCAGTTAGGTGAACCTCTCTATCCCATCCCATCATAAATTTCTCACACTCTATGTCAATTAAATGGATTCCTCTTGGAGGAGGGGGTACAACTCTAGCATCATGAGTAGGTAGCGGGTCAGTGGGCACACCTAAGTGTCCCAAATCAACTAAACCCTGGTCAATTAAATCCTGAATAAAATGTCTCAGTGCTGCACAATCGTTTGTATCATGACCTGCTCTCTGGTAGTAGGTGATGGGCCTGGTATAGGTGTGTAAATTAGTATAAAAACGTACGCATGCACGCGCAAGTATACGCGTCGAGTTTACGTAATATAACGGCTAGTCAAGTGTCATTCCCACGAAAAGAAGTGTGTTGAATATTGGAATCGACTCTAGAGTATTATATGGATCTCAAACTTGAGTGAATTACTACTAATATAATGACACTTTGATCCTCAACGAGTTGTTAATTCAATTAGCGAAGACTAGGGTTTTGCCTTTCCGTGCCATATTCAATGGATTATCATCTGTGTAAACTATGTTACTTAGTATATTCGCCTATCTCGCCAGTAGGGTTGATTGCATATCTGCTTCACCTCTCAACCTCTAGACGCTTAAATGGTTAAACCCTAATCGCCACATTAGGAACCGGGAGATCTCTACTATTCGATTGATCGAGTGTCACTCTACCCGGATCCTCAGGAACCTTTATCTCTTGATCTTAGATTCTCAGCAAAAGCAAGTTGGTGTTAGCCAAACACCACCATGTAGGTAATTAGCAGGAAATAGAGCAAGTCGATATCAGATCTATAGATATATTGAATAAACTGAATTAAAACCTAATTCATATGAATATAACAAGAATACATCCAAACCTTAGAAATAAAGTTAGAACATCATTTTTCTTATTACAATCATTTGGTTTCAATCAATAGGAGTTTGAGAAAGGAAATAAGAATACAAGGATTATACAATCTCTTGAATTTTCCTTTATCGTCTTCTCTGTCTTGTACTTTGTTCCTCCTCTTCTTTTTTTTCTTCCTTTTGTTATATCTAAAAAAATTCTCGTTGGGAGAGTCCCGACGACGTCGCGATGTTGGAATGTTGCGATGCTGGCTGATGTAGGCTGCATGGCATACGACCTCAACGTCACGACGTTGAAGCTGAGCTCTCCTCCAAACTCCTTCTTCTAATCTTCACACAGCTTCCAAATGCCTCATTTTTCTTTGAAATGCCACAAAAAAGCGAGTATCGGATATCACGACGATCGCGTGCCGTACTAGATGAAATGAACTGAAAATGTGGATATATGATGAGTGTTTTGGGCACTCATCAGTGGGCACAGTGAAGATCTGTCCTAAATCCTAGCGGGGTCGGCCGTAGTGGTGGTCTTGGTGGTAACGGGGTAATCAGTCCCCCCTCAACCAGTCTTTGAAAGGCTCGGCCTAATGGCATCCCGAGCAGTGTGAAATATCTAGCAAGCCTCGGTTGAGGCAGTGCTCTGTACTGATAATGAAATTGCATAAGTGGTCGTTGGGCTACTTGCGCAACATATACTGGCTGTGGTAGAGGGTGTAGATAAGCAGGCCCTACTGGCTTAGTAGGGGTGACCGATCTGTACTGATCATGTTGTGTCATTTGATAAGAAGTATCTGAGAACCATCTCTAAAATGGAGGGTGACATGGTGACCTATGTCTAGTCATGCCAATGGTACCAACATCAGATGGCTTAGAGCCCGACCCTTACTTCTTCCCCTTTGAGTCTAAAGGGGAAGAATCTACCCATAATCCTCTAGATATACCCTTCTCAATGCCATATAGGGCCTGTACTAATGAACCAAAGTTTGACTGAGGAAACCCAAGAGATGCCTAGCAAAACGGGCTAAAGACTGTGCATAATCATACCGATATGATCATGCTTTTTGAAGTGCATCGATGATTTGTGCTATCTTGCCTCGGTAGAGATAAATGAGGTGACTTACTCATCACGGCCTCTATGAGGCCTCCTTTCTATTCATGATACATCGACTACGGTGTTAAAGATGCGCCTGGGAACTCTGTGCCCGAAAATCGGTCGATGTCTAACGTCGTGAAGTGCAGAAAAGCGAACGTCTTTGGTGGCACCACTTTCGGTGAACAAAGGGAAACAACATGATCATTTGTGTATCATCTAATCGATGCCAACACATAACAACATTGAACAACTGCAAGTGGATATAAGGCATCAATCCCTCGTGTATCTTTGATGTGTAATGCGAAACTCAGCGATGGCGCCCTTCAGCGGCCATCATATCCGTCGACTTATAACCTCGTGAGCTGTCACGATGACCTTATCCTCACCTTTCGATCATCATACGGGCTGGTATGTGATTCGTGCCTGATAGGGTGATCCGAAATCAACAAAATTTGTATCTAGAATTCCCTCCTAACATCGTACTTACAAAAAACTGCTGAGTATAGAAGGTTCTAGGGTCGATTTCTGAGGATGGGTTTCTTGTCTGAATGATTTACAGTGAGTTAAAAAATGGTGAATTTCAATTTGGATTTCGAGGATTTGGTAAAAGCAGGAGTTTTGATGGTGAAGCGATTGGAATAAAATGGAAAAATAAGAAAAGAATAAAAAGTCTCCTTGAAGTATGAATCTTGGGCTTGGGATTCTCGTCGGCGGGGTTTCAGGTTCATTTCTCGCATTGGGAGGATGGCCTATAGTCGTCTAGAATCGGATCTTCATTTAGCTATAAAACCTAACCCCAAATATTTATCCTTTTGAAAAATGGCATCTATTGGCCATCAGTGGTCATCGACAGTGAAGAATAAGTCTCTTGGACTCCCCTTTCAATGGGTCATAGAGGGTAACTAATGAATCTCAGTGGATCTAGCAATAAGCATCCACTAAACCCTAAAAGCTTACCAAATAATAGCCATTCAAGGGGATTTGAAGGGATAAAAACCTACAGTTAGAAAGGGAACACAAAACTGACAGTGAGTACCTGCTTGAAGAACAGGGGACCTCCAGTAGCCTTCAGATCCTGCAGCGGCCTTCGCCCCGAGAGAAGCGGGTTTTAACGCTCGTCCTCAGAGTTGTCATCCTCTCGGAGGGTGTTTAGCTCTTATATAAAGAAAATGAAAGAAAATGAGGCAGAGAAGAGAAGAAGCGGGAGACAGGAGAGCTGAAAGCTTCTCCCAAAAATTTATTGCTGCCAAAGTGATTCATTTTACATCAGCTTGATTGAGCTTATATACTTCTCAGGGCAAGGGAAATTACAAAAATCAACAAAGGTAGTTAACTGTTACAAGGACAAAATGGGAAGAAATCAAAAGGGGAACAAAAAGGCAAAAATTCAACGGGCAGCAGGAATTCAACAGGGCAGGATGAACAGTGTCAAGTGCTGTGAATAGTGCATGCAGGATGCATGAACAGTGTGCGCAGGAAGCCATTTTGCAATGCTCCATTTTTCTTTACTTTTTGCTCTTCTTTCCTTCTGGGATCTGATATGCAACGATGAGTTCAAATCGGGTTCTTCGTGTTTGAATTGACTCGATAATTTGGCACGATTATCTTGCAGCTATAAAATTAATACAAAATCACGACCATTAGTATAATAGGGACCTTAACATGCAATTGGGTTAATTAGAATGATTAGTACACAAAAGCATTCAAAACCTATAATAATAAATAGGGTTCAAAATAGCACTTTTTGGGCACTGTGGTATGATCCAACACGGTGCGGGTGCCATAACGAGTGCGGCATGGTCTCGGTATGTCATGCTGAAACAAATGCCCGGCTTGTGGGGTTGGTTGAGCTTAGGGGTGGTGGAGGCGGAGGGGAACCATGGTCTGGCGCTGGTAGGTCCCGAATGGTGGAGCGGTGGTGGTGGTATGGTAAAGTCAAATTGGAGTATTCCCGAATGTCCCGGTAATGATGGGGCTTTCTTGCCCATCGATCCTTTGTTGATCCTAGATAGCATCCTTGAGTGATGCCATAGTTTTACCGTAATCTCGACGATTGGTCAACGTTTAGCACCTGCTGGGTCCATATCTCTATGATATGATGTATGCTCTAACTAACTGTGTGGATCTGATCCTCTTACAAGCCTACCTCTGACCCTAGTCCAAGCTTGAAAACCTAAGTCGGTCTCAATCAACAATCCTGTAAAAGGAAAGGTGGGACGTCAATCCCTGTGACTACCAGTCCTAAAATCAATCTCGTAATGTGATCCCACATTCATCCTCTAAGAAACGAACTATCACATGATGTTGCAGTGCCGATACATGGCTCCATGTGCGGGGTGAGATCTTGTCATGGTGATACCTCGAGATTAAGGTGGCAAGTGGCACAATGGGAAAAGGAAAGGGGAAACGTCAGTCCCTATGACTACTAGTCCTGAAATTAATTTCATAATGTGATCCCACGACTAAATCCTCTAAGGGAACAAACTGTCATGTGATGTTAACAACTAAACTCGATACATGGCTCCATGTGCAGGAGAGAGATTCTGTCATGGTGATACCTTAAGGGTAAGGTGGTTCAAAAGCCAACAACGGGAAAAGGCAAGTCCTAAAAGCTAGATGACAGTACCCCCCGAGAGGATCTGCGCTTTGGATCTAACCCACAATCAAAGTGACACACTAGCCACATAGGTATCCATAAAATCCAGCTTAGGGCTATATAGATCTTCATTGCTCAGATAATCGTCATCCCCAGGGTGCTCCCATACATCGATATAGCCCTTTTTCTAGACCCTATTCCAAATCCCTAGCTTGGTCGAAGGCAAATAATTAGGAATAACTCCCGAGCCAATCGTAGAGACTAGTGATTCGATGTAAGGGGATACACGTGTCCAACAAAGACAAACGGCAGAGTCATGCGAGAAAGCGGCCATGCCATAGCGGTCATGCACGAAAGAGATAGCCTACCATATAATCACACACGAGACTAATCATCGTGAATTGAAACACATAGCTATGTACCAAGGTCAATGAATAAACATGCTAGAACTAACCAGGTAAACACACATCACAAGTGTAACCAAAATACCAACCACGTAAGTGATGTCATCTGTCATCTATCTAGCCCAAGAGTCTACTGATCAATGAACCATGTGCTCCAATATACCCAACTCAATTTCAAGCTTGATCCTCTAGTGAAACCAGAGATTCTAGGTCAAGTCCCCAGTGGAGTCGCCAATTTGTGGAACCTACCCGATCCACGAGCCGATGCGACTCGCTTTTAAAAAGAAAGAAAAAGATTTTCGAGTTTTGGGAAAATCCGTCCCCAAGAGGAACGATTTTGTTTGGAGTCCACTTACTTTTTATTTTTATTTATTAAGGAAAATCAAGTAAGAACAAAAACCCACAATGACTCAGTCGAGAAGAAACACTCTACTTGAAACATAGATGCGGGTTTGGGGTCGAGATTCACACTATTGGGAAGGTCATATTGGTAAACGCCCTTCTAAGCTCAAGACCTAGTCTCTATTAATGAATTGAGCACATGGGAGCATATGGGTCAAAGATCTGTTAACCACCTAGGTTAGACGAACAACATGAATCACATAAACTTAGTGGCATCCAGAATATATTTAATTTCAACAAAATATAACCAAAGGCACGTACCTGAGGTCCCTAGCCATGCGTTGCATTAGAAGTCAGTTAATAAGCATAACAAGCATGTATGGCAAACAAATACCAAGTATTCACGTGAATTCCATTATCCAACATCAAAGCACATACCTGTGGTCCTTAGCCATGCGTTGCAGGGGAAGGTTAGTCACATATTTCAAACATACAACAATATCTCAAAATTAAATATCAAAAGCAAGGGAAGCCAGGAGAAACCATGCATTGCATCTTAGCCACTCATTGCAACTATACCACCTGTGCAACTATAAAAACATGCAAATTTATCATACAAAAAAATCATCCTCGAAAAAACACTACCGACTAATAATGCTTAACTAACCACCTTTGACCTGCATAGACCCTAATTTTTATGTATCCAAAATGGACTAACATTAACCAGAACTAAACCTCATTTCAGACTCTAAACAGCCCACTACAGCGATATGGATTGAATGAGCGAATCCACAGTCATGGGTTTCAATTAAACTTAAATCCATACTTTACTTACAGAAAAACCCAACAAACTAGCTGACCTAGTTCCCCAATAGGTTGAGCCGGTTGAGAACAAATCTAAAAAAATTTCAAAACATTCCTCACAAAGTGGGAACCCCGAAAAAGCGATAGTGTACAATTTGACTCTAAGATGAATGAAATTGACCTAAACAAAGCAAAGGGCCCTAACTGCTATCCTTGGAAAAAACCTAATGAACTGGATGATCCAATTCTCCAACGGGTTGAGCCGATTGAGAACAATTCTAAAAAATTTTCAGAACATTCCTCACAAATTAAGGAACCTAACAAAAGCAACGAAATACGATTCTGACCCTAGATGAGTGAGAACCGACCCAAACAAGGAAAAGTGCTCTAACTGCTATCCTTGAAAAAAAAACCTAATGAACTGGCTGATCCAGTTCCCCAATCGATTGAGCCGGTTGAGAACAAATCTCAAAATTTTTCAAAACATTCTCACAAAGTAAGGAACCCAAAAAAAGCAACGGTGTATGATTCTAACTCTGAATGAGTGAGAACCGACCCAAACAAGGAAAAGTGCCCTAGCTGCTATCGTAGAACAAAACCTAATGAACTGACTGATCCAGTTCCATAACTGGTCGATTTGATTGTGAAAAAATCTCAAAATTTTTTAAAACATTTCTCACAGAGCAAGGAATCCAAAAAAAGAAACGGTGTACAATTTTGACTCCAAATGAGTGAGACCATACTCAAAAAATGCCAAGTGCCCTAATTGATATCCCAAAAAAAAAAAAAAACCTAATGAATTGGCTAATCCAGTTCCCCAATCGTTTAATTAAGGTTAGCTCAAATTTCTTTAGAGAATTTCTCAATGAGTAAGGAATCTAACAAAAGAAACGATGCATGATTTCAAGTCTGGATGACTGCTCCTTATTCGAGCTTGCTCCTATGAACTCCAATTGAACTGAAATTTTGGGGAGGCTTTATTTCCTTCCTATAGCACGTTATGGACAAAGGGAAAGGGCCATGACGACACTCCAAAATGAACCACACACTTGCACCATCATGAGCTATAGATGTATGTACAAAAGGCTTAAAAACCTATTAAGCTCATAAGGGGCTATAGCCGTGACATATAAACGACTAGGTACAGGTGACACCCTTGAGATCAATGCAAGTGTCGAGGGGCAAAATTGAGGGTCTACAGGTTGTTCCTTAGAACTGATATGCTAATTAGGGAAACATGTTGAGATCAACCAAATCATCCTTTCCACATGTCCTAGAACTTATTAGAAGATTGTCCAAGATAAAATCATAAACTGCACAGCTATCAGGAAATGATTTAGGCCATCCTTGGAAAGATTAGGCTGATAAATTTTTAAAGATGATATGCTTTATATTTCCTTAGTACCTCATTTGCAGACAATGAAGCCTTATTTTCTTTCTTGAAACCAAATCCCACACACATTAAACCATTCTCACATCGGTAGCCTTTAGTAAAGGCAACTTACAATATGTTGAAAAGAGGGTTATGAGAAAAGGGATGAGGAGCAAGTTTGGGGGAAATCTGGAATGTCAAAAGCAAAGAAGCTGAAAGTAAAATGATTAAGAAATTTGTTGATACAAAATTTGCTAATGCAACTATGGAAGGAATAAAAAAGAAAGCAAAATGTGAAAAAAACAGGTTGAGTAAGTCAAGCCTTGTAGCCTTTCTACCTAAAGTTATTAAGTCCTTAGGAGTGTTTCAACACCCAATACCCTAATGCCAATTGGCATGGGAGTTGCTGACCCAAAGCTTGTTATAGGGGTAGGTGGAGAGCTTAATAATGCTACGCATTGCACTACTCACTTGAACCTTGCTAAAAAGTCAATGAGAAACAAGCTATGGTTTTGTGAAGAGAATGTCATAAATTGCGAAAATTGAATGGTAGAAAGGAGATAACAAGAAAGATGTACCCAAACAAGTTTGGGGGAAGTATATTTGATAGCATAACGAAAAAGATGTGAAGAAAGGATGGAAAATACAATCATGGATAAAAAAGAAAGAATGTGTATATTGGGTAAGTTCAAGCCTAAAAATTCCTATTCAACTACCCTTACCTAAGCCTCACATTACAAGCTTTAAAGACCTACTTGATCTTGAAGGTTGTGTCATGCTTACATTAGTAGAGGACAATCCGACCTACAAGCCTATGGAATGTAAAATCATATTAGAACATCCATAACCACCCCTAGATCTCATAAAAATACCTAAATTGCTGATCTTTTCGAAGAGCACAACCAACACACACTCAATAATTCAAGAACAATGAACTAGAGCTGCATGGAAATGTGAGAGCTATCCATATATGCTTAAACTGAAATGCAAGTAATCTAATCCTATGATTAAAGTGTATGTTAGAAATTCTCTTCATAATTGATTAGTCATTAAACTTAAGTGCCATCATTTATGCAAATTGTTGTTGGAAATAATGAGCCATAAAATTCATTAAGTTTGGATTGATTGTGGACAATCAAATTCTTCTTTTCTTTTCTTGAGGACAAGCAAAACTTTAAGTTTGGGGGAGTTTGATAAGCATGAATTTTATGGTTAATTTTTATCGATTTCTGCATTATTTTTTATGTTGAATACTTGTTTTAAATTCAAATTCTAGATACTTCACCAAATATAGTGTTTTTGTAGGAATATCATGAAAAACAAATAAAACAACAAGAAAAGAAGCAAGGGGTCCAAAGATCACGACATCAGTGAAGAGAGTCACGAAATCATACCAAAGTCGTAACATTAGGCGAGAAATATTTAGACATAATATAAAATCGCGACATCGAACGAAATGAATCATGACATCAACAATAGTAGTCAGAGTCGCGACATCGGCTAAAGGAAGCGAGAACCGCCCGATTCTAGAGTCGCGACTCCGATAGTGATATCATAGCAAAGTCGACATCAATGCACGGTGTTAAACATGGACTAAATAAGCAAAATGTAGAGTCGCGACTCCAACAGCAACATCAGTCATGACATTGAAACTCAGAGTTGCGACATTATACATATAGGAAAATTGCAGAGTCACGACACCAAAAATAAAGCTACGACATCACAATAGAAATGTAGTGACATCAGTAGCAACTAGGGCAGATTCGTGGGCTTTTTCCAAATTCACATTATCCACCTCGTTTTCAGGGCCCAATCATTAGAGCTATAAATAGATGTTCCTAGGGTAGAGTGCGCAACATTTTGGGAACCAACTTCAGAATTTCTTGAAAAGGAAAGCACTACGAAAAGGAGCTTTAAAGCTCAGCTAACTTAGCTGAATAAGCTCTTGCTAGTGAAGTAGAGCATTAGAATTTTTTATCATTTTACTTTATGTTTCTTAATTCGAACCTTATGATCTTTCCTGATTAGCTTGGGATTTATGTTTGAGATTTTAGAATTTGAAAGACTAACTAATTTGGATGAATTAATTGAATTAATTTCGATTGCAGATTAATTGCTGGTTTGATGATTAATTGAGTTTTTACATGACTAAATCATGATCTATTTCTCTTAAGCTTCATTATTCTGTAAGAGATCTTAATTTTACTGCTTTAGATCTTTCCTCATAGATCCTCTTAAAGTGACAGTTAAGGTGTGATTTAGAGAGCTAGATCCCAAATTATTTTGTTCTTGAACTGAATATTAGAGTGTTGTTATTCTTTTTAGTTCAAAGGCATTGAACCTCTGTCCATGGAGTTTAGATGTGAATTAATTAGAGGGTAGTGATTTAAGATGTATTGGATGGGATTTGTTGACTTGGTTTGAGGATCAAGTCTCATCTAACTCATGGAATTGATGGAAACCTTGGTCAGAGGACAATTTCTTTCTTAAGGAACCCATTTCATAAAAGTAATGGCTTGAGCACTTGAAACTTGGTTGAGAGCTTGTGTTTCAGGTTGTGAAAAGTTAGATTTGTGGAAGTTAGCCAGGATCTTACTAAAGTACCCCTTGAGCAAAGACCAATTAATCAGATCTGACCATACTCTTTTGGAACCTATTGTATTTTGATGCAATTAACCCATTCCAAATTCTATCATTATTTAAATTCTATCATTATTTGAAAGACAAAAAACATTGCATAAGAACAAAAGAACCAAAAAAATTTATTTTTAGTATTAATTTCAATATCTTTACACTTAGATTTGTAGCTTAGATAGTGCTCAGATAGTGATGAACTTCAGTAATCAAGGTACTCAGTCAGTGCATTAGAAATGATCCTTGTCGAACGATATCGGACTCTAAGGTCCACTTTATTACTTGGCCGACCTATGCGTGAACCCGGCGAGGTAAAGTGAAGCGAAGATTAAGCGCTACAATATAGAACATAAGCACGGGGAACTAATGCGGATCTCCCGGATAATGACACGGACAACATCGTTGAGTTCATCTCGTGAAATCTAGTTGCACAGTATAATTACGTCGAATTCCAAGGCAGTAGGGATTTCACATATTTCGAGGCGAAGTGAACAAACGACATAGCGACATGTGGCACTAGGACACAGGCCATGTGGCACCAAACAGGTGGACACTTGGCACATGGAAATCCAAGTGTCACATTCTCTTCATGCATGAACTAAGTCGGGGGAAAGGTGGCATGAGGAACACATGGCATGGTGATTGCCATGTGTCAAAGTGATTGAGCAAGTTGTTTCACACCCAAACCAAAATGAGTTCATGGTGGAGAATGAGAGAAGGAAGAGAAAAGATAGAAAAAGAATAGGAAATGGAAAGGAAAAATTGGAGGAAAGGATCGACTTCTATTGGTCTCCGACATTTTAAACGACCAGACCATTTCGTGGTCCTGAGTGACTAACGCGCTCGAAGTGAGGTTCTCACCTGGTTATTCTCTATTTAAGGGCCATTCAATGACCATGAGGTATAACCCTAACGGTGGGACTGGTTCAAGAACAGTTGTGATCAAATTGTTGATGATTTATAAGCCAATTTTTTTGGGTTTGTTTATGTTCCCAGAACTGCAGTTCTCAAACAGGTGGTGTTTGCTGGAAAATATAGGATTTGAATGTGATGATGATTTTGTAGGCGTGTCATTCTTGGACTATGGTAGTTATCTTCAGATTGTATGTGTTGTTTTTGGGTTTGAACATGAAGATCGGTTTGTGTGTTGTTGCTTGATTGAATAAACATACGGAGTTATCGTGAATCAGTTGACTCATACTTACTTGATGTATTAACATGGGTTGTATGATAGATGTGAATTATATCACAGGTAAATATAGTCTGTGGGAAATGTAAATGTTGCATGTAGCTCTCATTATTCATGTAACATGGGGACTTACAATAGGATTACATTATATCTGAGGACATACTTATAAAATATGGTGAGTGCATGACGTAGATATGCTAGATTTGGTGTTTAATGGTGGGCTCTGTCAAAAGAGACAACGTGCTAGAGTCACACGATTTAAATTATATGTTGGGTAGTAACAAGAAGGGATAGACACCCCCTCAGTGAAGCACGCATCCTTGGTTAACCATGTATCCGGCGGTGGCCAGCGAAAGTGTCGGAAGGCTCACGGCTAGCGGTGAGACCGGAAGATTAGATTACCCTAGGAACATGGATTTTGAATAAGCGGTTTAGCTCGGAGATTGTCGATGAGTTGAATTATAAAACAAAAATCTTTGTTTGGAATGAGTTTCATACATGACATATGCATGTGTGAGGGAGTCAGTGAGGGCTGGGACATTGTCATGACATGTGAGCATTCATGTAGAAATACATATGTTGTTGCTCAATGTGTTCGTAATGATTTAATCATGGCATTGAATGTGCACTTAGGTGGGGAGTAGCCCTTGTAGGAGGATTTATTTAGTGAGAAAATATTTCAAGTACGAGAGGTAGACATAGTGATGGAACTCATTTGAGAACTTAGTGGTGAAGAAGAAGGCCAGACTATGGCTTTATTACACATTTTGTAAAATTATGGACAATATATACAGTTTCTGTTTATGTAAATGATAAGAGTTTCAATGAAACTCATTTTGAATTGCCCAGAGTAGTTTGGCAAGTTTGTCCCAAATTTTGAGTTGCCTTTATTATACAGAGGCTACTGTATTAAATGTATGGTGGTTGGAAAAGAGTTGGAGGTGCAGGAAATGCGGAAGGAAGCTCTTGCGTGTTTGGGCTGAGTTTAGGTCTCGATAGAGTTTTTCTGGTTCTATGTCACAACATGGGTCCCCGGTGTCGCTACATGGCTCTCAGGCTTGATGTAGTTGCTAGGTTGCGACATAGTTTTTCCATGTCGCGATAGTTTTTTGCTTCTTTATAGTGACAATGTCGCGACAGAGGTTTCCTTGTCGCGATCGAGACGATCACGATAAGAGGTTAGATGTTGTAGCCTTTGTGTTGCAATAGGTTTGGCCTTGGGTAGGGATTTTATGTCGCAACAAAGTGTTTTTATGTTGCGATAGAGTTTGGTCAAGACCAAGAATTTTCTTGTCGCGACAACATATTTTTATGTCGCGACATAGTTGGCCAAGGTGGAAGGGTTTTATGTCACGATAGAGCTTTCAATGTCGTGATAGAGTTGCTTGAAATTGTGTCGTGACATAGTACACCTTTTGTCGCTACAGAGAGTTCCAGGAAATGAGGTCTTCCATGTCGCGGCTTGATTAGAGCCTGTGGCTAGCGTCGTAACAAAGGCGGGATGCGCTCATGACAAAGTCTCTTACGTCGTGCGATAAGTCTGCGTGCGAAACAAGTTATTTTGTAGTGACACAGATCCCTCTGTTGTGATAGACTTTGTACAATGGTAAAACAAAAAAAATAAAAAAATACCCCCGGGACTGGGGCGCCACAACATGGTATCGGAGCTTAGGTTTTTAAATACCTAGAGCTCGATGTCGGATACTAGTGGTGTGGCTCGGTCATCGGAAGTGGGTGCTATGATTACCTAGGACTTGATGAGCATGGAGTGCAGATCATCATTCATTGTCTTGATTTTGATGAATGACCATAACATTATATCTTGCATGTGAGGGGAGGGGACCTAGTGGTAGTTGACCATTGGTTCCGGCAGGTCGAAAGGGTTTTGGAAGCTATGGAGATTACCTCCGATGCCACGAGGATCAGGCTAGCTACATTTAAGCTAGAGGGTGAATCCTACGTATGGTGGGATTGGATTAAAGACTTCAAGGGATCTGGAGACGATGACATGGAGAGAGTTCCGAGAGCTCTTCATGAGTAAGTTTTTCTTAGCATCTGCTAGGCATGCAAAAGTACGAGAGTTCCTTGAGTTGCAACAAGGAAGTATGACCGTACTCGAATACGTAGCTAAGTTCATAGAATTATGCGTTTAGGATGTTAATAATGACCTACGAACATGGCGAGATGAAAGTTTGAGGATGGTTTAAAGTTGTCCATATGGGGCAAGATTGTGGGATTCCTCACCAAGACATGGACTCTATGGTTAGGACGACTATGGCTATAGAGAGAAAGATAGATGATGCATGGAGCATTTGAGATACGAGGTACTGATGATAAGAGGAAGGAGGGTCAACCTTCTTCTCATTCGAGAAAGAAGCAAAAGACTACTAATTCACGAGGATTTTAGGGATAGGGCTGCAGTTACCAGGCCAGATCAGGGCTCCTAGCCAGTTAGGACCGATGACATGTTTCCATTGTCATCAACCTGGCCACATGAGATGGGATTTCCCACAGAAGCAGAGGTCTTAGAGTAATGAGACACCATAGTCCTAGTCATCAGAGAGATACACTTAGACACAGTTTGTTCCTTCTTACCCCAGCATGGGCCAAAGGAACCAGTATCATCCTTAGAGTACGACACAGGCACCTACCATGTCACAGACACTCCAAAGAGGCCAAAGTATGGGTCGAGGACAGGGCTCACAGGGCGGGACTTCAGGGACCTAGAGGCGTGTCTACGTCGTTACACCGTAGAATAAGATTGTAGATCAGTCGGTTATACAGGGTATGTTTCTACTCTCGTGCCTATGGGCAACAGTATTGTTTGATTCAGGTGCATCTCATTCATTCATCGTTGCATCATGTTTGAAAAAATTGGGCTTAGAGGTTGAGACCTTGGAAAAGTCGTTGCATTGAGCACTCCCCTAGGAACTAGGGTGAGTGTTGATATGATATGTTGGGATTGTGAGTTAGAGATCTCCGGGATTCTACTAACTGTGGACCTAAGGGTCATGGACATGTCGGAGTTTGATGTCATCCTCGGGATGGATTGGTTGATGGCACACCAAGTTGTCATTGATTGTGATCGTAGGTAGATTACTACCTACACACGGGATGGTATTTTTGTTACTTTTCAAGGGGATAAGCATGATGCTTTACCCTAGGCTGTGTACAACTCTAGGTGTCACAGGCAGTTGATGGGTTGGCTGGCAAGCCTTACCGTGGAGGGCGAGGTAAGACAGGAGTTAGGTCTACCTCGAGTAGTTCGTGAATATGAGGATGTTTTTTCGTATGAACTACTGGGATTACCTTCTCAAAGGGATGTAGACTTCACGATTGAGTTACACCCTAGTACATCGCCCATTTCTATAACTCCGCATAGGATGGCACCGGTTGAGTTGCAGGAACTCAAGGTCCAGATACAGGAATTGTTGGACAAGGGTTTTATTAGACCGAGCACTTCGCCATGGGGCGCTCCGTTTCTGTTTGCTAAGAAAAATGACAAGACCCTTCAATTATGCATTGACTTCCAATAATTAAATAGGGTTATGATCAAGAATTGGTGTCCTTTACCGAGGATTAATGATTTGTTTGATCAGTTGAGAGGGGCGCGAGTGTACTCTAAGATAGATCTCTGCATCGGGTACCATCAGTTGAGAGTTAGGGAGGCTGATATCCCTAAGAGAGCATTTAGGATGCGATATGGGCATTTCGAGTTCACAATGATGCCATTTTGATTTACGAATACTCTAGCAGCATTCATTAATCACATGCATAGGATATTCCAACCCTATTTGGATTAGTTTGTTATAGTCTTTGTTGACGACATTTTAATCTACTCCAAGTGTAAGGAGGAGCATGAGGATCATTTGAGGATCATTTTGCAGGTTTTGAGAGACCATCAGTTGTATGCTAAGTTCAGCAAATGTGAATTTTGTCTTACTGGGGTGAAGATATTGGGACACGTCATGTCAGCTTCAAGTGTGTAAGTGGACCCTGAGAAGGTCGAGGCTATTATGAGTTGGGAGAGGCTTAAGTCAGTCTTTGAGATCTGCCCGATTTCTTGGGATTGATGAGGTCACTGGGGGAAGTTCGTTCAGATTTCTCCCCCGCTTCGCGGCACCTATGACCGGGTTGACCCGGAAAGGAGGTCAAGTTAGTGGAATTACATGAGAGGCGTTCCGGGGTGAAAGGAGGCTTGCCCGGCTCTGGGTCGATAGTCCCGAGCGGACTGGTACAGTGCATTATTGATACCTCCCCAGGATGGAGGCGGGATGTGTCTTGATGCAGTCCGAGAGGGTTGTGGCTTATAGTTCTAGACAGCTAAATAATCATGAGCAGAATTACCCTACACATGACATGGAGTTGGCGACCATTGTCTTTGCCTTAAAGATTTGGTGCCACTATCTATATGGTGAGTAGTTTGAAGTGTTTTCAGACCACAATATTCTGAAGTATATTTTCACATAGCGGGACCTCAACATGAGGCAACGTAGATGGATGGAGTATCTGGAGGATTATGACTTCACTTTGCATTACCATCCTGGTAAGGCAAATGTAGTGAAACGATGCACTCAATTAGGAAGTCTGCAAGTGCAGCTAGTGTAACTCACGGGAGTGGCGGATCTTTTCGAGATGGTGGGACAATTTAGAGTATAATACAATGATCAGGCTCAAGGTGTTTTAGGGAGTTTAGTGGTTACGCCTTCCCTACTGAGCATAGTGATTGAGTCATAGAGGCAGGATAAAGAAATAGTGGCCATCAGGGACCGAGCACAGATAGGTTATGGTAATGAAGGTTGGGCCATTCATAAGGATGGAAACCTTCGATATAAGGGACGGGTTGTGGTTCCCCAATTGATAGATCTGAGAGAGGAGATCCTCAGGGAATTCCATTACTATCGTTTTGCAGTGCATCCGGGTGGCACGAAGATGTACCGAGATCTTCGTCGCCAGGATTATTAGAGTGGGATGAAGAGGCACATTGGGGACTTTGTTTGACGATGCTTCTCATGTCAGCAAGTAAACACTAAGCATCAGAGGCCAGCAAGGCTACTCCAGCCACTGGCCACTAGAGGTAGCTGAGTGAAAGTGGGAGCACATCACGATGGGCTTTGTGACCCACTTGCCACGAACATCGTAGAGGCATGACGCGACGTGGGTGATAGTAGACTGGCTCACCAAGTTGACACATTTTCTAGCAGTGCGGATGACCTTCACATTGGAGGAATTATGTAAGTTTTACCTACGAGAGATTGTTCAATTACATGGAGTACCAGTGTCCATAATATCGGACAAGGATCCTAGATTCAGCCTTTTGGAAGAGTTTCCAGAAGGCCATGGGGACACAGTTGACGATGAGCACTACGTTTCATCCACAGACAGATGGCATGTCGGAGAGGACCATATAGGTTTTAGAGGACATTCTGCGAGCATGTGTCTTAGATTTTAAGGGTAGTTGAATGGCTTGTTTACCTTAGTAGAATTAACACAACAACCGGTTGCTCGGGGCGAGTATACGAGGATGTGCCAGGTGAGGCCTTATATAGGAGGCCATGTCGCTCTCCAGTTTACTGGACGGATGTGGGAGAGAGATCCATCACGGGTTCGGATTTGATTAAAGACACCTCTAAGAAGGTGGATTTGATATGAAGACGTCTTCTCATGGCTCAGAGCTGGCAGAAGAGCTACGCCGACAGACGGCGTCGACCTTTGGAGTTTGAAGAAGGTGATCACGTTTTCTTGAAGGTGATGCCTAAGAGAGAAGTTGTCAATTTTAGCAAGCTGGGGAAGCTGTCGCCAAGATACATCAGGCCCTTCGAGATACTCGAGAGGGTAGGCACAGTTGCATATCAGTTGGCATTATCACCGAGTTTATCGAGTGTCCACGAGGTATTCCATGTCTCCATGCTCTAGAAGTACACTCCAGATCCGAATCATGTAGTGGATTGGGGCGAGCTTGTTGTCGATGCAGATGGGACCCTCAAGGAGGGACTTGTGCGTATATTAGACAGCCGAGATTAGGTCTTACGACGTAAGACTGTGAGGCTAGTGAAGGTGTTGTAGCAGCACCGAGGAGTGAAGGAGGAAACATGGGAGCACGAGGACAGGATGCAAACCAGATATTCTTTCCTATTTGAGGACGAAGGTACATGGTTTAGTCATTGAATATTAAATGACTGTTGCATCTACATGCGATTCTATGTATACGTGTGTGTGAATTTCGGGACGAAATTCTTTTAAGGGGGGAAGAATGTGAGAACTCGAGTAAAGTGAAACGATATATTACTGTTACAATACAGGCTGCAAGCTTAGGAACTTCTCTGGATCTTAGATGACGACACGAACCACACCATTGAGTTCATCTTGTGAAATCTAATTGCATAGTAGAATTACATCAAATTCTGGGGCAATTGGGATTTCACGTATTTTGAGGCGAAGTGAACAAACGACATGTGACATGGAGCACGGGGACACGGGCCGTGGCGTGAGCAAGTGGACACTGGCATGGAAAGCCAGTGTGCATTCTCATGCATGGGCTTAAGTGGGGGGAAAAGTGGCATGAGGAACACATGGCATGGTTATTGCCATGTGTAAAAGTGATTGAGAAAGGTGTTTCACACCTAGACCAAAATGAGTTCATGGGGGAGAATGAGATAAGGAAGAGAAAAGATAGAAAAAGAGAAAGAAATGGAAAGGGAAAATGGGAGGAAAGGAGATCCGGCTTCTATTCGTCTTTAGCATTCGAACAACCAGACGCTCGATGGGTCAGGAAGTGAGCTAGTCTGCGCTTCAAGAGGTAGGGGTTCTCTCCTACTCTAGTTATTCTTTGTTTAAGGGCCATTCAATGGCCATGAGGTATAACCCTAATGGTGGGGCTGGTTCAAGAACAGTTGTGATCAAACTGTTGATGATTTATGGGCCAATTTTTTGAGTCTGTTTTTGTTCCCAGAACTGTAGTTTTGGAATAGGTGGTGTTTGCTGGAAAATATGGGATTTGAATGTGATGATTTTGTGGCGTGTAATTGCTGGATATGGACTGACATGCTGACTTGTATGTGTTGTTTCTGGGTCTGAATATGAAGATCCAGTTTGTGTGTTGTTGCTTGATTGAATGACATGCAGATTATGTGAAAATCATGTTGATATATGTTTACCTGATGTATTAACATGGGTTGTATGATGGATGTGAATTTTATGCAGTAAATATAGTCACCCATGAAATGTAAATGTTGCATGTAGCTCTCATTATGCATGTAACATGAAAGGACTTGCAATAGGATTCTGCATTGCATATGCACGAGGACATCACGTAAAATGGGTGTGAGTGCATGGCATGAATTAACACTGCATTTGGTGTTTAATGGTGGGCTCTATTAAAAGGGACAACGTCTTAGAGTCACACTGTTTAAATTATATGTTGGGTAGTAACAAGAAGGGATAGACACCCCCTTCAAGTGAAAAGCCTGCATCCTTGGTTAGCCATATGTATCCAGTAGTGAAAGCCCGCGAAAGTGTCGGAAGGCTCATGACACCTGCGGTGAGACCTCGGAAGGTCGTTACCCACAAAGGACACATGGCTTTTAAATAAAGCAGTTTATCGGAGGTTGTCCAATGAGTTGAATTATTAAACAAAAATCTTTTGTTTTGGAATGAAGGTTTTTCATACATGGCATATGCATGTGTGAGGGAGTCAATGAGGGCTCGAGACATTGGCATGACATGTGAGCATTCATGAAGAAATACATTTGTTGTTGCTCAATGTGTTCGTAATGATTGAATCATGGCATTGCATGTGCACTTAGGTGGGGAATAGCCCTTATAGGAGGATTTCTCTATTGTGCATTGCTCACCCCTTCGTGGGAAAATATTTCAGGTACTGGAGGTACACCCATTGATGGAACTCATTTAAGACCTTAGTGGTGAAGAAGAAGGCTAGACTATGGCTTTATTACACATTTCGTTAAATTCTGGACAGTATATCCCATTTCTATTTATGTAAATTAGAAGAGTTGCAGTGAAACTCATTTTGAATTGCCTATAGTAGTTTGGCAAGTTTGTCGGGAGTACAGGTTGCCTTTAATATATAGAGGCTAATGTATTAAATGTATGGTGGATGGAAAAGAGTTGGAGGTTCAGGAAATTCCAGGAAGGCTACTTCATGTTTGGACAGGTTTCAGGTCGTGACAAGGATTTCTTGGTCGCGACAGAGTTTTTCTAGTTCTATGTCTCGACAGGGGTCCCCGGTGTCATGATATGGCTCTCAGGCTTGATGTAGTTGCTAGGTTGCGATATAGTTTTTACATGTTGCGACAGTGTTTTGCTTCTTAGTCGTGACAATGTCGCAACAAAGGTTTCTTTGTCGCAATTGAGAAGATCACGACAAGAGGTCGGGTGTTGTAGCCTTCGTGTTACCATGAAGTTTGTAGCGGGAGGATTTTATGTTATGACAAAGTGTTTTATGTCGCGGCGAGTTTGGATTGAACCGAATTTTCTTGTCGCGACAAATTATTTTTATGTCATGACATAGTTGGCCAAGGTGGAAAGGTTTGCCGTGATAGAGATTTTGACATGCTTAATAGAGTTACACAGCGAAATTGTGTTCTCGACGAGAGAGTTCCAGGACTATGGTGTTCATGTTGTGACAATGGGGCACGGCGGTGCGTGCGTAACGAGGCCCGGACCAGGCGTACGACATGTTTGGCGTACCGCGGCCAGAGACGCCGCGTGCGTGGAAAATTATTATATCGCAATAGACTTCGTACAATGGTAAATAAAAAAAAAAGGACCTGGGGCACCACAGTGCACTTGCAAACATTCGAGGCCTAGTTCAGTTTACAAAGAAAAATATAATTTAAGAAGAAATAGAATGCCTTGTGTTGAATTCCAATTGCTCTTAATATTAATTTGTCTCGTGAAGAGTGGTATAATTCAAGGCCTTGGAAAGAACAGAACTGGCTATGCACTCGATCCAAAATTATCAAGTTTTTGGCGTTGTTGTTGGGGACTAACTAGTCCTTGGAAGTAGTGTCAGAAATGAGGTAAACAAGTTTTTGGGCAATCAATTTTTTGGCGCCACTGCCTTAAGACTAAACAAGTCTTTGGTAGCAATGTCAAAAATTTGGGTAACAGAGTAACCAACAACAATTGGTGGATCTCGAAGGAAAATGTAGCGCAGTTCACATCATTTTGGTATTAGAACTCCGACTTTCGAACATCGAATCGATATCTATTTTAATCCTTGTTTTTTGACCTTTCATTGAGTGCAGAAAAAAAAATCATAAAAAAAAAAAAGCAAAGGAGATAATGTATTCTTCCTTTTTAGGTTTCTCCTTTTTTTTTTTTTTATTCTTTTTTTTTAATTCTTTCCTCTATTTGATCATGTCTTCAAGTAATGATCTTATAAATAGTAAGGTGGGGCATGACCAATCCTTCATACTGCAGGCCATGCAACAACACTTTGCAAGATTGGAGGTTCGGGTAAATGACATGTGAGATCAGATTGAATAAAATGAAGAGGTGCTGAGAGCCTGAGATGAGTACTTTCTCAAACTCAAAGACAAGAAAGGCGTGTTCCGATAACCTTGAATCATGAAGAGCTTAAGAAAGAATTAAAAGATGGAGAAAAATTTTGATTGAAGGAAAGGTATTGGTTATAAGGCTTGTTTTGAGTGCCCAAGTGAAGGATGATGTCGTTGAGCAACAACATGGGAACATTTTCCATACATGTTGTCATGTTAATAATAAGGTTTGTAGTTTGATAATTGATGGTGGGAGTTATGCTAATGTTGCTAGTGCTTTATTAGTTGAGAAGCCACAATTACTAACACTTAAACACCCTAAGCCATATATAGTTGCAGTGGTTGAATGATAGTAGAGAAGTGAAACTGTAAAAGCAAGTGCTTGTGTCCTTTTCAATTGGGAAGTATAATGATGAGGTTCTTTGTGATGTTGTCCCTATGTATGCTTCTCGGTTCTTTGTGATGTTGTCCCTATGTATGCTTCTCACATCTTATTGGGCAAACCTTGGCAATTTGATAGGAGAGCCGACCATTACAGTTTCAAGAAACGTTTCAGTTTCATGATGGACAAGAAACTTGTAACTCTTGTACCATTAACACCAAAACAAGTGTATGAAGATCAAGTGAGGTTAAAGCAAGAGTGTGATTCAAAAAAGAATGAGAAAGAAAAAGAAAGAAAAGAAAATGAGGAAGAAAAACAAGAGGAAAAAGAAATTGAGAGAAGGAAAGAAAGTGAGAAAAGAAAGGAGTGTGAAAGAAAAAAATATCTGAAAGTGAAAAATGAAAAATGTGAGGCAACAAAAAAAGATCAGGGAGTGAACAAAGAAAAAGGAGATGAATCAAAAAGAAAAGAAAGCTTCTATAAAAAAGAGTGAAATCAAGAGTGCTTTTTATTCTAACAAACCTATGTTTATACTTTTTTACAAATAGACACTTTTGAACATTAAGGATCTTGATTCTTCTTTGCCTAGTGATGTTTCTTCTTTGTTACAGGAGTTCGAGGATGTATTCCTGGAGGGTGGGCCTAGTAGGTTGCCACTCGAGAAGACAAAGGCACTTCAATGCCAAGTGGAGGAATTTATTAGTCCATGTGTTGTACATGTACTACTTGTATCCAAAAAATATGGTCCGTGGAGGATGTGTATTTATTTTAAGTATCATCAACAACATTATGGTTGGGTCGAGACTAATCTTTTCTAGGAAGGGGGAATGATGGGGAATCAGCACAAGGATCCGCTTCAAATGCCGATTGGGCCAATCTCAAGAGCAAGGACCAAAAAGCTTCAAGAGGCTTTCAATGGGCTTGTGAAGGTGTTTATTTAGGCCAACCTAGCTTTTAAAGAAGAGCCCAAGTCAAATCAAGCCTTTCAAGGAATTGGAGCTAAGAAGGAAGTTCAAAAGTTGATGTAGGAGCTTCTATAACAAACCTTGGGAATTCAATCTTAATTATGAAAAATTCAGATTCAGGAGTTTGTAAAATTTTGAAGACACCAAATATATTTCTATTTCCAAGTATTTTGAGTCTTGTTACTATTTTGATTTGAAGTTGTTTTATTTTAGAAAGATATGTTCTCCAAGTCAAAGTGGTAGTTGTTTCATTTAATTTAGAAAGCTTGTTTTGTTAGTCAAATAGGAGTTGTTATTTCTTTTTAGAAAGATTTTTTTTTAGGAGTTGCTTTATTTTAAATTAGAACGTCTTTTTTTCCAAGTGAAAGTTGGAGTTGTTTTATTTGATTTCAAAAGTGGGTGGCCTATATATACCCCCTTATTGTAGTCTTTAGGAGACGTTGATGAATTAAAATTATTTTGTGAGTTTTCTTCATTTAATGGTTCTTGTAAAGAACTTTTGAAACTATCAAGGTTAATTCTTATGTGTTCAAACTAACGGCTCTTGGTTCTTCTAGAATCAAGGGATGGGGTGCTTTCTATTGTTCTTAAGTTTTGGTTCCATATAACCAAGGTGGCCGAATGCAATATCTTTGCATACGGCTCTTGATTCATAATATAATCTAGGGACGGAGACCCTTTATTCTAGATTGTGTTTGAACATCCTTTGAGTAATCCACAACAATTGGTGGATCTCGAAGTAACATGTAGCGGGGTTCACATCACAACATAAATTATTATATATAAAATTTTTTTTTCTATTTTTAAATTGCAATGTAATATTTGGAATACTAATAGCTATACCCATCACACTAGTCTACTATATCTTACGAGGCCTGTGAAGATGAATCACTTAAATTGTTGTGATATCATAGCCTTGCTTTTTTTGGGTGGGTAACGATATATTGTTTTAGAGCTTGAAAGGGTATTTAAAGGCATTGTAGGGTTAAAGGCCTTAGCCTATAATGACTAATATTGGGAAGATTGTAGGAAGTTATTTTCTTTTTAAGTTTCTTCCACACAAATCCTAAGTCTGAAACAATCTTGTTTGGATATCTGAACCACAGAATTACCTTAAATTGTTTTGGAAGAAAAATGGGAATTGGTGAAATAAGGACACTACATCAAGATTCAAGATAGCAGGGATAATATAGAGAATTATTTTTATAGAAGCATAAAATTAAGGATTGACCAAAGAGAGTACTTTGATCTTATTTCAAAACGAAAACATCAGAAAATGACCATAAATAAGAACAAACCGAAATACGCCCTGAGCACGAACGCAAAGATCAAAGAAAAGACTATTGTGCAGCGAACTTCTCTTGCCTATTACGACTTCTTTTCTTTAAATCCCAGCATCCTTAGTTTCCTTCGTAGTATGTACTTAAGATGAAGCTCAGCAACATCCTCCCGTAGCTCCTTCCACCTTTCCTCTAACTCATCTTGTTTCTCCTCTGAGGTATTATATAAAAACCTCTCCATCATGAACTTCCTACCCCATTTTGGCAAGTATGGAAAGATGTCGACAAAGTCAGGTGCAGACATGTAACGACTCTAGAAATCCTCGTTGCCACCATTGTTATTGCCAATCGCCTTTTTCTTTGGGATCTTTTAAGGAGCTTTTTCCTTTTTGGTCCCTTCACATTTTTGAAAAGTTCTAAAACTCGAGTAAATTTGAATTTTTTTTTTAAAAAATGGCAAAACGGTGCATTACTACTAGTGTACAAGTTGCAAAACTGGAACTTTTCTAGATCTTGGATGACGAAACGGACCTCACCTTTGGATTTGTCTTGCAAAATCTAGTTACCTAAACGAATTTGGTTAAATTTCGAGACAGTCATATTTTCACGATTTTTGGGGCATCGGATGCTCGATAGACCCCAAAAAACGAGATTTTTGAGAAAATTCTCAAAAATTGAAAATAAATTAAGAAAATTTCATTTAAAATAAATTGAACGCGACGTGGGCCACTCATCTAACTTAAAATTAAGTTAGACAAAAGGAAGTTAGGGTGAAGAGAGCGATTTTCAGTTTTTAGGTGCCAAAGAGAGGGAAAGAAAGGAGAGAGACTTCAACTTCTCTCTATGATCTACGAAGATTTGTTGGTCGAAATTCGTCGGGCCAATAATGAAAGTTCATCTACTCGATAAGGGCTACGCATGGGTACCAAAAACACGGGATTTCACCGAGGATTCAAGCAAGGAGTTTGGGAAATCAAGGTTTCAGGCTGAGAGCTTCCTACTCATCTTTCGCTCACGAGGTAGAGATTCTTCCCTACTTTGGTTGTGTTCCACTCCTAGAAATTTGTTTGGTTGTGTTTCATGCCCTAAGGGTCTGTTTGGTTGTGTTTTATGCCTTAAGGGTCTGTTTGGCCATGTTTTGCCTTAAGGGGTTGTTTAGTGAAACTTTTGGGAATGTGGGAATAGTGCCTTATTTTGACCCTATATGATGTCCAGATTTTAGGGTTGATTTTTGGTTGGAAAAAGAGGGAATTTAGACTAGTGTTCTTCTTGGAAATTGTAGCTGCAGTTGTGAAATTGAGGTTAGGCTTTTGAATCACCAAAATTGGACCTCTATAATTCAAGTTATGGTCCATTTTCCAAGACTGCCATAGGCTACCCTGTTTTGACCCTACATATTATCCAGATTTTGGGACTGATTTTCGATAGGGAAAAAGGGGGAAATTGGACTAGTGTCCTTCATACAAATTGTAGCTGTATCTAAGAACTTGATGTTAGGATTTTAAATATCCCAAATTGGACCTCTATAACTCGAGTTATGGTCCATTTTCCAGGACTGCCATAGGTTGCCCTGTTTTGACCTCATACACCGTCCAGATTTTGGGACTGATTTTCGGTTGGGAAAAAGAGGAAATTTGGACTAATGTTCTGATGGAAATTATAGTTTCATCTATAAACTTGATGTAGGCTTTTGAATCACCCAAATTGGACATGTACAACTCAAGTTATGGTCCATTTCCCGTGACTGCTACAGCTTAGGCTTTTTAATGGTTTGTGTCCAGATTTTGGGACTGTTTGTTAGTGATATGCTCTAGCCCAATGGCATATACATTTTCATTATATGTTTATATACATGAGGCATTTATCATTTTATCTTGTTATTTAAATTGTGGTTTAACTTGATAAAATCAGATCCTTGAATAGTTAGCTCCACTTTATGTCATCAAGTATGTGACTTGATAGTAAAATCTTAAGGCATAAGAACACTATTCTAAATAGTCCATAGTCGATCATTATTGTGGGAATAATAATGAAGTAAGACTATTATGTTTTCTGAGAAAAGACCACGTTTTTCTAGTCATGAACATAAGATGTTACTCAGAACATAAATACATGTTAAGTTCATGTTATTGGACTGACCGGCTATGAGAAATACTACATGGATTATGTCATCAGTAATTCTCATTGCAATAGTGGTATTTGAGTCCTTTGACTTGAATTCACCATGGATTCCTACATGAGGAACTTCGTGTCTTGACGTAGCTCAATGATGTCTTTAATAGGATGGTAATACAGGCTATGGTTGGGCATGCAGTAAATCATGTGGAGGAATGTGAGTAATAGTGAAGGAATTTGTCCGCTCTTGAGTGGTGAGATGTCTATTGGCCTCTTGATAAGTGAGACTGAGAAATGCATGGCCATGCTCGAATGAGATTGATAGGAGTTATCAATATCATTTGTTTAGTCAGTCTACTTGTTTTTCATTATATTAGCATACGGCCTACATGTCGTTGTTTTTATTGACACAACATGTGTGTCTATTTTTATTATTTTAGCATAAAACTAACGCCTGATACTAGCTTGTAATGAAAGAAGAGCGAAGAATGGAATGGAGGCCCGTTTTTATTCTTAGACAAGCCCATAAAGCTAAGGTTTTGCAATGGATTCCAACACCAAGTAGCTAGTTTCGAATCGAGTTTGGAACTATTCTGTGGTATTATGGCTTGTTGTATGGAATGTTTTGTGGGCATCTCCTTGTCACAACTAGTCTTGAGGATCAAGTTGTCATTGCTTGAGTTTGAGTGACATGCTTTGTGGTAATTGATTGGAGGTCAATATGTGTGTCATAATGTATTGACATGTGATGAGTTTGTGTATGGATAAGGCCATTGCATGGCTTGTTTATAGGCTATTTGTGGACATGTTATGTCATAATTTGGCCTAGAGGATAAAGTATGTGATTCGTGCCACGGTAGGGTGATCCGGAATCAACAAAATTTGTTTCCTATTTTCCTCCTACTGCCGTAGTCAAGCTACTGCAGTATAGCGGTCTAGGGTCGAACACGGGATGTCATCCCACAAATGTGATTCGTATCATGATTCAAAATGGCGAGGCTTTCATTTGATTTTCTATTTGCATTAAAAATGTGGGTGTCATTGGCCACTAAAGCACTAAACAAATTTAAATGAGGCGCGAGAGACCAGCTACTTGGGTCACTAGCTTGATAAAATGAGGTCGCAATGGTGTCTCGGGTTATTTCCAGATTAGTGGCAAATGACATATATAGTCATTTCAAACCGATCTTTGTTTGACTTTAAACCAACCCTTAAAAACATTCCTACTTGAACTTAACCATTTACTAAGCATTCAATGTTCCAGCAGTAGAAAAATAGCATTTAACCTAATTTCAGTGGCTCGTAAATGACATCTAAAGAATGTTAGTGTATCTACCATTAAGAATACACTGAACTCTAAAGCATGACAAGTATTGACCAAAAGAAAAACATTAAATAGCATTAAACCCTAGTTTAAGCCTGAACACATAAATGCAAGCATTCTGCCCATTTAAACAGAGGAACACCTGCGGGACCCCATTAACCAACCTAGCAACCCTCCTCTCCAAGGTTTTGAGGCTTAGCCAAACATCCTTTGAGTTGTCATCCTCAGTGTGGGTGTTTGGGTCACAAGAAAACGAGAGAAAGAAGAGATGTATAGAAAACTGTAACCTAAAATGAGAAGTCATGCTGATTTACAATGAATGAAAGCTGTGGTTACAAAAGTTATAAGGTGGCTCTATATAGCCACACAAGAGATGGGAAATACCAAAAATACCAAAAATATATGATTACATTGGGGACAAATGGGAATTATACAAAACGGTTAGTCATTGATCAAAATCAGGGCAACCAATTTCGCTTATAAGATAGCGAATTTCCTCGCCATCATAGCTTAAAATATGGCCATAGCGAAATTCCCTCGCTAGATCGCTTAAATTCACCATGGTTGCAAAATTCGCAATCCTGCGAAATTTTGCCATGCCATAGCGAAATCCCGCACCCCCGTATTGCCTCCCGCACGCCCACCTCCATTCTTCCGGCTCCACTTGGACATTCTTCTCATCCCCGCTTTGATGAAATCGCCGAGAATTCACACGAACTTGGCATAAATCATTACTAATACGAAGCCAAGCTTGAAATGATGGCTGAGGTTCCCAAAACCTGCAAAACTACCAAAAACAACCTCGAAACAAATCAAGAGTACTAAACTGATTCGCACATGTCAATCTGGCCATTCATATGATTAGTACGCAAAAGCACCCAAAACCTATCTTAAATAGGACTCAAAATAGCACTTTTTGGGTACTAATCAGTATGTCATTGCTTGATTGGTGATGACTTATTGATGTTGATATATGTGTGTGCAAACATGTTGACATGAAATGTGTAATTGTTTGGAAACTTTATGTTGATTGATATAATTGTCTATGATGCATGGGTGATATGCATTTAGCACTGCAGGCATATAAAGATTCATCATATAATGTGACATGGTATAGCATGAAATGGTATATCGTGACAGATATGCATCGAGGACACGTGATCAAATGGATTTGAGTGCATGGTTATAATCAACACTGCATTTGGTGTTTGTTTTGGTGGGTTCAGTACGGTGGGACAACGTCTAACAGGGTCACACGGTTCTATACATGAAAATGAAAATATGTGTTGGGTAATAGCAAGTAGGGATAGATACCCCCTCGGGTGAAAGCCCTGTTATTTTTGGTTATACATATGTGTCCAACGGTGAAAGCCCGTGAAAGTTTAGGAAAGCGTGCGAAGCCTGCGATGAGACCCTGAAATATTCACTACCCACAAAAAGACACATGGTTTTGAATATAAATGATTATTAAGGTGTAACATCCAAAAAGCTTTTGGTTTGAAAACAAATGAATTTGTTTTGTAAAATGATCATTTGATGTAATCCATAAATGATGGATTTTATCACACATGGGCTTTGGCATTGTGTGATAAGAGTCGGTAAGGGCTTGGGTGTGATGAGAGTCGGTAAGGACTCGGGGCATGGTATATGGTTGAGCCTCATCTCATCTCATGGCATGTAGAATTCCAACCTAGGATTGCATAATCTTGTTTGGAATGTGTGAATTGTGGAACATTACCATAGCATGTGCACTTTGGTGGGGAGTAGCCCTTGTAGGAAGTTTACTCAACTGGGCATGGCTCACCCTATATGGGAAACATTTTAGGTGCAAGACAGACACTGGTGGACGACGCTCATTCGAGGCCGCAATTGTGAAGAAGGTCGACATGTGGCCTTGTTACCATTTTGTAAAATTTTTTGGAACAATCTTGTTCTAATGTGTAATATTTATAAGATTGTTGTAATTAAACTCTATGAATTGTTTTAAATATAATTTGTATGTTTTTAAAATGAACATGTTTAAATAGACCTCTATGTATCCATTTTTACTCATAAGTGACTCTGGTGAGGTCATCAGATATATCAGCCTCTGATGGGCCATGTTACTATATTTCAGATAGGTTGGATTTTGGATGTAGCCCCCATTACAAAGGAGACTCTGTCCGATTTTTGTTAAATTATGGATCCCATAAATGGGACATAACAATGCGATATCAGGTCACCCGATATCCAAGAGTTTTCCACAAGTTGATGGTTCGTCAACCAACCCCCGGGTTTTGGGGCTTCACAGCTTGGTATTAGAGCTTAGGTATACAAGTACTTAGGGCTTGAGGGGCATGGACTTAGGCCAGGACATTTATGGTGTATCTGATACCAATGTCATAACTTAGTATCAGAGCTTGGGTCTACGAACACCTAAGGCTTAGTGGGCATGGGTTTAGGACATACAGTTATGGTAATGCTGTTTACAGACACTGTGCTTATCAGATCTGGTACCAACTTCATAGCTCTGCATCGCATGTGAGGTATGATTAACTAGGACTTGATGGGCATGGGTTTAGACCATTGCATTCATTATGCATTTCATGGTTTGTACTACGTGATTATGTGCTACATATTGCTTTAATTATATACATGGTAGAATGTATATAGGAAAAGATGAACACTAGGGTTAGAGAACATAGCCTTAGGGGTTCGGAAAATGAATGAACGAATTAGTTCAGGATGTGAGGTCTATTAGTGGTTAGCACATGCGCTACTAGTTAGACAAGGAGAGAATGTCTAGCCACTTTCAGTAAATCCCTAGTATGGTGGGATTGGGTCAAAGCCTCAAGGAACTTGGAGGTAATGACATGGGAAAAAGTTTCGCGGAGGCCTTCACGGGCATCGGGACGCCCCAAAACTCGGGGCCGCTTGACAACCGCCAACCTTCGCGGAATAATCGTGGGATGTTGCAACCCGACACCACTCATGAAAATCGAGCAGAGTCTCCTCTGCACGAGGAGCTTCCGCCCAAAACAACCTATCCCAAACGCTTACAACGACCACACAGGTCCACATGCGAGTAAAATAATGGTCATGGGCCCCGGTGATTAATACTCACAAAACACATCAACTATATACAGTTCAAGAGTTAATAAATTATTTCTTTTACCAAACATATATCAAAATTTAGAGTTTTAATACATGTTATACAAAAGATACCCAAAGCCACAACCCGCTTCTAAACGCCGGCCTTTAATGAGCGTCGTCCTCGCACACTCCCCAGACTTCAAATAAGGATCCCCGACAGGCAGGAGCAAAAGCCCCAGAGGATAATTTCTCATATGGGTTACTCCCCACCTAAATGCACATGTCATGGCAAACAATCACATCCAAGCAATTACATGAACCTATTCAAATGTCTACATGACCAATCCTATCTCCCGAGTCCTCACCGACTCCCTCACATATGCCTAAGTCAATGCGAAATATCCAGCCTTTCAAACAAAGCTTTTGTTCTTCGGAAACTTAATACCGAAGTTTCGTAAAAATATTGACTACCCTCCCCGCGAATTGCTAGATAACATGATCTCGCTGGGACGACTCTCCAAGGCAATTTTCGTGAAAATCTTCCGTCAAATTCCTTCACAAACATTTTTCCTTTTATTTTCTTTCATGTCAAGTGCACTCTCATCACTCCTAATATTCTGGGGAGTGTCTGTTGCATATGGAATGTGGCTGTGATACCAATCCCAACAAACTCATGCTTATATATAAAACATGTATATACTAACATAATTAATCCACAAAAATCATGTTATTAAATTCACATCAATAACACCAAAATTAGCTCACATAGCTAATTAAACACAAGCAATTCAGTTTGAATCACTCAACATCATAAAGTACCACACCAAAAAATCAAGGAATATTCATGTGAACAAAGGAAACCGGGTTGGCACTGTTCACGACCACAACAATAAGGATTTTCTCCACTCGATTCAAATGTTTTGAGACCAAAAACATGGCTAATCCGAGCCTCAGAACATCCCCAACCATTTACATGGCTCTTAGTCAAAGAATAACACAAGTAGAAAGATCCCCATCTCTTGAGTTGTCTAACTCCACCAAATCCTGTCTAAGCGTAGCCCTCGCCGCGCAAATCGACTTTGCTTCTGTTCGCCGAGAACCGACTATCCTAACGATCGCAAATCTGTAGAGTAAGACCCTCTCTAAACTTCAAAACCCAACCTACCGCATCAACTCCACTTTAATCGACGCTTTTCTTTGTGTTTTAATGGAGAAGACAACTATTTGCTATTTTGTCTTATTCACTTAACATTTCCAATAATTCCCAATGTGTCCCTTTTCTTAATTTCTGACACTTGGCACAATTTCATCCATTCATTCTCATCATCTCTCTAATCATGCAACATGTGTCACATGAGTACATGTAGTAGGTGACTTTTGTCACATCACATGTATTTCATAAGCCATTTTACGGCACCCGACACTCGGTGCCTCAAAAAATGTGAAATTCCAACTGTCTCGGAATTCAATGAAATTCGACATGGTAGCTAGATTTCGCGAGACGATTCCAACGGTGAAGTCTGTTTCGGCGATAGCTTGCCTCGCTTGCCGAACCTGACCACTCCTCTCTTGGACATCACCTTCAAGAAGACGTGATCACCTGATGGAAATAAAATCAAAACGCAGCGGAATTAGGTTTTAAAATTTTTCCAGAAAATCTTATTTTCGCAGAACCCATGCAAACACATATTAATATCAAAGGTGAAGATCAGATCTATGTAATTCAAGCACAAGTATAGAGATTTGTCAGCAAGAGGGTTGAAACAACTCCCTCGCACAAGGGCGTCTGGCTCCGCCTCCTTCCTCGAGGTGGGCATCAACGATCTGCATTTGGAATAATACACTCTAGGTTTTCCTGCCTGCATTCACCTTGCGCACTCACACAGAAAAGGGAAGGGATCTCTAAGGGGAAGAGACTCTCTAGGAAACTATGGTTTGAAAAAAAACTTCCTTTTTTTTTTTTTTTTTTTCTTTTGGCTTCCTCTTCAAAGACAACCACCCCGAAATATACCTCCGCCGGGTTTTATATAGACAGCCAAATCCTTATCGATAAGGAAATGAAATTAATTATATTTAATATCTTAATTAAATCCTTATCGTGATAAGGAAACGAATTAATAATATTTAATATTCTTAAATTAAATCCTTATCGATATGAAATGAATTAATAATATTTAAAATTTAATTCAAATCCTTATCGATAAGAAACGAATTAATTATATAATAACAATTCAAATATTATTACCCCTTAAGGATATTTCCTTATTCAATGAGCAAACGTAATTAAATTCGAATTTAAATAACAACTAATTGTTATTTGTAATTTAAAAATAATCTCATCATTTTAAATTACTACGAGAGTGCAATTTATTCCAAATCATGAATCGCTCATTGTAGTAATGTAGAGGTGGAATCGACCTATGGACTGTAATTTCAAGTTCAATAAATTCACAATTAATTAAACTCTTTAATCAATTATTTTAATTTATTAATTTCAAAGTTATCCACTAAAACTTGAACAACTCTCGTCCCACAAAGACGATTTACCTCGGAAAATTTAGAGTGTCCATTGATTTAATCATTACATGCGCTCTATCCTCCAAGAAGTGGTTCATAACCAGAGTCTAGTGAAATTACCATTTTGCCCTCTAATTATATCTTGATCCTTAAGTTCCATTAATCCAAGAGTGAACAAGCACTTATAAACTTGTTATAAATTAGAGCGCCAAACCGTTTCGCCTGCAACTAACACTTAAGGGAACCAATCAGTCCAAAGCCATGTGAAGGGCTGGATTCCATGTCCATAGTTCACATTCCTACCACATACATCAATGGGCCTCCAAGATGCTATCAGTCTATTTCATAACGTGGCTTTAACCCATGACTCAAAAGGCCCAATGACAAACAGAGTCTATGACTACTCGTGATCAGACTGATCTCGCATATGATCATATAGCGGCGCTTGAATTCGAGATAAATGTGATTTAAAGAATTCGAAACTACGCCTCGTCCCGTCCTATATAATCTTATTATATATAGAGCCTCCACTTTATCGCTACATTAGTGACTCGGATTAAGGTCACTATTCTCAATGATACGACCGCCCCAAGAATATTTAATTTGAAGACCCCAAACTTCAATTAATTCATTACGGATAATGATTTTATAAACTATAACCTCTCGATCCTCTCGCATAACTCAAGTATACACTAGGTTATGGTTACATTAATAAATCTGGGATTTTCTGACGTTTCATTCATACATTATGCACAAAATAGCTAAATGTAATAAATACGACACTTTTATTAATTTCATAAAACATAAATATAAATTCATGCTTTACAGGGCACTATCCCTAACATCACCAACCTCGAACTCTAAGGGTTGATGTCGTGACACAAGATAGTTTTCCGCCGCCTGAGCCGTGAGAAGACACTGTCATATCAAGCTCACCTTCTCGGAGGTGTCTCTAATTAGATCAGGACCAGTGATGGAGCTCTCTCCCACCTCGGTCCAACATATCGGTGATCTGCATGGCCTCCCATACAATGCCTCATATGGTGCCATCTGTATACTCGCTGATAACTGTTGTTGTAGGCGAATTCCACTAAGGGCAAGTGCTTTTCCCAGCTACCCTTATGATATAGGACGCATGCTCGCAGCATGTCCTCTAACACCTATATGGTCCTCTCTAACTGACCATCCGTCTGTGGGTGGAAAGCTATACTCATGGTCAGCTGTGTGCCCATAGCCTTTTGGAAACTCTTCCAAAAGTGCGTCATAAACCTCGGGTCTCTATCCGACACTATGGATACTGGTACTCCATGTAGCCGGACTATCTCTTGAATGTACAACCGACAGAATCTCTCCAATGTGAAGGTTATCCGCACGGCTAAAAAATGTGTCGACTTCGTCAGCCGGTCCACTATCACCCATACCACATCATGTCCTCGCAGTGTCTGTGGCAAGTGGGTCACAAAATCCATCGTGAAGTTCTCCCATATCCACTCAGCCACCTCCAATGGCTGAAGTAGCCCCGCTGGCTTCTGGTGCTCAACCTTAACATGAAGACACGTAAGACATCGTCAAACAAAGTCCCCTACGTGTCTCTTCATCTCGCTCCAATAGTACTGGCGACGAAGATCCTGATACATCTTCGTGCCACTTGGATGCATGGAAAATCGAGAGCAGTGAAACTCCCTGAGAATCTCCTCTCTCAAATCGGTCAACTAGGGAACCACTACCCGTCCTCTATACCAAAGACTACCATCTACATGGATGGTCCAACCCTCGTCACTGCACCCACGCACGGTCCTCGATGGACACTATCTCCGCCCCGTCCCCGGACTCACAATTTGCTCAACAGAGACGGTAGTTACAAAACTCCCAACGCATTCCCGAGCTTGCTTCTATGTACTATAGCCCAAACTATCCTTAGCGCCTCTCGAAAGCATCCGCCACTCCCAGAAGCCATATTAGCCAATACCCCCTGCGGATTTAACCTGAAAGGTATCATCACCACATTTGCCTTACCGCATTTGCAATGCAAAGTGAAGTCATAATCCTCTAGGAACTCCATCCATCCTTGCCTCATGTTGAGGTCCCGCAGTGAAAATATACGGACTTTTTGTGGTCCGGAGACGATAAATAGTGGCGCCAAATCTTCAACGCTAAGACTACGCCACCAACTCCATGTCGTAGGGTAATTTCCGCCATGATTCTCTTCAACTGACGTGGAACCATAAGCTCACTATCCCGAACCGCATCAAACACATCCCATCCGGCCTCGAGGCATCACAATACACTATAAAATTCCATGTCCGTCCGGACTATCAAGATAGAGCAAAGAGTAAGCCCTCCTCTTCAACTCCTAAAAATGCCTCCTCGCATCGGGTCATCCTGTCTCAAACTTGACCTCCTTCCGGGTCAATCTTAGGTGCCGCTTAATCGAGAAACTCAATGAATCTCCTCAGACCCATCCAATCCCAAGAAGCTACGATTCAAGACTCGACTTCGCCTCGCCAACCCATCACGGCCTCAACTCAGTCCACCGACACGCCCGATGATGGCACCACGTGTCCTGGTGGTTCCCACCTCGCAAGCCAAACCCGCATTTGGTTCGAACTTTGGCATATAGCCGATGATCTCTCAACAACCTGTAAACGATCTCAAGTGATACTCATGCTCCCACTCGACCGGGAGTAGATCAAAAATGTCATCCACGGCATTCAATACGACAACCTGATCTAGATAGGGCTGGAATACCCATGCATGGAGGTCCATGAATGCTGGCACATTCGCCAATCCAAAGCGGGCATCACCAGACTCAAAGTGCCCTAGCGCAATCCTAAACACCGCCTGTGTGGATATCTCGTCTCCCTAACCTCACCGATGGCACCAAAGGGTGAAGGTCTATCTTGAGTAGACTCTCAAGGCTCCTTCAACTAATCAAACAAGTCATCAATCCGACAATGGGTACCGATTTGATCAGAACCCTGCTCAACCTAAGCAGTCAATGCACAAATGGCTGGTCTGTCTTCTTTTCAGAATAGAACCTGAGCGCCCATGGTAAGTGTTCTGGGCCGAATGAACCCCTTGTCCAAAGAGTCTGTAGCTGGACTCCTCGAGTTCCCCGTGAACTCAATTGCGCCATTCTATGTGGAGTCGTAGAGATGAGTACTAGGGTGTAACTCGATACCGAAGTCTACAACCCTCTGCAGAGGCAATCCCGGTAGCTCATCCGAAAAAACATCCTCATGTTCCAGCAAAGGCAAAAGTGTGTGCACTAAGTAGATCTGTCTGTCTCACCTGCTCCTTCTAGGGTAAGGCTTGCTAGCTAACCCGCCAACTGTCCCTGACACCTGGACTCGTACATTGTCTGGGGCAAAATATCATGCTTTGTCCCCCCGCCACAAATAACAGTACCGTCCCGTGTAGCAACCCTCCTATGCTCACAATCGAGCAACGACTCGTAGCTCGTCGTCAATCCATCCCAGGATGACGTCGAACTCGACATGTCCATGACCCTCAGTCCACCGTGGCCGCAGAACCCCGGCATTCTAACTCGCAAATCCACGACATATCATCCCCTATCCTCGCCCCTAATCCCTGGGAGAACTCACATACAAGGGCTCCTCCAAGGCCTCAACCTCTAAGCCCAACTCTATCATAACTGATGCAGCGATAAATGAATGTGAAGCACCAGAATCAAATAACACTCTTACCCAAGTCATTGCCTCTAGATCTCTAGAGGTCTTTGCCCAGTTCCACCATACTTGGGCCTCACCCACTAGCTGGAATGCAGCTAGTATGATCCCCGGTCGTAGATAGGAGGTAATCTCCATAGCTCCTAATACCTTCTCAACCTCACGTATGAACCAATGGTCTCCGCCACCATCGACTCTTCCCCGCGAATGTCGGAGGATGATGTGCCCCGAACCTCTCGAGGTTACCGGACCTTCCTTGGCTACCGCACTAGTTCGTGCAATAGCGCAGCCGCAATACCTACAAATTTCAAGAAAGCCTGATGGTCAAACACTGGTGGTGCTTGGCTAGCACCTCGTGGACGCCCTCTACATCCTCACCCTCGACTAGCCATCTACACATGTCAAATGGCAAGTTAAGATTCAATGCAATATCTCTAAGGTGTAAACACAGCCTCGAGACACTATTCACATACCGAAAATTTTCATACACTATGTTCATGCATTCATAGGTAATGCAAGACAATAATTTAATATATTAAATCATATTTAACAAAAAAATATTTTATTTTATTTTATTTAAAGAAAATTTATTTGATTTCTTTTTATTTGATTTGATTTTTTTTTTTTGAAAACTTTGTAAACAGTGCTCATGAATAAGCAGAAACTAAAATAAAGGACTCGTAACAGTTGTTCGAGTCAAGTCCGAAATAAGTACGCACCCACCCTCGCCCGCAACCTTATGAGCACAAAGCAGCTACCGGCCGCCGCGGTCATGGCACACTAGGGGCCGTCGCAGTTCGCCCAATCAGGTCGCGGGCGCACCAGCGCCATGTCGCAGCTTGGGCCGGCCAGGTCACGCCAAGACACTACGCCGCATCACTGTGTCGCCGCACGCTCGCGTAGTCGCGCTTCCACCGCTGCCGCTACGCCAGACGCAGAACTCCCAGCTGCCAGATCGCGGCGCATTGCTACGCTCGTGATCGCGAACCCCAGCGCTTATATCGCGACCCGTCGCCTTCTCACCACAATACGTAATTTTGCATCGCGACACTCGCCGCCAGCGCCCATCGCTGGGCTAAGCCACGCCGCATCGCCCTTGGGCGTGCGACCATAGCGTTGTCGTACACAATGTCCGGGCCTTATCGCGCTTCCCGTCGTTTGATGGACATGCACGCCCTACGTGCTCAGAAACTCGCTTATGTCACGATACAAGATGTCAGACGCGGATCAGTTTCGGGAATTGGGTAGTAGCCCATTCTAGCTCCTGCACCTTCCTTTTTTTTTTTTTTTCACATCATTTTTTTTTCTTATTCCAACTACTGGAAAACCACCGATTTTTTTTTTTCCAATTCCAGTAGAACAAAATAAATTTATTTAAAATTTATTTTATTTTATGTTTTTCCAGTTTTACACACTGTAAAAACTTAGAAAAAAAAAATCTCTTCTCATCATTTTTTTTTCCTATGTGCTATTCACTGCTTACCACAATCACACAATCTACAACACATGATCACACAATTCTATACAACAAATCATGTTATGCACACCATTTCCACACATAAAACACCATGCATGCAAAGGTTTCATCTTGCTCATGGATCGCTCAGGTAATCACATACCTAAACTCTAACATCGAGCTGTGATGCTCATATAACTTAATGACCATGGCCTTAGCCCAAGTCCCTCAAGCCCTAAGTATTCGTATACCTATGCTCTGATACCACCGAGCTCCCAAGGTAATCGTTTACCTTAAACTGATACCAAGTCGTGAAGCCGGTATCGATCTCAAACCAGATACACCCACCGAAATCTCAAGGTAATCGCTTACCCTTAGCCTGATACCAACTGCGGACGCCCAAAACCCAGGGGTCCGTTGACAAACCGTCAACCTACGGAATAATCGTGATGCCCAAAACCCAACACCACTCATGAAAATCGACAGTCTCCTTTCAGACGGAGCTCACCCAAAAACAACCTGTCCCTAAACAGTTTACAATGACCACACAGTGGTCCACATGTGAGTGCAACACGCCACTTAGGCCCCTGCATTAATACCCACAAAATACATCAACTATATACAATAGTTCAAGAGTTAATAAATTACTCTTTACCAAACATATATCAAAATTTAGAGTTTTAATACATGTTATACAAAACGGATACCCAAAGCCACAACCCGGCTTCCTTCTAAACGAGGCCTCTAGTGAGCACCGTCCTCGTGCACACTCCCTGTACCTGAAATAGTGATCCCTCGACAGGGTGAGCAAAGCCCAGTAGTGATAATTTCCTACATGGGTTACCCCCCACCTAAGCGCACATGCCATGGCAAACAATCACATCCAAGCAAGTACATGAACCTACTCGAATGTCTACATGACCAATCCCATGTCCGGTCCTCACCGACTCCTCACATATGCCTAAGCCGAATGCGAGAATATCCGCTTTTCAAAACAAAAGCTTTTTGCTCGGGGTACTTACAACTGAAGCCTCATAAAAATATTGGACTACCCTCCGAGACGAATTGTTGGATAACGCTCCGAAACAGTCATGGTCCTCATCCGCAGTGATCTGTTAGACGACTTTCCAAGACAATTCTTTGGAAAATCTTCCGTCATTCCTTTCACAAACATTTTTCCTTTTTATTTTCTTTCATGTCATGCACTCACTCCTAATATTCTATGCCCCAAAGGTATATGGAATGCATGATTAATCCCAACAAACTCATGCTTATATATAAAACATGTATATACTAACATAATTAATCCATAAATCATGTTATTAAATTCACATCATTAACACCAAAATTAGCTCACGGCTAATTAACAAACACAAGCAATTCATTTTGAATCACTCAACACAAAAATTCACACCAAAATCATGTATCTATTCATGTGAACAAAGGAAAAACCCCGCTGGCACCGCTCACGGCCAAAACAATAGGGATTTTCTCCACTCGATTCAAATGTTTTGAGACCGAAAACATGGCTAATCCGAGCCTCAGAACATCCCCAACCATTTACATGGCTCTTAGTCAAAGAATAACACAAGTAGGAAAAGATCCCTATCTCTTGGAGTTGTCGGAACTCCACCAAATCGGTGTCTAAGCGTAGCCCTCGCCGCGTAAATCGACTTTGCTTCTGTTCGGCTGAGAACCACTCCATCCGAATGACCGCAAATCTGGGGAGAGTATGAGCTCTCTCTCTCTAAAACTTCAAACCAACCCATCAGATCAATTCCAGCCACTCAGACGTTTTCTTTGTGTTTTAATGGAGAAGACAACTATTTCTATTTTGTCTTATTCACTTAACATTTCCAATAATTCCCAATGTGTCCCTTTTCTTGATTTTTGACACTTGGCACAATCTTAGCAATTCATTCCCATCATCTCTCTAATCATGCAACATGTGTCACATGAGTACATGTAGTATCTTTGTCACATCACATGTCTTTCATTAAACCGTTTTACTTACTCGATATCCGGTGCTCTCAAAAATATGAAATTCCGATTGTCTCAGAATTCGACGAAATTCGACGTGGTAGCTAGATTTCGCGAGACGATTCCAACGGTGAAGTCCGTTTCATCATCCGAGATCTAGAAAAATTTTGGTTTTTGACAGAAATTACCGTTTTACCATTTTTCAGAAAATTTGAATTTTCCAAGGTTTTACAAGTATTTCCCGGAGTCTGCTCGACATGTAAAAGCTCAGGAGTTCCTAGAGTTAAAACAAGGAACAATGACAGTGCTCGAATATGTGGCTAAGTTCACTGAGTTAGCCCGTTTTGCAGGAGATTATGTGGCCACAGATATGGTCAAAGTGAGAAAGTCTGAGGATGGTTTGAAGATGTCCATCCAAGGTAAAATTGTGGGAATCCTCCTACAAGACATGAACTTGATGGTCAAGATAGCTATGGCCATTGAGAAATAGGTGGACGACGCACTGAACATCCGAGAGGTGGGTGTTGAAGTTAAGTGAAAGGTTTGGGCTTAGAGGTTGAAACCTTGGAAAAGCCGATGTATGTGAGTTCTCCCCTAGGAACTGTGGTGGAAAGTTAATCGATATGCTCGATTGTGAGTTAGGAGATTCAGGCATTCTACTCACTGTGGACCTAAGGGTCATAGACATGTCGGAGTTTGATGTCATCCTTGGAATGGATTGGTTGACAGCACACTGAGTCATCATTGATTGTGATCGTAAGAGAGTTACCACCTACGTATCCGACGGTACTTGGTTTACGTTTCAGGGGGATAAGCACGATGCTTTACCCCAAGCCATGTACAACTCTAGGTGGCACAGCACGTGCAACTTGATGGATAGCCGGGCTAGCCTACCATAGAGGACTCCAGGCAGGTATGAGTTGAGTCTACCGAGTCGCTATATGAGGATCGCTTTCAGATGAATCCACGGATTACCTCCGCAGAGATAAGATAATATCACAGGTGGAGAGTAGGACTTCACCATTAAGTTACACCCTAGTACATCGCCTATTTATATGACTCCACATAGAATGGAACCTATTGAGTTGCAAGAACTCAAGGTCTAGTTACAAGAATTGGTGGTAGGGGCTTTATTAGACTGAGCACTTCACCTTGGGGCGCTCCAATGTTGTTTTCCAAGAATAAGGACAAGACCCTTCAACTTTGCATAGATTATCGGCAGTTGAATAGGGTTACTATCAAGAATAGGTACCCTTTGCCAAGGATTGATGATTTTTTGATTAGCTAAGAGGGGTGCAGGTCTAGTCCAAGATAGATCTTCTCACCGGTTATCATCAGTTGGGAGTTAGGGAGGCAGACATCCCGAAGACAATGTTCAGGATGCGGTATAGGTATTTCGAGTTCACGGTGATGCCCTTTGGATTGACGAATGCTCCAACGACATTCATGGACCTTATGCATAGGGTGTTCTAGCTCTACCTAGATCTATTCGTTGTGGTTTTCGTGGACGACATCTTGATCTACTCCAAGTCTGAGGAGGATCATGAGGGTTACTTGAGGATTGTTCTCCAGACCTTAAGAGAACATCAGTTATATGCCAAATTCAACAAGTGTGAATTTTGGCTTACTAAGGTGAGATTCTTGGGGCACGTGGTATCGATTTCGGGGGTATCCGTGGACCCAGAGAAGGTTGAGGCAGTTATAAGTTGGGAGAGACAGAAGTCTGTCTTCGAGATACACAATTTCTTAGGATTGACATGGTATTACAGGAGGTTCATTGAGGACTTCTCCCAATTGGCAGCGCCTATGACGAGATTGACTCGGAAAGAGGTCAAGTTCAAGTGGAATGACTTGTGTGAGAGAGCATTCCAGGAATTGAAGAGGAGGCTTACTTCAGCTCCTATTGTGATAGTCCCAAAAAGGGGACAGAGGTACATAATGTATTATGATACCTCTAAGGACGGACTTGGGTGCGTTTTGATGCGATCCGAGAGGGTTATGGCTTATGGTTTTTGGCGGTTAAAGAACCACGGGTGGAGTTACCCCACACATGACATGGAGTTAGCGGCAATTGTCTTTGCTTTGAAGATTTGATGCCACTACCTATACGGTGAACAGCTCGAGTTGTTTTCAGACCACAAAAGTTTGAATTATATTTCACACAACGGGATCTCAACATGAGGCAACACAGGTGGATGAAGTATCTGGAGGATTATGATTTCGCTTTGCATTACCACCCCGGTAAGGCAAATGTGGTGGTTGATGCACTCAGTCGAAAGTCAAGGGGAGTGTTGGCTAGTATAGCTTCCTGAGAGTGGCAGATGATAGAGACTGTGGGACAGTTCAGACTATAGTACAGTGATCAAGCTCAGCGTACCTTGGGAAGTTTAGTAGCTATGCTTTCCCTACTGAGCAGAGTGATCGAGTCTTAGGGACAGGACACAAAGATATTGTCCATCAGGGACCGGGTACAGGTAACGAAGGCTGGTCCATTCACACGGATGGTAGTCTTCGATATATGGGAAGATTTGTGGTTCCCTAGTTGGCATATTTGAGAGCACCGTGAGTTTCATTGCTCCCGTTTTGTTGTGCACCCAGGTGGCACGAAAATGTATCATGATCTTCGTCGCTAGTATTGCTAAAGCATAATGAAGAAACACGTTAGAGACTTTGTTCGACGATGTCTCACGTGTCAGCAGGTAAAGGCTGAGTGCCGAAGGTCAACAGGATTACTCCAACCTTTGGAGGTGGCTGAGTGGAAATGGGAACATGTCATGATGGACTTTGTGACCCACTTGCCACATACATTTCAAGGACATGACGCGGTGTGGGTGATAGTGGACCGGCTTACCAAGTCAACACACTTTTTGGCGATGTAGATGACATTCATGCTGGAGGAATTCTACAGGTTGTATATACGAGAGATTGTCCGATTACATGGAATGCTAGTCTTTATAGTATGGAACCGGGATCCCAGGTTTACAACTCATTTTTGGGAGAGTTTCCAACGAGCCATGGGAACACAGCTGATGATGAGCACTACTTTCATCCCCAGATAGATGGTCAGTCAGAGAGGACTATCAAGATTTTGGAGGACATGCTACGGGCATGCATCCTAGATCTTAAGGGTAGTTGGGAAGATCATTTACCCTTAGGGGAATTTGCCTATAACAACAGTTATCAAGGGAGTATATAGTTGGCACCCTATGAGGCACTATATGGGAGGCCATGTCGATCTCTGGTTTGTTGGACAAAGGTGGGGAAAACACCCTCTACGGGTCCGGATTTGATTAGAGACACCTCCGAGAAGGTAAGCTTGATACGGAAGTGCCTTCTCACAGCTCAAAACCGATAGAAGAGCTATGCCGATAGACAGCGGAGACCACTAGAATTTGAGATGGGAGTTCATATCTTCTTGAAGGTGATGCCTAAGAGAGGAGTGGTCAGGTTCGGCAAGCAAGGAAAACTATCGCCGAGGTATATCAGGCCCTTAGGATACTCGAGAGGGTGGGTACAATTGCTTATCGGTTGACTTTACCGCCAAGTTTATCGGGTGTTCATGCAATGTTCCATGTCTCCATGAAGATGAATCATTTAAATGGTCGTGATATCAAGGCCTTGTTTTTTTTGGGTGGTTAACAATATATTGTTTCAGAATTGAAAAGGGTATATAAAGGCATTGTAGGGATGAAGGCATTAGCCTATAATGCCTAATATTGGGAAAATTGTATGAAGTTAATTTCTTTTTAACTTTCTTCCACACAAATCCTAAGTGCCGGTAGACTTGATCTTGTTTGGATTATACCAACACATAATTTCCTCAAATTGTTGTTTAGATGATAACTGGAATTGGTGAAATAAGGACATTGCATCAAGATTCAAGATAGCAAAGAGAATATAAAGAATTACTTTTAAAGAAACATAAGATTAAGGATTGACCAAAGAGAGTACATCGATCCTATTTCAAAATGAAAACATCAGAAAACAACCATAAACAAGAACAAACTGAAACACACCACAAACACAAACAAAAAGATCAAAGGAAAAGACTATTATTCTACAAAATTCTACTACCTGTCCGACGTCTTTTCTTCCAGCAACATCATAGTTTCCTAAAGCAATTGTAAGAACACTGCCTTAAGATTCAAGATTCAAGATAACAAAGAGAATATAGAGAATTACAATAAAAGAAACATAAAATTAAGGATTGACCAAAGAGAGTACTTTGATCTTATTTTCGAACGAAAACATCTAAAAACAAATAGAAAAATCAAAGAAAAAGACTATTATTTTATGAACTCATGATAGATACTTGCCCTAAGAACATCATAGTTTCCTTAAGTAGCTATGTGTGCTTAAGACGAAGCTCACTCACAGCCTCCCCCATCTCCTTCCACCTACCCTCCAGCTTATCCAATTTCTTCTTCGGGGTATACACGTCTCCATCATGAATTTCCTTCCCCATTTTGGCAGGTATGAAAAAATGTCGACAGAGTCACAGTCGGTGTCACCCGTCTTTTTCTTATGGGTCTTTTGCGAAGCTTTTTCTTTTTTGGTCACTTCACGTTTCCAAGAAGCGGCCCTCTTCCTGGTCCTGATGGGGTAGCCCTTAATAGGTACCAATTTAGCACCAATCATATAATAAAATAAGCAATTAAAGTATAATATATGAACATTTATTAATTTAACTAAAATAGTGAATGCCCATCTAACAAGGTATCCAAACAAGTCGAATCAAATGTTGCACATTTTCTATGGTATTATTCTCTAAATTGTTAATGAACTCCAATGACAGAAAATGTGTGAAATTCATACCACTTTCCGATTCCGCTCATACCATTAAACATTTGCACCACCAAGAGATACACCTAAGTAATAAAACGATAAAAATGAGCATGTATGATAATTAAGCTAAATATAGCTAAATTTTTATAATTTATTAAAAGGAATGACTACAAAAGAGTGTAAAGAATGGAAACATTTGGTTTTATGTAAGACGCAACATACAAGAGGGCATATACAAACTTAAGGTACTTGATGGATGCAAACTTAGTTTATAAATTACAACCTCAGTTTTACTTTATAAATGGTCTTACCATTACCTTGTAAAACCTCCAATTGCTTTATTAGGAAATTGTCACCATTTTATATTTGCATCCATAAGAGTTTTATTGAATTAAGGTAGATAATTGTGTTGAAATTTTCTTAGTTACCATAACTAAGAAATGACAAAATATCAACACGATTAAACAAAGATACTCACATAAAAAATAGATTTTATTTAAGAATAACTTTATCATAATTAGTCATGAGTTTGATAATTTTATTGATTATTTTGAAATACATCTTTTTAATCTTCTTGTATTATTTGAGAAATTATTCTTCAATTCACAATGAAGGACATAAAGTATAAAATTAATGATTTTAAAAATATATTATTTCATATCCAATAAAAATAAAAAATCAATAATCGAAATAGAATTAGATAAGTTATATCTATTCCAACAAAGGATTTTTCTCATTTGAATAAGGATTAAACTCATTAATTTGTATACTAATAAGTGAAAATGAGAGAGAAGAAAAAAAGAAAAGAAAACTTCATCGTCCTACATATGCAAAGAAGACCCTAAATAATTAAATAACAACATAAACATAAAATGAATAAAAATATTCAATTAAACAACCTAATTAAAATGTACTAAATACAAAAAAAAAAAATCTATTAAATCACAATGAAATGGGGGTTTTTCTTAAATATCGAGAACAACAAAGGAAATTTCATTAAAATATTTCATTTGTTTTCCTAGTCATCTAATTCATGAAAATTCTAATGAAATTTGTAAAAATAAATAAATTCATAAATAAATAAAATTATAGGGCTTTAATAGTTTCTTGAATAACTTATCAATGGATTGAAAATAATTTCCTACTTTTACTAGAAAATGATATATTATGTGCATGTAATCTTTTGAGTATAAACTAGTCTTACAATGTTTTTTAATTGATGTAACTTGAAACAAGAGCGATGTTTTTTTTAAATAAATAACAATTGAAGGGGAGGATCAAGCTAGGCAAATGTAGGACTCAGATCGATGTCATTTTCATACAATGTAAAAATAAAAAAAAAAAAAAAAAAAAACCAATTGAAATTATAGAAAAAAAAAATTAGAGGGAGAGAGTACTTACAAAGGATCATCACAATATTGTTATTGTTGAGAAAGAAGATTGAAAGATTGGTGTGACGACCATATGTTATTGACGAGAAAGAGGAATGAAAGATTGGTGTGTTTAACATATGATCTTCTTGATCAATGAAATACACATAAAAAATCTTGTTCTAGTGAGGATATAAACATAAAATGTAGTTAAAGATGGAGGCTATAGTTGGGATGGTTAATTAAACTCACAATGGTGAATGACAAATCTTAAAAAAATTTATAGGAAAAAAAGATGAGTTATATAAATGCAAATGAATGTACAAGATCGTAAGTGCAGAGGCGATTAGGGGAAGTAAGAAGAGATTTCAAGTGATGATGTGTTTGGAAAAAGAATTTTTTTTAATGAGATAAGGTTAGAGTCTTCAATTTTTAGCACAAGTTTTGAAAAATTCAAAAAAAAAATTTCATATTTGGGAAGTTTAAAAAGAAGATAACTTACTTGAAATTTATATCAATGATAATCCTTGACAAATGGAAAGAATTAATTATTATTATTATTATTATTAGTATTATTATTATTTTTATTATTCTTTTGTATTTGGGAAGTTTAGAAAGCATATACTTTTCACTTGGTATTGTTGGTGGGTATTGTTTGGCTAACTAAATCAGGCCACAAAAAAAAAAAAACCATGGTCGATTTTCAATTTGTTATTTATATAAACCAAAAAACTTAACTATCAATATGATTAACCAAATCTTCGGTTAACAATTTTTTCTATTAACCATATATCTAGATTTTGGTTAATCATAATCAAAAACTATATATAAAAGTTCAAATTAAAATAATTACTATAAATACAATAAAAATGAATTGTAATCTATTTATTGGCAATCCCATGACACTTAGCCGATAAGAGTGGGAAAGTCATGACTAACACAATTAGGGAAACCTATTTTATTTTTTTATTTCATGGTTGATTAACCGAAACCGCGGTGTTTGTATTTTGTAAACCAAAATCGAGACTTGTGTAAAATAAAAACCAACACTGAATCGATCGATTCAATTAACATATTTTTGGTTTGGTCTCGGTTCGTTTTCTCGGTTGATTGGATTTCTTTAGTTTTTTTACCCACTCCTACATGTCACCATATAAAAGATAATCCTTGACAAAAGGAAAGAAAAAATTTACTGTTTAGGAAGTCTAAAAGGGATATAATTTACTAGATATCAGTATCAATAATAATCATTAACAAAATGAAAGAAAATATTTTAGCATTTGGGAAGCTTAAAAATTGTGTATATTACTTGACATCTATATCAATGATAATCCGAACTTTAGACTACAATATTGCTAGAGAAAAAAAATTGCCACGATTATCAATTTTCTCATTTAATATTATTTTTTCCCTTTCATAATATTTGATGTTTAATTAATGTCTCTATGTTTGAATTTTTAGATTTGGTCCTTATGTTATATCAAAGCCGATTCTAATAAGTTCACTAAGAAAAATTGCATATAAGTGAAATAAATCGTGTAAATTTTCATTTGTAGTTAATTCAGTTTACTAACAATTAAGATTATTTTAAACTGGATAAATTTTTTGTATGTGCCTTACTTTTCTATCTAGGCTTTCAATTCTTGCAATTGTTAATTTCTTGCACTTCTCATTACTCCAAAAATTTGCAAATGCCAGGGCTTACTTGAAGCACCATTGAAACCACATTTCAGACGCCTCGAAATCCAGTGTCCTGACTAATCACAACTCATGACACTGTCTCATATCATGAGACCTAAACATGAGTAAAATGGCCACATTGGCCCATACATCCATACTCACAAAAATGTATATTTTATACAAAAAGGAGTTAATTTACAATTATCCAAAATTAGGTCTTTTATCCAAATTTTTACAAACTACATAACAAGGCCATATATGGCCATTTCTTTGTCTCTCTAGCACTCCTGATGCGGTCCCATCCCCAGTGAACCTTCTCCACTTGAAATACCCTTTTCCCCTATAGGTGAGCAATGCTCAGTGAGTGGAATTTATTCATGACTGTTACTTCCACACCTATGCACATGTGTAATGGCAACCAAACATCAAGTAAACATGCAAAGTTCCTACTAAATGTCTACATGATATGGATGAGAATGACCACCCCTCCCATGTCTCGAGCCCTCACTCGGCTCCTCACACATGCCTAAGCCAAGAGTGCGAGAAAACACCTTCAAACAAAAGGCTTGTTCTCAAACATACTATCAGTTTCAGAAATCTATCGACACCATTCAGGTGATTCATTTGGCGATCTCAAAATGGTCACAACCGCCTTGAGATGAACCGCTGACAACCAGCAATTCTTCGTAAAATCTTCCTTGAAATTCCTTCACATTCGTTTTTTCTTTTTTATTTTCTTTCATCTTCATGCACTCACACCTATTGAAATTAAGTTGCCCTGCATATGAAATGCATTTTGCCATTTCCAAACAACACATACAATATATCATTCATGAATATATTAACAAAATTCTATGGCTAACCACTTGTTATTCATTCATAAGAATAAATATCAAAATTAGTCACACGGGCTAATAACAATTCAATTCCATGGCTCACACACAATTATATTTTATATAATTCAAACATCATGTTAACACATTAAATTATATGCATTAACAATTTGTTTCTGTACACACTTCAAGCCATTCACTTTAAGTAATATTTTGCAAACAACACACATGGACAATTTTAGTCCAACCATCAACCCATGCTGTTTTAACAGTCCAAAAATAAAGGTGGGTCATCCGAAATTGCCCAAAATTCCAAAGATTCGGTCCCACCTGGGACGGGGAAAACTCACAACCATTTCGGCCCCAAACACTCCAATCACAATTTAACACACAAACAACACATATGGACCAATAACAGTTAGAAATCATTCCCGGGACTACCCAAAACAGTCCAAAATTTTCAACACTTCAGTCCCAAGTTTTGGGACTGACCATACGGCCACTCACGGCCTCATATCAACCAAACCATTTACAAGGCTCTTAAACCGAAAACTAAACCAAGTAGGAGAAAACCCCTACCTTCCGGAGTTTGTCGAAACTCCCCAAAATCAGTGCCCACGCGTAGCCCTTGCATCATAGAGCAACTTTGCTTCTTGCCTTGTTGGAAACCGACAATCCGATCGTCGGGAATTCTAGAGAGAAGTTGGACTTTCTCTCTCTAAAAACCTATTCTCCTCCTTCACTGCCCGGATACCAGACAAAAATTAAGGAGAAATGGTTCTTTTTATCTTTTTCACTACGCCTTGTCCTCATTGCCACTACGTCGCCTCATCATTGGCTCATTTGAATGCATCCCATCCCTTTATCCATAATAGTGGATTTCCATCCACTTAGGAGATGCCACATGTCCACACAGCCCCACTTGCCTCTGTTTAACTAATTCGCACCCCAACACGTGGCCCACCGTGAGCCACCAAAATGTGCCAAGTGTCCTCACTACCCCGCAGTCTTGAAACGTGAAAATTCACCGTCCCTAATTCGACGTGGTAGCTAGATTTCGCGAGATGATTCCAACGGTGAAGTCCGTTTCACATCCGAGATCTAGAAAATTTTCACTTTTAATCTGAATTACCATTTTACCCTTTTTGAGAAAATTCAATTTTCTGCTTTATCTTCCCACCTTAAAAGAATTTTATCCCGGAATCCCACACAGACATCGCATTCAAACCACGCACCGGGCGCCGCGGTCGGGCGCGTACCGGGGTCGATCGTATCCCTTCCGCAGCAAAGAGTCGCGCAGTCGCGGTCGCAGCCTCTCGCAGTTGCAAACCCCACACTGGCCACACAAAAATGTATCACGATATAGAGGCCTATGTCGCGACGCTGCCGGCCGCAGGTCGCAACGCCCAGACCGTGACGCAGGTGTCGGGACCGTGATTACAAATTTCGGTCGCACCAGGTCAGACATAAGGTCGCCCTCCCGGCATGAGACAAACAATTGTATCGCCATACACCCCTGGCTGTCAAGGCGCGAGCATTGCCGCCGCCTCGCGCAAGCTAGCCGTGGTCGCGTCCCGTCGGTCATGTCATGTTTCCTAGCTCGCGCGCCCCTGCATGCACCCACTCTACCATCATGCCCGGCGCGCACCCAACCCTATTAGTCACGACACAACCGGGCCACAGACCCGAAGACCAAAATGGGCAAGATCCTATCCCAGCTCTCCACTCGCACTTTTTTTTTTTTTTTTCTTACTCATTTTTTTTCATTTGTTCTACCCATTGAAATACTGTCACCTTTTTTCATATCTTCAGGTGAACCAAAAATATTTATTATATCATTTTATTTTTTTTTCCTGCTTTACACACCCAGAAACCCCGTAAAAAAAATTTTTCTCAACATATATTTTTTTATTCCTCCAATACGCCTCTCGCTTACTCCTAAACAGTAGCCTAGACACCGTATCATATTTGAAAATTTTAAGGGTTTAATTACAACCCTTTCTTGTAACCGAATAATTTCAAGAATTTACAAAACTCAACTGCTCATGTTCAAAATCCGAGCAACCGTCTGCAATTTTTTTCAAGTAGTTATGACCACTTTGTCTAAAAATTTCAAACAAACCTTAAACCTCAAGCTTAGTTATGTTTTCGAATTTAATGTTCCAATATTTTCCTATATGCTATTTACCAAGCACAAGCACAACACATACAACACATAACTGAATCACATCACATTTAATTCATCAAAATGTACAAAGATGCATGATCTAGCCCGTTTTCCATCAAGTCCTAGGTAAACCGTATACCTAACTTACTGATACTAAGCTATAACTCTAGTATCCAACATCGAGCTATACCAAGCTATGATGCTCTTACACCTTAATGATCATGGCCTAAGCCTGCCCTTAAGCCCTAAGTAGTCAGATATCTATGCTCACACTAAGTTTGCAACCGTATCGAACCAATTTATAAACACACCCATCGAGTTCCCAAGGTAATCGTTTACCTTAGCTCTGATACCAAGCTGTGACGCCCCAAATCCCGGGGGTCCCGTTGACTACCGTTAACATGCGGAATACATGTGTCTCATATCATAAGACCCATACATGAGTAAAATGGCCACATTGGCCCATTCATCCATACTCACAAAAATGTATATTTTATACAAAAAGGAGTTAATTTAAAATTATCCAAAACTGGGCCTTTTACCCAGATTTTTACAAAATACATAACAAGGCCAAATATGGCCATTTCTTCGTCTCTAAGACCTCGGATGTGTCCCATCCTCGGGAACCTTTCAGACCAAATAATTTTCCTCAACAGTGTGAGCAATGCCTGCAGTGGAATTATCCTACATAGGCATTCCCACCTAAGTGCACATGTAATGGCAAACCAAACACATTCATAAACATGCAAGTTCCTACTAAACACCATATGATATGGATGAGAATGTGACCCACCCACTCCCATGTCTCGAGCCCTCATTGACTCCCTCACACATGCCTAAGCAAAGAGTGAGAAAACACTGTTTTAAAAAAAAAGGTTTTTGTTCTCGAAAACATACTACTGAGTTTCAAGAAATCAGCCTGACAACCCTCCAAGGTGAATTGTCAAGATTCTCCGAAACAACCATGCGGGTCGCTCCTGATGAACCTGCTGACAACTCTTCAAGGTAATTCTTCAAAATCTTCCTTGAAATTCCTTTTCACAAACTCTGCTTTTCCTTTATTTTCTTTCATGTCAATTACTCACACCTATTGTTCTAGTTGCCTGATGCATATGAAATGCATTTTTACATTTCCAAAACAACACATGCCATATCATTCATGCATATATTGTCTGTTAGTAATAACATCAAAATTAGTTTGGCATGGCTAATAAAACACCAATTCCAATGGCTCACAATAATAATTAGGCTTTATATGATCTAAACATCATGTTAACAGATTAAATATATGCATTAACAATTTGTTTTCGCACGACTCCAAGCCATTCACTCTAAGCAATATTTTGCAAACAAACACATATGAACAATTTTAGTCTAACTATCAACCCGAGTCGCTTTAACATCTAAAACAATGTGGGTCAGTCCGAAATCGCCTGGGGTGGTGCCAAATTTTCTATCCCACTGAGAGGATCGAAACTCACTACTATTTCGCCCAAACACTTCAATCAATTTAAACACACAAACAACACATATGGACCAATAATGTGCTTAGAATCAATTCGAGACTCATTCAAAGCAAATTAAAATTTCGCACTTCGGGCCCCAAGTTTTGACGACCACACTACCACCACGACCTCATATCAACCAAACCATTTACAAGGCTCTTAAACCGAAAACAAACCAAGTAGGAGAAAACCCCTACCTTCCGGAGTTTGTCGAAACTCCCCAAAACCGGTGCTCACGCATAGCCCTTGCATCGTAGAGCAACTTTGCTTCTTGCCTCGTTGGAAACCGACGGTCCGATTGTTGAGAATTCTAGAGAGAAGTTGGACTTTCTCTCTCTAAAAACCTATTCTCCTCCTTCACGCTTCTCGATACCAAGAAACAAGAGAAATACTTTTTCTTTTCACTTATTGCCTTTTTGTCCTCATTGCCACGCTGTCATCACGCCATTTTTGAATTTAGATCCCATCCCTTATCCATAACAGTGGATTTCCATCCACTTAGGAGATGCCACATGTCCATGTGGGCCCCACTTGGCTCTCCTTGTTTGACTAATTCCACACTCGACATTACCTCACCGTGAGCCACCAAAATGTGCCAAGTGTCCCCACTACCCCCGCGCTGGCCTCGAAAAACGCAGAAAATTTGACCATCTGGCCCTCTGACAAAATTCAACGCTAGAGCTAGATTTTCGTAAAGACAATCCAACGAATAGTCCGCTTTCATCATCCGTGATCTAGAAAAATTTCGGTATTTTGACCAAAATTACCATTTTACCCTTTTTGAGAAAAATAGAATTGTCTCGAGTTTTACATTACTGCTCACCACATCATTTTTGTTAGGAAACCTCATGGACCCTTCCACATTGGTATCCTATTGTCCACTTTCAAGTGCACTTATTTTATTTTATTTATTGATTATTTATTTATTACTTTTAAAGGGGGCTTCACCTCAAAAGACCCTATACCAATTGGATATTGTCCTTACTTATAAACTCATAAATCTTCTCATTCCTAACTGATGTGAGGCATTAGGGGACTTTGAGGACACACCCAACAATCTAATCATCATTTTCAACAAATACAACTGATTCTTATTTCTTTTCTTCATGTATTTATTCTCCAACACCTTCCACAAATTACGGGCAAACGTCTTTCTTATAGAAACTTTTACCTATGCTCTTTAGCTAGATATAAACGAATCAACTCACAAGTTTTTATGTTGAGTCTTTTCTAATCACCCTCACGGGTATCATCTGATCTTATATCTTTCAAAAGTAGATCCAGATCTAGTATATACAATGTATCCAAATCAAATTTCTTAACATCAACTTTTGTATTTGTGAGTACCGTTTTTAACCTAGATTCTATCATCATTTCACACAACTACACCTACGAATACTAGGATAGTTCCTAGGAAAGATTGAATTGACCACCATAGTCCCACTTAAGAACCAGTCTCCTTAGATAGAACAAAAATTCCCAGGAAATGCTAGATTGGTCCAAATGGTGTCAAAATACCAATCTCCTTAAACAAAACTTCCATAGATATTCTAAACGACGAAGCTTCTCTTGAACGAATTTCAATTGTCATTAGGAAGAACATTTTTATGATATAGAAGATTGATTACTTACAACCACAGAGCATACTTATAACTTCACTGAACATATTTCAACTACCATCAATAGTTCAAGGATAATTTAAGATGTGGGAAGATCGGGTTGAGTCAAGAACTACGTAGCATACTTATAATTCAAAGAACTAAGCTCTAATACTCAATCAAGAATAATGCACCAAATAATGCTAACAATTAGAATAACTTAAAGGCACAAAAGAAAGAAAACATAAAGAAGTTCAATACAAATACCTATGTTCTCTATAAAAAACTTCCACTACTCCAAGAGAATTACAAACTTTGAGTCATAAATCAATTTGCTAATAAATTGAACCAAAAAGTAACTACCCAAACTATTCGGGCAATAGTACAAATACTCAAAGTAGAGGGAAAGATGTGTGAAATTAGAAAGCATTAACCAACCGATGTGGGATGCAAGAACCAAAAAAATAACACTAATAATTACCATTTCTTCTTCAACTTTAAAGAACCTAGTTTCAGAAAATATTAAAATTCCTTTTTTTCCCACTATTAATTATCAAAACAAGAGAAAGTCTTATAATGAAGAAAATAAAACTATTTGAAAATTGATTTCTTAAGGTCTAATAAAATAAGAATTATTTCCATTTACTTCTACAAATGTTTTTAGAGTTAGATTCACCATTAAACCTTACAAAGAGTAAATTCACTATTAAATAGCTCGAAGATTGGGTTGAACACATAATGAACTGTAAGATATTCAAGGAAATTATAAATATAATTCATTTATTAAAAAAAAATTAATAATAGTTAAATGCTAAAATCATCAAAATTTGTTGACATTTATATGAATTATTTTTATCGTTCATTTAATTAAAGTAAGATGCAAAAATCCAACTCTTCTAAGATATTGGAACAAGAGAGATTTGGCCAAATGATGTAATTAGTAATAGTACTATTGTAAATGGGTTTACAAGAGAAATAAAGGAGTATATGGAAATGTTGAAACATATAAAGCGCGCATCAAAGTAAAAAGGTTACGCCAAAAATCATGTTTTGATTATTATGAAACTTTTTTCGCCAATGGCTCGAGCAAAGTCCGCACACACATTTCTATCCATTGGAACATATTATGATTATGAAATATGGAAAATGGTTGTCAAGACAGTTCCATAATGGCTATCTCGAAGAGAACATCTATATGATGCAACCAGATGGTTTCATAACTAAAGGTCAAGAACACATGGTATGCAAGTTGCATAAGTTCATATATGGACTTAAGCAAACATTGACATCACAAAATAAATGTTTTGATCAGTAATCAAGTCTTTTGGTTTTTATCAAAATAAAGAGGAACCTTGTGTATACAGAAAGATGTAGTAGTTTTCCTAATTTTATATATGCATGACATTTTGTTGATTAGAAACGACTTTTGGAGAGGCCACAAATGTAAAGATCCAGCTTAGCTACCTGGCCCAAATGAAGACAGAGATGTGCAATGTAGGGTATATAAAGGCATTGTAGGGTTTAAGGCATGAGCCTATAATGCCTAATACTGGGAAAATTGTATGAAGTTAATTTCCTTTTAAGTTTCTTCCACACAAATCCTAAGTGTTGGTAGACTTGATCTTGTATGGATTATACCAACACGTAATTTCCTCAAATTGTTGTTTAGATGATAACTGAAATCAGGAAATAAGCGACACAACAAGATTCAAGATAGCAAGAGAATATAAAATACACCCCTTAAAACCGGGTCCCGTTTGACAACCCGTCAACTCCGCTACTGGAACCTGTGGTGTCTCATATCATGAGACCCATACATGAGTAAATATGGCCACTTGGGCCCATATATCAATACTCACAAAAAATCTAACCAACTATATTACAATAGTTTAAGAGTTAGTTACATCACTCTTAATACAAACATATATTAAAATTTAGAATTCTAATACATGTTTTACAAAATAATCAATCAAAGCCACGTATCGACTTTCTTCCCATAAGCGGCTTCTTCTAATGAGCCGTCTCCGAACACCCTTGTACCTGAAAAGGATCCCACAATCCTGGTGAGCAAATGCCCAAAGAGGTGATAATCAACTACACGGGTTACTCCCCACCTATACATGTAATGGCAGAGAACCAAACACATTCAAGCAAATACATTATCCTACTTGAATGCTCATGATATGGATTGATGGAATGTGACTCACCCCTTCCCACTTCTCGAGCCCTCACTGACTCCCTCACGCATGCCTAAGCCAAATGTGAGAAAACACCGTTTTCAAAACAAAAAGGTTTTTTGTTTTTGAAACCATACTACCGAGTTTAGGTAAAATCTATCGACATCCCTCTGCGACTTCGGGTAATTTTCAAACAAATATGGTCCACCTTTCTAGATGAACTGGACAACTCTCCAAATAAATTCTTTGAAAATCTTCCTAAATTTTTCACAACCATTTTCTGCCATGTCATTCACCACACCTATTGATCTAGGTTACCTGCATATGAAATGCATTATGCCATTTTCATACAACACATGCCAATATATCATTTATGCATAAGGTGTTAACAAAATTCACACAAATCACATGTTATTCATTCATAGTACACATCAAAATTAGCTCACATACAATAAACAATTTAATTCCAATGGCTCACACAATTATATTTTATATAATTCAAACATCATGTTAACACATTAAATTCAATGCATTAACATAATATTTTCCACACAATTCAAGCAATTCATTTTAAGCAAAAAATTTATGCAAATAACACATGGACATTTTCATCTTACCATAAAACGGACTGTTTTTAACGGGTCCTAAAAATCAAAGGTGTGGGCTGCCCATGGACAACCCTCTTCGACAACTTCTGCCTACTTGAACAAACTATGGCCATTTCCTCGCCCAACAACACCTGAAAACCACAATTTGCATGTTAATTCAAATTATCGAGCAAAACACACAAATATAACACAAGCCACAAACAACTGTGGACTCCGTCCAAAACGGGTCCCGGCATTTCGGTCCGGTTTGGGACGGGCCAACAGCCACTCAGGGCACATCCCTTTGAACCGTTCTGAGGCTCTTAAGCGAAAATAAGCCAAGGTAGGAAGACCCTACCTCAGGAGTTTATACAGCCTTGCTATGGGGAGCAACTTTGCTTCTTGCCTCGCCGGAAATCGACGGTCTGATCGCCGGGAATTCTAGAGATAAGGTGGAGCCTCTCTATCTAAAATCTCTTCATTTCTCGCTCTTTCCTTTTCTCTCTCTAATTTCACGATTTGCTCCTCTCACCCTCTCCCTCTTCTCCTCTCCCAATCCATTTGGTCAAGATTGGGACAAGAGACTTATCATCTCAATGCCACATGTCCAATTCTAAGTAGCTCATTGGGATTACACCTTATCCCTTATCCATCTACCTTTGATTTTCCTCCAATTTCATGATGTCGTGTGTCCACCACTAGCCCACACCGCAGCTCGTTGGTAATTCCCTTTGACTGTGTGTGTGAGCCGCTCAAAAAACATAATCGAATGTCTCGAAATTCGACGTGGTAGTAGATTTGTGAGAAGATTCCCTTGATGAAGTCCATTTTGTCACATCAAGATTTAGAAAAATTAGGATTTTATTGAAACCACTATTTTATCATTTTTGAAAATTAGAAATTTCTCGGGTTCTGATAAAAATTACTTTTAAAGAAACGCGGAAATTAGGATTATTTGAGAGGGGGCGTGATCTGTTTCAGTGAAACCAATAGTAAACAATACCAACAAAGACCCATTGAAACACACCATTCAGCGGAAGGTCAGAAAATTATTATTCACAAATTCGCGACGTCAACCTTGACAAACATCTGGTTTCTCAGTGGGATAGCTGCGTGGTTCAGATCAGAGATAACAAAAATATGAAGATTTTAATGGAAGCAAATTAGTTGACCGAGAGCGCTTGAATCTTGTTTTGGTGAAACATCAAAAACAATAAATAAGAAAAATTATTCTTTGTGGAGCTTCATTATCTCCATCTTTTCTTGTGACGATGTGGTTCTCAAGTAATATGTGTAGCCGATGACTTCATCAGACTTTAGCTCATTCACCTATAAGACATCATATTTCTTCTTGAGGTTATATGATTATTAAATGTGAATTGTTACATTCTGCGATTGGAAAAATCATAAAATGAGATCAAGTTGAGTCATAATCTTCATAGATGTTTGTAGGCCTTTCTTTTGATAACTAAATTTTGAAGCGAGCTATAACTCATGATCAGATGGGTTTAATAGGTACCAATTTAGCACCAATCATATAATAAAATAAGCAATTAAAGTATAATATATGAACATTTATTAATTTAACTAAAATAGTGAATGCCCATCTAACAAGGTATCCAAACAAGTCGAATCAAATGTTGCACATTTTCTATGGTATTATTCTCTAAATTGTTAATGAACTCCAATGACAGAAAATTTGTGAAATTCATACCACTTTCCGATTCCACTCATACCATTAAACATTTGCACCACCAAGAAATACACCTAAGTAATGAAACGATAAAAATGAGCATGTATGATAATTAAGCTAAATATAGCTAAATTTTTATAATTTATTAAAAGGAATGACTACAAAAGAGTGTAAAGAATGGAAACATTTGGTTTTATGTAAGGACAAATAACATAGACAAGAGGCATACAAACTTAAGGTACTTGATGGATACAAACTTTATTTTTATAAATTACAACTCGCTTATTTCTTTATAAATGGTCTTACTTATTACCTTGTAAAACCTCCAATTGCTTTATTGAAATTGCCATTTTATATTTGCATCCATAAGAGTTTTATTGAATTACAGTAGATAATTGTGTTGAAATTTTCTAGTTACCATAACTAAGAAATGACAAAATATCAACACGATTAAACAAATATACTCACATAAAAAATAGATTTTATTTAAGAATAACTTTATCATAATTAGTCATGAGTTTGATAATTTTATTGATTATTTTGAAATAAATATTTTTAATCTTCTTGTATTATTTGAGAAATTATTCTTCAGTCTACAAATGAAGGGACATAAAGTAATAAATTAATGATTTTAAAAAATATATTATTTCATATCCAATATAAATATAAAAAAAATCAATAATCGAAATAGCATTAGATAAGTCATATCTATTCCAACAAAGGATTTTTCTCATTTGAATAAGGATTAAACTCATCAATTTGTATACTAATAAGTGAAAAAGAGAGAGAAGAAAAAAAGAAAAGAAATTTCATCGTCCTACATATGCAAAGAAGACCCTAAATAATTAAATAATCACACATAAACATAGTAAAAAATAATAGTGTTATCTAATTAAAAAACATAATTAAAATGTAATAAATACAAAAAAAAATCTATTAAATCACAATGAAATGGGGGCTTTTCTTAAATATCGAGAAACAACAAAGGAAATTTCATTAAAATAATTTCAACTGTTTTCCTAGTCATCTAATTCATGAAAATTCTAATGAAATTTGCAAAAATAAATAAATAAAATTATAGGGCTTTAATTGTTTCTTGAATAACTTATCAACGGATTGAAAATGATTTCCTAATTTGACTAGAAAATGATATATTATGTGCATGTAAGCTTTTAAGTATAAAGTCTTCTTACAATGTCTTTTAATTGATGTAACTTCAAAGAAGAGTGATGTTTTTTTTTTAAATAAATAACAGTTGAAGGGGAGGATCACGCTAGGCAAATGTAGGACTCAGATCGATGTAATTTTCATAAAATGTAAGAAAAAAAGAAAAGAAAAGGGGGAGAGAGTACTTACAAAGGATCATCACAATATTGTTATTGATGAGAAAGAAGATTGAAAGATTGGTGTGACGACCATATGTTATTGACTAGAAAGAGGAATGAAAGATTGGTGTGATTACCATATGATCTTCTTGATAAATGAAATACACATAAAAAATCTTTTTCTAGTGAGGATATAAACATAAAATGTAGATGAGGGTGGAGGCTATAGCTGGGATGGTCGATTAAATTCATAGTGGTGAATGAAAAATCTTAAAAAAAATTATTGGAAAAACAGATGAGTTATATAAATGCAAATGAACATACAAGATAGTAAGCGGAGGTAATTAGGGGAAGCAAGAAGAGATTTCAAGTGATGATGTGTTTGGAAAAAGAATTTTGATTATTTATAATAAACCTACTATGTTACCATTAAAATTATTTTAATGAGATAAGGTTAGAATGTTTAATTTTTAGCACAAGTTTTGAAAAAGTGTAAGAATTTTTTTTTCATATTTGGGAAGTTTAAAAAGAATTAACTTACATTGAAATTTATATCAATAATAATCCTTGTCAAATGGAAAGAATTATTATTATAATTAATTTTTTTACTTTGTTTATATTTTATTTTATTTTATTTTATTTTATTTGTATTTGGGAAGTTTAGAAAGCATATAATTCACTTGACATTAAGGGTGGGCATGGTTTAGCTATCCAAACTGTGCCACAAAAAAAAAAAAAAAAAAAAACCATGGTTGATTTTCGATTTATTATTTATATAAACCAAAAACCTAACCATCAAAATGATTAACAAAATCTGCTAACTTTTTCTTACTAACTATATATCTAGATTTTGCAATCATAATTTTAAAATGAATTTGTAAATTCAAAAACTATATATAAAAGTTCAAATTAAAATAATTACTATAAATACAATAAAAATGCAAAGAAAAATGAATAAATTGTAATCTATTTATTGGCAATCACATGACACTTAGCCGATGAGAGTGGCAAAGTCATGACTGACACAATTAGGGAAACCTTTTTTTTTTTTTTTATTTCATGGTTGATTAATCGAAATCGCGGTTTTTGTATTTTGGAAACCAAAATCGAGACTTGTGTAAAATAAAAACCAAAACTGAATCGGTCAATTCAATTAACATATTTTCGGTTCGGTCTCGGTTCGATTTCTCATTCGATTGGATTTCTTTAGTTTCTTTACCCACCCCTACTTGTCATCATATAAAAGATAATCCTTGACAAATGGAAAGAAAAAATTTACTATTTAGGAAGTCTAAAAAGGATATAATTTACTAGATATCAATATCAATAATAATCATTGACTAAAAGAAAGAAAATATTTTAGCATTTGGAAAGCTTAAAAATTGTGTATATTACTTGACATCTATATCAATGATAATCCTAACTTTAGACTACAATATTGCTAGAGAAAAAAAAATTGCCACAATTATCATTTTTCTCATTTAATACTGGCTTTTCCTTTCGCAATATTTCCGATGTTTAATTAATGTCTCTATGTTTGAATTTTAGATTTGTCCTAGTGTTATATCAAAGTCGATTATAATAAGTTCACTAAGAAAAATTGCATATAAGTGAAATAAATCGTGTAAATTTTCATTTGTAGTTAATTCGGTTTACTAACAATTGAGATTCTTTATTTTAAACTGAATAAATTTTTTGTATGTGCCTTACTTTTCTATCTAGGCTTTCAATTCTTTTGGTTGTTAATTTTTTCCACTTCTCATTATTCCAAAAATTAGCAATTTGCAGGGGCATACGTGAAGCACCGATACCAGGGGCTCACCACTCACCACATGATTTTTGTTCGACATCTACCCACACGATTTAGCCTTAACCCAGCCGAAATACCACTTATTAGGAAACCTCATGGACCTTTCCACATTGATATCCTATTGTCCACTTTCAGCAAGCCCTTACGGTTTTTTATTTTTTTATTTTTGGGGGCTTCTCCCCTAAAAGACCCTATACCAATTGGATATTGTCCTTACTTATAAACTCATAGGTCTTCTCATTCCTAACCAATGTGAGGCATTAGGGGACTTTGAGGACACACCCAACAATCTAATCATCATTTTCAACAAATACAACTGATTCTCATTGCTTTTCTTCATGTATTTATTTTCCAATGCCTTCCACAAATTGCGGGCAAACGTCTCTTATAGAAACTTTTACCTATGCTCTTTAGCTAGACATGAACAAATCAACTCACAAGTTTTTATGTCAGTCTTTCCTGCAATCACCTCACCGTGATCATCCGTCTTATATCTTTCAAAACCAGATCCAAATCTAGTATATACAATGTATCCAAATCAAATTTCTTAACATCAACTTTTGTTCTTGTGATTACTATGACGCCCCATTCCCAGGGGTCCCGTTGATAACCCGTCAACTTGCGGAATACTCGTGGATGTCGGGTAACCCGACACCACTCATGAAAATCAGGCAGAGTCTCATTTTGTACGGGAAGCTCTACCCAATGTACAAAACCTGTCTCAACAATTAACAACGACCACACCGGGTCCATGTGCGAGTAAAAATGGCCACTTGGGCCCATGCATCAATACTCACAAAATTACATCAACTATATACCAATAGTTCAAGAGTTATTACATTACTCTTGACCAAAACAAATATCAAAATTTACAATTTTAATACATGTTCTACAAAATGAATACCAAAGCCACAACCCGACTTTCTTCTAAAATGCGGCCTTTAGTGAGCACCATCCTCCTGTACACTCCCTATACATGAAACAAAGGTTGATCCTCGACAGGTGAGCAATGCCTGCAGTGATACTCCTACGGTTACTTCCTTCCCCACCTAAGTGCACATGTCATGGCAAAACAATCACACTCAAGCAAAATACATGACCCTACTTGAATGTCTACATGCCCAACCCATGTCTCGAGTCCTCACGACTCCCTCACATGCCTGCCAAACTAAGAAATACGCTTTCAAAACAAAAGCTTTTTGTTCTAGAAAACTTACTACTCGAGATTCGGTAAATATATCGGACAACCCTCCAAGGTGAATTGTTGATCGAATACCATAACACCCGAGATGAACTGTTGGACCACTCTCCAAGGCAATTCTTCGGAAAATCTTCCGTGAAATTCCTTTCACAACCATTTTCATTTTCTTTCATTTTCTTTCATGTCATGCACTCACGCCTATCCATCTAGGGTGCCTCAATGCATATGGAATGCATTATGCCATTTCCAAAATATTCATGCTAATATATTTTTACATGCATATATTAACAAAATTAATTCACACAATTCATGTTATTCAATCAACAATCAATAACACCAAAATTAGCTCACATGGGCTAATTAACAAATCAAGTAATTCCTTTTGAATCACCCAAAACACACAAAAATTACATAACAAGTCACGTGAACAGTGAAACCCTCCGGTTGGCACTGTTCACTACCACACAAGTAGGGATTTTCTCCATTCGGTTCAAAGATTTTGAGACCGAAAACCTGGTCATTTAAGCCCCAACAAATCCCCATCCATAAAATGGCTCTTAGACAAAGAATAACACAATTAGGAGAAGACCCCTACCTCTTGGAGTTCTCGGAACTCCACCAAATCGATGTCCACGCAGCCCGCCGCAGAGGATCGACTTGCTTCTTGTTCCATCATGAACTCACGGGTCCGAACGACGGAAATCTAGAGAGCAAGTCACACACTCTCTCTCTAAATCTGGGAAATCTCGTACCATCGCCCGTTTTTTCTCTTGTTCCAATGGAGAAGAAGACTATTCATTTTTGTCTTATTCAATTAACATTTCCAAAATTCCCTTTGTGTCCTTATGTTTTGGATTTTTGACACATGGCTTAATCTAAGCCATTAATCTCCATCCTCTCTAATCATGCAACATGTGTCACATGAGTACATGTAGTAGGTGACTTTTGTCACATCACATGTCTTCTCTACAGCTCGCTTTATGGCACCCGACACCGTGCCTAGAAAACGTGAAATTTCGACCGTCTCGAAATTCAACGCAGTAGCTAGATTTGCAAGATACCCCAATCTGAACCGCTTGGCCATCCGAGAACTAGAAAAATTTCAGGTTTTGATCGAAATTACCATTTTACCTTTTTTCATAAATTAGAATTTTCTCGGGTTTTACATTCTCCCCTCCTTAAAAAGAATTCCATCCCCAAATTCTGTACAATCTCAACGAAACCACATGCATATGCAACGTACACTATACCATGCATGTAAACTAGTCATTTAAGTATTAAACGACTAAACCACGTACCTTCATCCCTAAACAAGAAGGGATAGGTGGCCCGCATCGTGTCCTCTCGCGCTCCCACGCTGACTCCTCCACTCCACGCGCCGCCATAGCACTCACTCAATCTCACTACCTTGCGTCGCAAAACCCATCCATCCATAATGCCGCACTCGTCCCTCCTCAAAGGTCCCATCCGTGTCAACCTCAATCTCTCCCCAATCCACTACATGAGCTGGATCTGGAGTATATTTTCGGAGAATGGAGACATGAAATACCTCGTGGACACCTAACATGCTGGGCTGTAAAGCCAACTAGTACCCTATAGTGCCTACTCTCTCGAGTATCTCGAAGGGCCCAATGAACCACGGCGATAACTTCCCGCGCTTACCGAACCTGACCACTCCTCTCTTAAGCATCACCTTCAATAAGACGTGATCTCCAACCTCGAACTCTAAGAGTCGATGTCGTACATCTGCATCGCTCTTCTAATGGCTCAGCCATGAGAAGACGTTGTCGTATCAAGGTCACCTTCTCTGAGGTGTCTCTAATCAAATCAGGACCAGTGATGGAGGTCGATGTCGTATCAAGCTCCCATACAATGCCTCATGTGGTGCCATCTGTATACTCGCCTGATAACTATTGTTGTATGCTAATTCCACTAAGGGCAAGTGCTCTTCCCACCTACCCTTATGATCCAGGACGCATGCTCCTAGCATGTCCTCTAACACCTCAGATGGTCCTCTCCGACCGATCATCCGTCCAGGTGGAAAGTTGTACTCATGGTCAGCCAGCCCATAGCCTTTGGAAACCTTCCAAAGTAAGCGCCAGAAACCTCGAAGTCTCATCCAACAGCCATGGATAACGGTACTCCATGTAAAATGGACTATCTCTCGAATGCGAATTTGCGTAATCTCTAATGTGAAGGTCATCCGCACGCATCAGAAATGTGCCAACTTCGTGAGTCGTCCACCTGGGCCACCATACCACATCATGTCCTCGCGGTGTTCAGTGGCGTCGTCGGCAATCACCGTGGACGTGCTCCCAGACTTTCCACTCGCCCACCTCCAATGGCCGGCGTAACTCGCTGGCTTCTCCGGGTGCTCAACTTAACTCGTTGACACGTGAGACATCGTCGAACAAAGTCCCCACGGTCTCTTCATCTCGCTCCAATAGTACCGCGACGAAGATCCTCGACATCCTCGCGGCCACCGGGATGTCACGCAAATTCCGAGAGCAGTGAAACTCCCTGAGAATCTCCTCTCTCAAATCGATCAACTGGGGAACCACTACCCGTCCTCTATACCGAAGACTACCATCTCGCTGCACGGTCCAGCCTTCAATTGCACGACCGTACTCCGGTCCCCGACGGGACATTATCTCTCGGCCCCCGCCCTGACTCAATCACTTTGCTCAATGCGCGCGAGCAAACTCCCCGCAAGTAACGCATTTCGAGTCTCGCTTTCGCACGTAGCCTAAATCGCCCTACGCCTCGAGCGCATCTCGTATTCCCGTGAAGCTATACTGAAGCAATGCTCCTCAGATTTCCGACCGAGCGTATCAGCCACCACATTTGCCTTATCAGCAAGTGGTAATGCAAAGTGAAGTCATAATCCTAGGAACTCCATTCATCTACGCCCATTGAGGTCCCACAGGAAAATATACTTCAAACTTTTGTGGTCTGAGTACACCTCGAACGCCACCATAGCAAGGTTGGCGCCAAATCTTCGCGAAGACTACGGCCGCCAACTCCATGTCATGTGTGGGGTAATTCTACTCATGATTCTTCAACTGACGGGAACCATAAGCTACTACCCTCCCAGACTGCATCAAGACACATCCTAGTCCGGCCCTCGAGGCATCACAATACACTGTGTACCCCTATCCCCTGTTCGAGACTATCAAGATAGGAGCTGACGTAAGCCTCCTCTTCAACTCATGGAATGCCTCTTCGCATCGATCATCCTAATCAAACTTGACCTCCTTCCGGGTCAATCTCGTCATAGGTGCCGCTAATAGGGAGAAATCTTCAATGAATCTCCTATAATACCCAGCCAATCCCAAGAAACTACGTATCTCGAAGACTGACTTAGGCCTCTCCTAACTCATCACGGCCTCAACCTTCCTCGCCTACCGACACGCCTCTGATGATAATAAAGGTCCCAAAAATCTCACCTCGCAGTTTCAAAACCTCACTTACCGAACTGGCGTGATAGTCATTTGCAACCGCAGGAAGGTCTATCTCGAGTGTAGACTCATCGCTCTTTCAACTCGATCAAACAAATCTTCAACTGCAATGGGTACCGATTCTTGACCATAACCCCCGCTCAACCGTCAGTTAATGCATAGTCGGCTGGTCTCGTCTTTCTTCGCAACAGAACCGGCGCCCCATGGTGAAGCGTTCGGGTCTAACAAACCCTCGCCCGCAGCCCCGTAGCTAGACTCTAAGTTCCTGCAACTCAACTGATGCCATCATATGCGGAGTCATAGAGATGGGCGAAGTACCAGGGTGTAACTCGATACCGAAGTCTACAACCCTACGCAGGTAATCCCGAGCAGCTTGTCTTAAAAAACATCCTCATACTCGCAGACTACTCGAGGGAGATCTAAGTCCGGTCTCGCCTCATCCTCTAGGGTACGGCTCGCTAGCCAACCCGCCAACTTTCCCTGACACCTGGACTCATACACCGTCTGGGGAAAAATATCATGCTTGTCCCCCTAAAATACAACATGAGTACCGCCCCGCATAGCGTAAATCTCCTCACAATCGATAACGACTCATATGCCGCCACCAATCCATCCCGTGATGACGCTCTAACTCGACATGTCCATGACCCCCTCAGCCCGACCGGTGAGTAGAATCCCCGAGATTCTAACTTGCAACTACGACATATCATCCCTATCCTCGCCCTAATCCTCAGGGACAACTCACAAGGGCCTCCAAGGCCTCAACCCCAGCCCCAACTCTATCACAATTGATTTAACATCTCTAAGGTGTAAATACAAAATTCTCGAGAGACGTTCACATACTCAAAACATTTCATACACAATGTCCATGGATTCATAGGTAATGCAAGACAATAAGTTCATATATTAAATCATATTCAACAATTTTTTTTTTCATTTTATTTTAAAAAATTTATTTTTATTTTTTTATTTTTTACTGCAAAACCTCGTGAACAAAGGTTTCAGAACAAAGGTCCCAAATAGTGATTCTAACAAAGGTAATCGAAATAAGACTTGGTTTGGTACGCAGTGGCCACCCATGGCCTGGTGCCAGGCGACGCCGCCCGCCGGGCCGACCGCGGTCGTGGGCGCACCAGCGCCGCGTCGTAGGCCTCCTCGGTCGTATCGTACCTTCGCCTTGCCGTGTCGCGCCGCACCAGCCATGTCGCGCATCAGACGCGCTCCGTGCCGAGGATCAGTCGCAGCCACAGATCGCGGTCGCAAGACTCCTCACCCTTTGTCGCGCGCATGGTCGGTCGACGCGGGTCGCGTTCGGCCGCGGTCGCGCTTGTCCGCAGAATACAACCAGCAAATTTGCCGCTTCCCGGGCCACGACGGTTGGCCTTATCAGATCACACACACTCACCAGACTCCTCGCGCCACGCCGCCGGGCATTGAGCCGCGGGTCAGCCGCGGTCGCGCAGGCCTCTGGCCAGAAAGCAGGTGTTTCCAGTCCTCTGGTCACCGTGGCCTAGAAGGTCCGACCGTGTTCCGGGAACAGAGATCGTAAGCATGGCTCCACGCCTGCCAGCAGGTCACGATACAACGTATCAGACGCGACTGTCAGAAATGGGCAAGAGCCTCACCTTAGCTATCATAAATTTTTTTTTTCATTCATATATATATATATATAAATATATTCCATTTTCCAATAAAACCAAAAATATTTATTTTAAATATTTTTTCCCGCTTTACACATCAGAAACCTTAGGAAAAAATTTTTCCATCATCATTTTTCTTTTTCCTATGTGCTACCACCAAGCTACCACAAATCACACAATTCATATAACACATGATCCTGCCATCACTCATGTTATACACACCAATCACATATAAACACAATGCATGCAAAGGTTCTAATCCCGTCCCGTGATCGCCTAGGTAATCACATTACCCAACCCTAACATCGAGCCACCCTGCCGCGGTAAGGCTCTCACTCCTTAAAGACCATGACCTAAGCCCAAGTCCCTCAAGCCCTAGGTATTCGTATACCTAAGCTCTAATACCAAGCTGTGAAGCTGGTATCAAGACTAAACTTATGGATACCAAAACCCGAGCTCCCTAGGTAATCATTTACCCAAGCTTTGATACCAAGCTATGATGCCCCATTCCCGGGGTCCCGTTGACAACCCACCAACTCGCGGAATAGCCGTGATGTCTGCAACCCGACATCACTCACCAAAATCGCTGCAGTCTCCTTTGCACGGAGCTCTACCCAAGGTACAAACCCGTCCCAACACCATCAATGACCACACCCGTCCATGTGCGAGTAAAAATGGCCACTGGGCCCATGCGCCAATACTACAAAATTACATCAACTATATACTCAGTCAGCTCAAGAGTTATTACATTACTCTTAACTAAAACAAATATCAAAATTTACAATTTTAATACATGTTCTACAAAATGAATACCAAATCCATAACCCGGCTTTCTTCTAAAATGCGGCCTCTAGTGAGCGTCGTCCTTCTATACACTCCCTGTACCTGAAATAGTGATCCTCTATTGCTGCGAGCAATGCCCAGTAGTGATAATTTCCTACATGGGTTACTCCCCACCTAAGTGCACATGTCATGGCAATCAATCACACTCAAGAAAATACATGACCTTACTTGAATGTCTACATGCCCAAACCCATGTCTCAAGTCCTCACCGACTCCCTCACACATGCCTAAGCCAAATGTGAGAAAATACGCCAAAACAAAGCTTTTTGTTCTAGGAAACTCGCTACCAAGATTCAGAAATATATTGCACAAATCCCAAAGTGAATTGTCGGATCATTTTTCCGAATACCATGGTCACCTCCGAGATTAGCTCATTGACCACTCTCCGCAATTCTTCGGATAATCTTCCTTGAAATTCCTTTCACAACCATTTTCATTTTCTTTCATGTCATGCACTCACGCCTATCCATCTAGGGTGCCCCGGTGCATATGGAATGCATTATGTCATTTTCAAATATTCGTGCTAATATATTTTTACATGTATATATTAACAAAATGATCTACACAATTCATGTTGATCAATTCACAATCAATAACACCAAAATTAGCCTACGGGCTAATTAACAAATCAAGTAATTCCTTTGTAACTCCAAAACACACAAAAATTACATATAGTCACGTGAATGTTGAAATCCTCCGGCCGGGCACTGTTCACGGCCACACAAGTAGGGATTTTCTCCATTCGATTCAAAGATTTTGAGACCGAAAACCCGGCCATTCAGGCCTTAACAAATCCCCATCCATAAAATGGCTCTTAGCCAAAGAATAACACAAGTAGGAGAAGACCCCTACCTCTTGGAGTTGTCGGAACTCCACCAAATCGATGTCCACGCTTAGCCCTTGCCGTGTAGATCGACTTTGCTTCTTACTCCGTCGAGATCCGGCGGTCCGAACGGCGGGAAATCTAGAGAAAAGTCACACACACTCTCTCCTAAATTCTGGAATTCACCACGTCTATTTTTCGTCAATGGAAAAAGAAGACTATTCTTCTTGTCTTATTCACTTAACATTTCCAAAATTCCCTTTGTGTCCTGGCAGATTTGACACGGCTTAATTCCAAGCCTATTAATTCATCTCTTTTCTTCTTTCAATCATGCAACATTTGTCACATTAGTATATGTAGTAGGTATCTCTTTTTACATATCACATGTCTTCACAAGTTGTGCGATGGCACCCGACACCAGTGCCTTCGAAAAAAACGCGAAACCGACCGCCCTCGTATTCCGACAAATTCGACGCGGCGCCAGATTCATGAGACAATTTAAATCCAAGTGAAGTCTCGTTTAAAAATATCCGAGATCCAGAAAATTTCAGTTTTGACAAATTACACATTTTAAAATTATAATTTTCTTAGGTTTTACAATTACCCTTTTTAACCTAGATTCTATCATCATTTCACACAACTACACCTGTGAATACTAGGACTGTAAGACCTGAGAAAATTCTAATTTTCTGAAAAAGGGTAAAATGGTAATTTCGGTTAAAATCCATAATTTTTCTAGATCTCGGATGACAAAACGGACTTCACTGTTGGAATCGTCTCATAAAATCTAGCTACCATGTCGAATTTCGTCGAATTCCAAGACAATCGGAATTTCACGTTTTTCGAGGCAAGGAGGGTTGTGCGGGACACTTGACAAGTTTTGAGTGGCTCAAGAGGTGCCACGTGTCATGTGCAGAATTATTCAAACATGAGCTCAAGTGTTAGCCATGGGTGGACACATGGCATGATGCCATTTGATGAAAATCCCAAAGTAGAGGGATAAGTGGATAAGGAAATCCTATGAGTTAATATCAGTTGACATGGGCAAGAGAAAGACACCCCTTCAATCTATGCCACCAACCATTTGGGATGGGAGATAGAAACCAAGGAAAAAAGGAGGGCAAAAGATGTAAAACTCCGGGAAAATTCAAATTTTCAAAATTGGTAAAACGGTTATTTCTGAAATATGAAATTTTTCTGGATCTTGGATGATGAAACGCACTTCACCGTTGGAACGTTCGCGAAATCTAGTTACCACGACTCGCGAAATTCATGAGACAATCATAATTTCACGCAGACATCGTGCTCCGCAAATGAAAACGAGTTGTGAGAGACATGTGATGTGACAAAGACACCTACTAAATGTACCCATATGACACATGTTGCATGATTAGTGAAAGGATGGAGATGAATGACTTAGATTAAGCCATGTGTCAAAAGTCACTTAAAGGGGACAGGGATGGAATTATGGAAAAGTTTAAATGAGTATAAGACAAAAGAGCAAATAGTTTTCTTCTCCAAAAGAACACAAAATCGGTAGTGAGTTGTGATTTCCAAATTCTAGAGAGAGAGAGAGAGCTACTTTCTCAGATTTCGCCGCTCGATGCGCCTGGCTCGTCGGGCCAAGAAGCAAAGTTGTTCTACGCTGCGAGGGCTACGCGTGAAGCACCGATTTCAGGAGTTCTAACAACCCAAGAGGTAGATCTTTTCCCTACTTGGTTTATTCTTTCATTGGCTACCATTTTATTGGACAGGATTGCCTGTTTCAAAAGGTCTATATCGGTCTCAAAAGCTTTGAATCGAGTGAAGAAATCCCTACTGTGCGGTCGTGAATGGGCGCCAACCCGAGGGTTTCATTGCTCATTGTAGATTTTTGGTGCAGAATTTTATGTTGTCGAAGTTTTTCAAAATGAATTGCTTAGATTTGCTAATTAGCCCATGTGAGCTAATTTTGGTGTTATTGAGGAATTTAATAACATGAATTGTGTGAATGAATTATGTTAATATATACATGTTTTATATATATTAGCACAGAGTTGGCCTGATCGCATAATGCATTCCATATGCACTGGGCAACCCTAGAATATTAGGAGCGAGTACGACCGAAAGAAAATAAAAGGAAACTGCTTCAGGAAAAGGAATTCACTTTAAGATTTTCCGGAGAATTGTGATGGGAGGTTGTCCAACAATTCACGTCGGAGGGGCCCATGAATTGTTTTGGAGGGTTATCCAACAGATTCACCTCGGAGGGTAGTCTAATATATTTACCGAAACTTAGTAGTAAGTTTTCGAGAACAAAAAGGTTTTGTTTTGAAAATTGTATTTTTACTTGCATTTGGCTTAGGCATGTGTGAGGGAGTCGGTGAGGACTCGAGACATGGGATTGGGCATGTAGACATTCAAGTAGGATCATGTATTTACTGGAAGTATGATTATTAGGTTTGCCATTGTAAACCCGAGAAAATTCAATTTTTCGAAAAGGTAAACGGTATTTTCTGCTGAAAACCGAATTCTCGGGGATCTCGAATGATCTAAACTGACCACGTTGCAAATCTGCCTCAGAAAATCTAGTGACCCGTAAAGTTTCGTTGAATTCGACAATCGGAATATTTTACTACTTTTCCTGGTACAAGTCGCGGTTGACTTCAAGGACGATATTTTTACGAAAATCTCGGAAGTCAGGAAATGACTTGGGCTAAGTTCATTTAAAATAAAGTGAACTGAAAAGAAATAAATTGTTTTGAGGTAAAAACGGACCCGAATGAAGCAATATGAACCATGTATTCAAAATAATATAATATAATAATAATAATAAAATGGAAAAAAAAAATAAAAAGCGGGGGAGAGAGGCGAGAAGAGAGCGCATCGAGAGAATTTATTTTTATTTTTTCTTCTCTTCGCTTTCTCGGGATCTACAAAAATTGGACCGCAGGTTTCGGGCTTCGACCGAAAGGAAGTTGATCTACGTGACGAGCTACGCCAGGACATCAAAATCTCGAGTTTTGTCAAACTCCGCGAGGAAGGGAATTTCCTACTTGTGTTATTTGTACTTAAAGGCTATCTAATGGTTGAATTGGCTAGAGGCCGGAAAGGTCAGAATTTCAGTCCTCAAATTTTGGACTGAGTGTATGAATTTTTAAGAATTTCTTGGATCATTTTCTGGACATTGGCCGACTTTTCGAGACTGCTTAGATAAATATGATAAAATTTCGGTTATTTCAAAGTAAATTCCTGACCGTGTCGAGTTTGGTTTTTGCTCCCGGATCGATGTCTTCGGGTTTTGTATTCGGCGATGAATCGTGAAGGGACCAAGAGGTGCCCTGTTTTATATGGGTCCGAAATTTGGGTCATTTTCTGTATTATTACTAGAAAATGAATAACGTGAATATTAATGTGAATAGTGACACGAAATTATTTTTTTGTGTGAAAATGTGTGTATGGTTGTGTGATTCAAAATGAATTGCTCGTGTTTGTTAATTAGCCCATGAGCTACTGTGTAATTGATCGCGGAATTTGCATAACATGTTTTATGATTTAATTATGTTAATATATATGCATGTGAAATATATTAGCATGAATGTGTGAATTGACATCATGCATTCCATATGCACTGGGTAAATTTAGAAATTAGGTGTGAGTGGCATGAAGCTGAGAGATCTAAGACGTGTTAGGTGTGTTTGATGGTGTCGGAGTGACATTCAGGATCAAACACCGCGTAGGGTGTTGATTAGTGGGCTTGACTAATAAGACAACGCCCTAATGAGTCATTAAGAAAATGGAAATGGCTCATTGCATTTCATATGCACCAGCAATCTCTAGAACAAATAGGAGTGGAGTGCATGAGGTGGTTTCTTCGAGAGAATTGTTCAAGGGTCGACTCAACAATTTTATTTATCTGAGTGTGTCCACTACAACATTGAGGGTTGTCCATATAGCCATCAATCGTCGAGCCTCAATTGATATACATCGGAGGGTTATCCACAATATAGATTATCGGAGTCGGTCCACTATTTATATCGGAGGGTTGTCCACGGTTAAAAACAAATACCTTTGTTTTGAAATAGTTTTCATTCATGGCAGAATGTTTGAGGGAGTCAGTGAGAACTCGAGGCGTATGGGTGTAAGAGACTCGCTATATCATAGTTCTCAGAGTGGTGTAAGAGACCGCGGTATCACTCAAAACAGGTTACCAAAGCAAGACACACGGTTATGTTTATCACATGCACTTTCGGTCAGGATAGAGTCGAGATTGATTCTGATCATGCCCATTGATAACTGAGTATCAGTAATGAGAGCCTGAGGGCTCGATACTTGGGTCATTGGTACTCAAGGATAACTTACACAATGATGATGCATGAGACAGTCGTGAGTGGACTTGATATGTTATCATCTGATTATACTGAGGATGGAGCCGACGAGAGCTCTGGTGACATGGGGCATGGTGAGTCTAGGTCTCATTCATGGCATGTAGACATTTAAGACATGTGTATGTTGTAATTTGGATGTGTGTTTGATTATGCGACCATTGCATGTACACTAGGGTGGGGAGTAGCCTCAGAGAGATTATCACTACTAGGCTTTGCTCACCTCGTCGTGGGACCCCTTTCAGTACAAGTCGTGCAGACGCCTAACCCGCATTCGGGATCAAGACATATACAGGAAGTCGATCAGGCTTTGATTTTGTATAACATGTATTAGAATGTGGTAAATTTTAATATATGTTTGTATAAAGAGTAATTTATTAACTCTGAACTATTGTAGATAACATGTATTCGGGATATATTTTGTGAGTATTGATGCAGGGGCCCAAGTGGCCATTACATTACTGGCATGTAGACCCTGTGTGGTCATTGTGAACTGTTTGGGACAGGTTTTGTATTTGGGTAGAGATCCTCGTACAAAAGAGACTCTGCCCAATTTTCGTGAATGTCGGGTAGGTTACTCGACATCCACGAGTATTCCGCTGGTCACAGCACAACGGACACCCGCGAAGGCTACAAATTGCATCGAGCATAGGTATACGACTACCTAGGGCTTGAGGAACATGGGCTTAGGCCATTGCTGTTGCGGTGAAATTGATACTAGTATCATAGCTTGGTATCGAAGTTTAGGTACACGAATACCAGAGTTCATGGATTCGGATTAGACCATCGCATGCATGGCAAGCTCTATGTTATGTTCTGATATGTGTTCCATGTTCGTGATTGTGCATTGTGTGTTACACATTGCGTGGGAAAACTTATACACGGTATGTAGGCGGGAATGCGTATCAAGGTGGTTATCGCATGAAAATTATATGCATGGGTATAATGTATATATAGGAAAAGTGGAATGCTAAGGTTAAACTATAACCTAGTGGGTTCGAAAATGAAATGGACCTTAAAGGTTGAATTTTATTGAAGAAGAGAAAGGAGTGGCTGTCATAGCACGATTTTAGGCGCGCGAACCGTCGGGCCATGGTTGTTAAGTCTATTAGTAATTGGCATGTGCATTACTAGTTGACTGAAAGCAGATTAAATAAAGTTTCGCTTCATTCGGACATGTGTAGATGGCAAGTCGCAGGCCGGGTGGACGAGGTCGCCCACGCAGGTGCTAGCCAAGCACCACTCAAAAGATTTGACCAATGTGCCTTTGCCGAGGTTGTTAGCTACAGCTTAAGGTCCGCTATCAGATAAAGTTAGTGCAGCCGGGTAGTAAGGAGGTCCGAGCACCTCCAGAGATTTAAGTCACATCATCCTCCATCGCTTACAGGGGATCCGGCGTGCGACCATGGTTCCTATGAGATTGAGAACATTGGAGGCTGCACGGATATTACCTCCTAATACCAAGATCGCTACTGCCCGCCTGGTAGTGGCAGTCCCAAGTATGGATCGGGTTAAGACCTCTAGTGGATTTAGAGGCAATGACTCGGGCAGTTCCATGGGCTCTTTATGATAAAGTATTTTCCTACCATCGCTTAGACATGCCAAGGCCCAAGAGTTCCTAGTTACAAGCGTGAACGATGACAAAGTTGATGGAGCAAGGCGCATTCACTGAGTTGGCACGTTTTGGTGATGACTATGTGGCCATAAATATGGCCAAGTTCAGGAGATTTGAGAATGGACTGAAGTTGTCCATTTAGGGCAAGATTACGGGATCACGATAGACATGGACTGGGTGGTTGGGACAGCCTCCGGCCAGAGAGAGAGAGAGATGGATGACGCACAAGGCATTCGAGATGCGAAAAGCCTGTAAAGAGAAAGGAGGATCAGCCTTCTTTCGAAGCTGGGCTAGAGGTTAAGGCCTCTGGAAAGCCATTGTAATGTGGGAAAATTCTCCCATGTGATCTAGGTGAGAGCTGGTCGTGATATGTCGTAGATTGTGAGTCGTAGTTCTCGTGGATTCTCGCTCATGGTGGACCTTCGAGTGGTAGACATATCAGGTTCAATGTCAAGAAAAGGATGAGTTGATAACCCAATCGTCATTAATGATCGTGGACTCAAGGTAGGTTATCATACCCTATTACCTATCTTGAGTTTTAGGTTGCATATGCATGTGAGTGATGTGTATGTGTGTGGAATTTTGGGGACAAAATTCTGTTAAGGGGGGAAGAATGTAAAACCCGATAAAATTTCAATTTTTCTGAAAAATGGTAAAACGGTAATTTCGGTTGAAAACCGAAAATTCTCTAGATCTCGGATGACGAAACGAATCGCACATAAATTCTATTCTCGAAGAAAATCTAAATGAATCTTAAAAGTTTCACACTCGAGACAATCGAATATTTTACGATTTTCTAGGTGATAAGTCGCCAGTGACTTTAGGGAAGAGATTTTTACGAAAATCTCGGAAGTCAGGAAATGACTTGGGCTAAGTTCATTTAAAATAAAGTGAACTGAAAAGAAATAAATTGTTTTGAGGTAAAAACGGACCCGAATGAAGCAATATGAACCATGTATTCAAAATAATAATAATAATATAATATTATAATAATAAAATGGAAAAAAAAATAAAAAGGGGGAGAGAGGGCGTCGAGAGAAGAGAGCGTACTGAGAGAGAATTTTATTTTTATTTTTTTCTTCTCTTCGCTTCTTTCTCAGATCTACAAAAATCGGACCGTAGGTTTTCGTCAGGACTGAAGGTAAAGTTGATCTACGTGACGAGAGCTACACGTGGACACCAAAATCTTGGAGTTTCCTCAAACTCCACGAGGTAGGGAATTTTCCTACTTGTGTTATTTCTAGCCCAAAGGCTATTTAATGGTTTGGAATTGGCTTAGAGGCCGTGAAAGGCCATAAATTTCAGTCCTCAAAGTTTTGGACTAAGTGTTTGAATTTTTAAGAATTTTGGGAATGTTTTCGACGTCGGTTGAATTCAAGACTGCTTAGACAAATATGACAAAATTTTCGACTATTTGCGCGCCCTGCATCGTGAGCGAGGTTTCCTGGTTTTGCTCTCGATCGATGTCTTCAAGCCAGGGTGCGTTTTGGTATCACAATATTCAGTGATGAACCGTGAAGGGACCAAGAGGTGCCTTGTTTTATATAGGTCCGAGATTTGGGCCATTTTGTGTGTTCGTACTAGAAAATGAATAACGTGAATAGTAATGTGAATAGTGACACGAAATTATTTTTTTTTGTGAAAATGTGTGTATGGTCGGTGACCGTGTTCTAATTGCTCGGTGTTTGTTAATTGTGCTCCATGTGAGCTAATTTTGGTGTAATTGATTGTGAATTTGTATAACATGTTTTATGTGATTTAATTATGTTAATATATATGCATGTGAATATATTAGCATGAATGTGTTGGAATTGGCATCATGCATTCCATATGCACTGGGGTAATCTAGAAATTAGGTGTGAGTGCATAGTTGAGATCGACACTGTGTTAGGTGTTTGATGGTGTGTCGTGAGTACGCGGTTGTGGATCAACACCGCGTAGGGTGTTGATTAGTGGGCTTGACTAATAAGACAACGTCCAAATGAGTCGCACTGGTTAAGAAAATGGAAATGGCTCATTGCATTTCATATGCACCGAGGTACCCAGAATGGGCGGGAGTGGAGTGCATGAGGTGGTTTCTTTGAGAGAATTGCTCGGGAGGGTCGACCAACAATATTATTTATCGAGTGTGTCCTATACAACATCGGAGGGTTGTCCATACATATAATATCAATCGTCGAGTCTTCCCAATTGATATATACATCGGAGGGTCAGCTCCACAATATAGATTATCTGAGTCATTCAATTATTTATATCGAGGGTTGTCAACGCTAAAAACAAATACTTTGTTTTGAAATAGTTTTCATTCATGGAAGAATGTGTTCGAGGGAGTCATCGGTGAACTCGAGGCGTACGGGTGTAAGAGAATCGCGATATCATAGTTCTGCATGGGCGAAGAGACTCGCGTATCACCCGAAAAGTTATGTTACTTCCAAAGAAGATACACGGCCATGCCATCACATGTATTTCAAAGTTGTGTGATAGAGTCGGGATTGACTTGGGATTTGTTGCCCATCGACACTTATATCGGGGTAATGGAGTCGGTGAGGGCTCGACATTCGGGTCATTGGTAATACTAATACAAATGGTCACCACAGATACGTGAGACGAGTCAAGAGTTACCGATATATTACTCAATGACATATTGAGGGGATGGTTTCATGAGAGCTCCTGTGACATGGCATGGTGAGTCGAGTCTCATTCATGGCATGTAGACATTCAAGTAGACATGTATGTTGTGAATTTGGATGTGTGTTTGATTATGCGACTTCATTGCATGTGCACTTAGCGGAGTAACCCTCGTGGTAAGATTATCACTACTCGGGTTGGCCACTGGCCGTGGGACCCTTTCGTGCACAAACAAAGTAGACATCGAATTCAAAGATCGACCGCATATATGAAGAAAGCTGACTTGTGGCTTTGATTTTGTATAACATGTATTAGAATGTGGTAATTTTAATATTTGTTTCAGATAAAGAGTAATTTATTAACTCTTGAACTATTACAGATAGTTGATGTATTTGGGATATATTTTGTGAGTATTGATGCAGGGGCCCAAGTGGCCATTATATTACTGGCATGTAGACCCTGTGTGGTCATTGTGAACTGTTTGGGATAGGTTTTGTATTTGGGTAGAGCCCCAGACAAAGCGGAGATTCTCGCCCGACGCGGAATGTCTGTAGGTTACCCGACATCCACGAGTATTCCGCGGGTTGACGGGTTGTCAACAGACACCCCGGTTTTGGGGCGTCACAGCCATGACATGTGCACTTAGGTGGGGAATAACACACGTAGGAAATTATCACTACTAGGCTTTGCTTACCCTTTCGAAGGAATATTATTTCAGGTAAAGGGAGCGATCGGGAAGGCGGCACTCATTAGAGGTCGTTTTGAGAAGAAAGCCGACATGTGGCTTTGACATGGATTATGTAAAACATGTATTAAATTCTTAATTTTAATATATGTTGTATTAAGAGTGATGTATCAACTCTTGAACTATTGGTATATAGTTGATGTAATTTTAATGAGTAGTGATGTATGGGCCTAAGTGACCATTTTTACTCATTTTAATTGTATATGGACCCGGTGTGGTCGTTGTTAATTGTTCGGACATGTTTTGTACATTGGGTAGAGCTCCCCGTACATAAGAGACTCTGCCAGATTTTCATGAGTGGTGTCGGGTTACCCGACATCCACGAGTATTCCGCAAGTTAACGGGTTGTCAACGGACCCCCGGGAATTGGGGCGTCACAAAAGAGAGGGATTTTAGAGAGAAAAGCTCTACCTTCTCTCTAGAATTCCCGGTGATCGGTCTGTTGAATCCTGGCAAGCCAAGAGGCAAAGTTGCTCCCCAAGGCAAGAGCTATGCGTGGATATTGGTTTTGTGGAGTTTCGACAAACTCCGGAAGGTAGGGTTTTTCTCCTACTTGGATATTCCTTGTTTAAAAAGCCATGGAAATGGCTTGGTAAGCCAGAGGCCCAATGGCCATGGATTTCTTGCTTCTAAAGAAGTGGGATCGATGTTGATGAGGGGTCATTCATGGACAAAATTTCACGCATCGTTATGGGACTGTTAAAAGTCCGGATTGATGGTTGGACTGAAAATTTTCCATGTGTTTTGCTTGTATGTTATTACTTGAATTGAATGGCTCGATGCTTGTATGGGATCGATGCTTGTATGTTTTGTGAAATAATGTGTTTGGTCGAGTGATTCAAGTTGAATTGCTCGTGTTTGATCATTAGCCCAAGTGAGCTAATTTTTGGTGTATGAAAATGTGAAATTACATAACATAGCGATTGTGTGATTTAAATTATGTGGAATATATGCATGATTATATATTTGCCTGTGTTATAGAATTGAAATGGAATTGGCATCATGCATTCCATATGCACTAGGGCACCCTAGGACGATAGGAGTAAGTGCATGAGGTAATTCTTGAGAGAATGGTTCGGAGGGTTGTCTAAAAATAATAATTATTGGAGGGTAGTCCAAATAAAATATCAATCGTTGGAGTCGGCCCAATTGATATACATGCCACACTCCAGGGTAATCCATACATGGGCCATCAATCGCCTGAGACGGCCCACCGGATATACATCGGCGGGTTGTCCACAAAATGGTAAATAAAAACTAAGTTTCATACGTGGCTTATGCAGTGTGAGAGCTCGGAGTGACCTTGATAATAGATGATCATTAGATATTCAAGTAAGATCATGCATTTGCTTGAATGTGTGTTTATTTCGAGCATCGTGACATGCACTTAAAGTGGAGAGTAGCCCATTTGCAGATTCCTTACCATCAGCATTAGCTCACCTTGTCGAGGGATATTATTTTACAGGTACAGGGAGCGTGCGAGGAGACGGCTCATCCTAGAGATTGAGTTTTAGAAGAAAGTCGGAATGTGGCTTTGATGGTTTTACATGTATTAGAATTCCCAAAGATTTTAATATATGCTGTATAAGAGTAACTTTGAACTTTGAAACTATTGGATAGAGTTGGTTTCTATTGATGCATGCAGTACGGTGGTAGCGGCCCAAGATGCCGCTTTTACTAAGATATAGATATCATGCGACGATGTTGACTGGGACAGTTATATTACAAAAAGTTGTATTTCGGGGTAGCTCCCCGTGACAAAGTTGAGACTTTGCCCGATTTTTCGTGAGAGATGCTCGTCACCCGGCATCTGACGAAGTGTTTCCCGGTTGACGGGGTAGTCAACGGACCCCCGGGATCGGGGTGTCACATAAATTCACTATTAAATAGTCAGACTATTGGTTGAACATGAATAATTGAACCGTAAGATATTCATGAAATTAGAAATATAAAATTCATCTATTGAAAAATTAATAAATAGTTAACAAATAAATCATAAAAAATTGTTGAATATATATATATGAATTATTTCCTTTCTATCGTTCATTTAATTAAAGTAAGATGCAAAAATCCAACTCTTCTAAGATATTGGAACAAGAGAGATATGGCCAAATGATGTAATTAGTAATAATAGTAATGGAAATGGGTGTACAAGAGAAATAGAGAAGTATATGGAAATGTTGAGATATATAAAGGCAGACCAGACTGGTGGCAAAAAGTTATAGTAAAAAATCATGTTTTGATTATGAGGAAACTTTTTTGCCAAAGGCTATGATCAAGTCCATAATAATAATTATATCCATTGGTGAAACCCTGGTGCAACCTAATTTTAAAAGGGTAAAACTGCACTCAAGCTGAAATAAATTTAGATTCAGATGACTAAACTGGACTACGCTGGCAAATTCGTCTCACAAATGAAAGTGACCCAAAAGAGTTTCATTTCGAATTTGAGATAATCGAATATTTTACGATTGGTGATAAGTCGTCAATGATTTGTGGATGAGACAATAAAATCTCTAGTTAGAAAATTTGGCTTGGGCTAAGTTTATTTAAAATAAAGTGAATTGAAAAGAAATAAATTGATTCGGGGTAGAAACGGACCCGAATGAGATAATATGAGCCATGTATTCAAATAATAATATAATAATAAAATAAAATAAATAAAAAAGGATAAAAACCAAAAACCAAAAAGAAAAGTCAAATGACGGAGAGAGAGATAGAGGGCGAGATTTTTATTTTTTATTTTTTCTTATCTTTGCTTCTTTCTCAGATCTACGGAAATCGAACCGTAGAATTTCGTCAAAGCAAGAGGCAAAGTTTATCGACACATCGAGAGTTACGCGTGGGCACCAAAATCTTAGAGTTTCGACAAACTCAATGAGGTAGGGAATTTTCCTACTTGTGGTTATTTCTAGCCTAAAGCCATTTAATGGCTCGATTACGAGACCGTGAAAGGCAAGAATTTCCCCAGTCCTCAAAATCTTGGATCGAGCGTAGGAATTTTTAGAATTTTCAGATTGTTTTCTAGACACCGTTGAATTTCAGACTGCCTTTGCTAGTTCTGTGCCAAATTTTGGGATTGCTCATGATACCGGGATGTAGATTTTGGGACTATTTTTGGGCAATCATGGACTATGTTGAGGTTTGGTTTTGATCACGGAATTGATGTTGTGACGCCCCAAAACCCGGGGGTCCATTGACAACCCGCTCAACTCAAGGAATACTGTGGGATGCTCTGCAACCTGCCACACCTATGAAAACCCAGTGAGTCTCCTTTGTACGTGAGCCTACCTGCTGCAATAATCTGTCCCCACTTTCACAACTACCACATTTGGTCCATATACAGTTTTTAAAATGAGTAAAATGACCACTGGGCTCCATGCATCAATACTCACAAAATTATTACTCATCACCCATATACCAATAGTTCAAGAGTTGATGCATCACTCTTTAATACAAACATACATTAAAATTAAGAATTTAATACATGTTTACATAATCCATGTCAAAGCCACATGTCTTTTCTTCAAACGGCCTCTAATGAGTGCCGCCTCCCGATCACCAAGACCGAAATAATATTCCCTCAATGTAGTGAGCAATACCCAAGAGAGTGGAATTACCCTACTGTTACTCCCACCTGGGCGCACATTACACACGGTAAACAATCACACTCAAGCAAATACATTACCTACTTGAATGTCTACATGCCCATTCCCATGTCTCGAGTCCTCACCAACTCCCTCATGCATGCCTAAGCCAATGCGAGAAAAACCTCCTTTTCATTTCTTTCATGCCATGCACTCACACCTAATTTTCTAGGTTGCCCCGGTGCATATGAAATGCATTACGCTATTTCCAAACCACACATGCCAATATATCACTTACACATATATTAACAAAATTTACATACATGTCACATGTTATTTAATTCACATCAATAACATCAAAATTAGCTAACTTGGGCTAATTACAATTCAAGCAATTCACCTTGAATCACCCAAAACACACAAAAATCACACAATAATACACGTGAATGTTGAAACCCTGAGCCGCGACTATTCACTAGCCACACTAAGGATCTTCTTCATTCGCTTCGTATTTCGAGACCGGCAACACGCTAATTCAAGCCTCGTAACATCCCTAACCATTCACATGGCTCTTAGCCAGCGAATAACACAAGTAGTGAGAAGACCCCTACCTCTTGGAGCTGGTCGGAACTCCACCAACCTGGCCCACGCTGTAGCCCCGGGCCGCGCAGTAATGCCTTACTTTGCCCGGCTTAACCGACTGGGCTCGAACGACTAGAAATCTAGAGAGAAGGCACTCTTTCTCTCTCTAAAAACTCAAACACTAAATCCTACCAGAAATTTCCAGCCCTATCGCACGTTTGTCTTCAATTTGGTGGAGAAGATAACTATTCATCTTTGTCTTATTCTCATTAAACTTTCCATTAATTCCCATCTTGTTCTTTTGTCTTAATTTTTGACACATTGCTTAATTTAAGCCATTCATCTCATCCTCTCTCTCATCGTGCAACATGTGTCACATGAGTACATGTAATAGGTGACTTTTTTCACATCACATGTCTTTCACAGCCGCTTTACGAAGACCACACTGTGCTCGAAAAACCGCGGAAATTCCAACTCCGTCTCGAATTCAACGAAATTGACGTGCGGTGTTAGATTTTGGCGTGAGACAATTCCAACGGTGAAGTCCATTTCGTCATCTGAGATCTAGAAAAATTCCGGATTTTTACCGAAATTACCATTTTGCCCTTTTTCAAAAAATTAGATTTTTTCGGGGTTTCACAGATGTCTTTAGGTTTTATGGTGTGTTTTGGTATCCCAATAATTCGGTAACGAATCGTGAAGGGACAAGAGGTGCCCTGTTTTATGTGGGTCCGAGATTTGGGCCATTTTGTGTGTTATTGTTGTAAAATATTAAATAACATGTTGTTGTGTGTAAAAATCATGTTAATATATGCTATTTGATGTATTAACATGGATTACATGGATGTTAGTTATATGTAAAAAATTTGTAATTGTCCATGGTATGTAAATGTTTCATGTAGCACTCATATATACATGTATTATGAAGGAAAATGCATTAAGTATCATGCATTCATATGTACGGTCACATCGCGTCGTAGTTGGGTGTGGGTGCATGGTATTGAGTATTCACTGCGGTCAGAATGGGTAGTGAGCTCATACTGACGACGCTCACAAGAATGTCTCACGCTTAAAAACATAAAAAGAAATGTAATTAATGTGTGTTAGGCGGAGTAAAAAGGGGATCGTTAACACCCTCAGGTGAAAAGCCTAGAACATGGGTGTAAGAGACCTGAGGTGTGATCCAAAAAGTTCTGTATGGGTATAAGAGACCTGTGACGTGCGCCAAAAAGTTATGTTGCCCAAAGAAGACACACGGTCATGTTTATCACATAGACTTTGAGTTGTGTGATAGAGTCGGGATTGACTTGAGATTTGTTGCCCATTGACACTTGCATTGGGTAATGGAGCCGGTAAGGGCTTGATACATGGGTCATTGGTAATACCAGTGATAGTTGTCACTTTTGGCATATGCATATGTGAGACGAGTCGGTGAGTGACTCGAGATATATTACTCAATGACATATCGAGCTTATGAGCCTGCAAGGGTTGCACGGGCATGGTGAGTCTAGCCTCTGACTTATGCATGTAGTCATTCAGGTAAACATGTGTATGTTACACTTGGATGTGTATGTTACACTTGGATGTGTATTTGATTGTTCGACCATTGCATGCAATTTAGCGGGGCATCCTCAGGAGATTATCACTATCGGGCTATTACCACCTCGTCAGGACCACATTTCAAAAAGTGATACATTACAGGGACTAATTCTCCTTAGAGGCCTGGATTATAAGAAAGTTTTAATTTCCAGGGCTTTGATATATATTTTTTAAATATATATGGTTGTATTTATTTGTATAAGAGTGATGTAATTTGGGAACTCCATGACTATGGTTTTATAGTCATGTGCTTATACGCTTCGGGGTATGGATAAATGGGCCCTACACATATTTTTACTCGTATGTGGACCCGATGTGGTCGTTGTATAATATTAGTCATGTTGCCATGTAACGCATGTTGTATTGCAGAGCTCCCCAGACAAAGGAGACTCGTCGATTTTCTAAATCAGCGGGTCTTTAAAGGGGACACAATGGTGCAGGTCGTTACTTCCAGATCCACGAGTGTCATGTGGTTGATAAGGAAAGTCAACGGACTCCCGACAAAGCCAGGCAATTGAACATATTATGATTATGAAATATGGAAAATGGTAGTCAAGACAGCTCCTTAATGGCTATCCCGAAGAGAACATATATATGATGCAACCATATGGTTTCATAACCAAAGGTCAAGAACACATGGCATACAAGTTGCATAAGTTCATATATGGACTTATGCAAACATTGACATCACGAAACAAAGTGTTTTGATCGGTAATCAAGTCTTTTGGTTTTTATCAAAATAAAGAGGAACCTTGTGTATACAGAAAGATGGAGGATGATGTAGTAGTTTTCCTAATTTTATATATGCATGACATTTTTTGATTTTAAACGACTTTGAGATGTTGTCAAATGTAAAGATATAGTTAGCTACTCAAATCCAAATGAAGGATTTGGGAGATGTGCAATATGTTATAAGTATCAAGACAATACGACAATGAATGAATTGTACTATTTCAAGAAAATTATATAGATAGTATATTGTCCAAGCAGATGTAAGATTCCAAGAAAGGATTAACTTCAAGATCCTTCTCCCCTTGATTCCTATTATATTTCATTCCTAAGCATTTGGAATGAGCCAATTTCCTTATCTATGTGAATCTAATTACATCTTGGCCAACATGCATTATTATATATAAATAATTTGTTTCTATTTTAAAATTGCAAAGTAATATTTGGAATGTTAATAGCTCTACTCACCACACTAGTTTGGTATATCTTACTGGGCCTATGAAGATGTATCACTTAGGGTATACAAAGGCATTGTAGGGTTGAAGGCATTAGCCTATAATGCCTAATACTAGGAAAATTGTATGAAGTTAATTTCTTTTTAAGTTTCTTCCACACAAATCCTAAGTGCTAGTAGACTTGATCTTGTTTTGATTATACCAACACATAATTTCCTCAAATTGTTGTTTAGATGATAGCTGGAATTGGTGAAATAAGGACACTACATCAAGATTCAAGATAGCAAAGAGAATATAGAAAATTACTTATAAAGAAACATAAAATTAAGGATTGGCCAAAGAGAGTACTTCGATCCTATTTCAAAATGAAAACATCATAAAATAACCATAAACAAGAACAAACCGTGTAAGACCCCAGAAAATTCTAATTTTCTGAAAAAGGATAAAATGGTACTCTTGGCCAAAATCCAAAATTCAAGTTAAATTCGCCAAATTCCAAGACAAATGGAATTTCACGCTTGAGGCAACAGAGGGTGCGGGACACTTGGCACATTGTGAGTGATCAAGAGGTGCCACGCCATGTGCCGAATGAGTCAAACACGAGCCTGGGCTGGGCCAGGAGCACAAATGGCACTATGGAGGGATGGAAATCCATGGTACATGGATAAGAGAATAAGGGAATCCAAGTCAACCAATAGGAGGTTGACAAGAGGCATGAGATGACAAGTTCTCTTGACACATGCTTGATTCAACCGCTTTGGGAGAGGGAGAGCAAACCAGAAAGGAGGGAGAAAAGAGAAGAGCTTTTGTGAGAGAGAAGCTCTACTTCTCTCAGACTCCCCATGACTGGCTTGTCGTAATCCCGGTGCTGAGACAAGAGGCAAAGTTGATCCCCACTGCAAGAGCTACGCGTGGGTACCGGTTTTGTGGAGTTTCGACAACTCCGGAGGTAGGGTTTTCTCCTACTTGTTTTATTCTTTGGCTAAGAGCCATTTGAATGGACGGGATGTCTGGGAGGCCCAATGGCTTGTTTTCGCCCAAAAGATTTGGATTGAGTGAAGAAATCCCTATAGTGTTTTGGACAGTCCCAAAACTGACCATGGAGTGTATGTGTTGCTTGTGTGTTGCTATGTTTGAAGCATGATGTTGTTTGTGCGATGATTTGGTCAGTACTAAGTGAACTGTCAGATTTTATTGGCCCATGTGAGCCGATTTTGTGTTATTGCTTGTGATGAATAACATGTTGTTGTGTGTTAATTTTTGTTAATATATGCATGCTTGATATATTAACATGTATTGTATGGAAATGACATATTGCATTTCATATGCACCGGGGTAACCTAGAACAGTAGGTATGGGTACATGACATGAAAAAATTTGGATAGCAAATGAATTTGATGGGAAGGTTTTCTGAAGAATTACCTTAGAGAGTTGTCCAACAATTCTTCTCGGAGGATGACCCATGACTGATTCGGAGAGTTATCCAGCAATTCACCTCAGAGGGTTATCCAATATAATTTTATCGGAAAAATTAGTATTATATTTTCAAGAACAAAAACCTTATGTTTTGAAAACAATGTTTTCTCACACTTGGCTTAGGCATGCGTGAGGGAGCTAGTGAGGGCTTGAGATGTGGGTAGGGGTGAGTCACATTCTCATCCATAACATGTATACATTTGAGTAGGGACTTGTATGTTTTACTTGAATGTTTAGTGTGCACTGTATTGTTAATTTAGCGTGGTGCAACCCATGTAGGATAATTCCACTACTGGGCATTGCTCACCCTGTCGAGGGAAAAATTATTTCAGGTACTGAAGGTTCACTTGGGGATAGGACACATCCTAGGTCTTAGAGACAAAGAAATGGCCATATATGGCCTTGTTATGTATTTTTGTAAAAATCTGGGTAAAAGACCTGCCAGAGGACATGTCACAGCATGCTCCGATCATAAAGGGTAGCTGGGAAGAACATTTGCCCTTAGTGAAATTCGCCTACAACAACAGCTTATCAAAGAGAGCTGCATGACACCATATGAGGTGCATTGTATGGGGAGGCCATGCAGATCACCGGGAGCATGTTGAACCGAGGTGGGAGAGAGCTCCACCGTCCTTAACTGGATTAGGAGACACCTTTCGAAAGTGAGCTTGATAAGACAACGTTTTCCTCACGCTCATAGCCTGTGAGAAGAGCTATGGCCGATGTAATGACGCCGACCCTTAGAGTTCGAGGTTGGAGATCACGTCTTTTTGAAGGTGATGCCTAAGAGAGGAGTGGTCAGGTTCTGCAAGCGCGGAAAGTAATTGCCGAGGTTTATTAGGCCCTTCGAGATACTCGAGAGGGTAGGCACTGTAGCTTACCGGTTGGCTTTACCACCCAACATGTCAGGTGTCTACGAGGTATTTCACGTCTCCATGCTCCGGAGGTACACCCGCATCCAAACTATGTAGTGATTGGGGAGAGGGATTGAGGTTGACAATTTATGACCTCGAGGAGTGAATACCGTACATTGGATAGCCGATCAGGTTTCATGACGAAGACCGCGGAGGCTAGTGAGGGTGCTATGGCAACACCGAGGAATGGAGGAGTCAACGTGGGAGCGCTAGGACACGATGCGGGCCACCTATCCCTTCTTATTTAGGGATGAAGGAACGCAGTTTAGTCATTTAATATTTAAATGACTAGTTTACATGCATGGTCTAGTGCACGCTGTATATATGAGTTGTTAGGATTGGTCCTAATTTCGAGATGAAATTTTTAAGGAGGAGAATGTAAGACCTTAGAAAATTCTAATTTTGTGAAAAAAGGATAAAATGGTCATTTCGGTCAAATCAAATTTTTCTAGATCTTGATGAGTGTCGGATCACCGTTGAATCGTCACAATCTAGTTACAATGAGAATCTCACAAATTCGAGACAAATTAAATTTTTCATCGCCGAGAGGCTCTAAAATGTGAAACTGCTCGTGAAAGACATGTGATGTGATTAAAAGTCTACCCACACATGTACCCATGTGACACATGTTAAAAAGTGGGCAAAGGGTAAATGGTGGGTGGGGTGGAAGCATGATTAGCTATAGATGAGATGAATGGTCAAATTAATATGTCAAAAGTCACTTAAAAAGGGATGTAATGGGGAATTATGGAAATGTTAAATGAATAAGACAAATTTAAATATACTTCAATGAAGAGCAATCAAGAGGGTGGAGTTTTCTGGTTTTTGAAGTTTTGTAGAGAGAGAGCTCCTTCTCTTCAGATTCACGCTCAAACCTTTGGTTCGACTGAGCAAGAAGCAAAGTCATTCACGCCAATAAGGGCTACGTGGTGGGCGGAATTCACCCAGAGTTCCGACAAATCTGCAAGAGAGGTAAGGATCTTTCCTACTTGGTTTATTCCTTGGCTAAGCCATTTTGTATGGATAGGGATTTGCTGAGGCCTGAAGGGCTGGGTGATATCTGGCCCCAAAAAGCTTTGAACCGCGAAGAAATCTCTAATTAGTGTCGTGAATCAAAGGCTAACTCTGTGGCATCGCTCAATTTGAATAGCTACGTGATTTTGTGTAATTTTATGATGTTGAGTGATTCTAAAATGAATTGCTTGTGTATGTTAATTAGCCCATGTGAGCTTAATTTTGGCTATTGATTGTGAATTTGAATAACATGATTTATGTGGATTAATTATGTTAGTATATACATGTTTTATATATTAGCATGAGTTGTCGATTGACATAATGCATTCCAAGTATGCACCGGGGCACCTGAATATTAGGAAAGAGTGGCGACATGAAAATAAAAGAAAATAGAAAATGTTTGTGAAAGGAATTTCGATTTAAAGATTTTCCGTGAGAATTGTGTTTGAGATTGTCCAACAATTCAATGAGGGGCCTACTATGAATTGCTTTTTGGAGGGTTATTCAACAGATTCTCCTCGGAGGGTAGTCCAATATATTTACCGACCCTGAGTAAGTTTTCAGAACAAAAGCTTTTGTTTGAAAAATTGGATATTTTACTTGATTTAGCTTAGCATATGTGAGGGGCCTATGACGACTGACATGGATTGGGCATGTAGACATTCGAGTAGGTTCATGTAATTGCTCGATGTGATTGTTGCTGCGATATGCACTGAGCGGAGTAACCTCCATGTGAAATTATCACTACTAGGATTTGCTCACCCAAGCCGAGACTACTATTTCAAGTACATGGAGTGTACAGGATAGAATGACGCCTACTAGAGGCCACATTTAGAAGAAAAAGCCTGTTGTGGCTTGGGTATTCTGCTTTGTATAACATGTATTAAATCTCTTAAATTTTGAGATATACTTGCAAAGAGTAATTTATTAACTCTTGAACTATCAGATATAGTTGATGTATTTTGTGGGTATTAATGCAGCCCAAGTGGCCATTATTTTACTCGCATGTGGACCCTGTGTGGTCATTGTAAATTGTTGATAGGTTTTGTACTCCCGCAGAGCCCCATACAGCGAGACTCTGCCAGATTTTCATGAGCGTAAACGGGTTACCGTGACATCTACGAAAGTATTCGAAGCGAAGTCGACGTTGTCAACGGACACCCGCTTTGAGGCGCCACGCTTAAAAAACAGCCCGATTGTTTGTCGACCAAGATTGTCCATGAGAATGGTCGCAATGTTATTGCTTGGTGGATGAATAACATGTTGTGTGTTTGGTGCTTAGGTCCATTTGATTTGTGCGGGAATATCGCCCATGGATGCCCATGCAATCGCTTTTTGGGGACTGTTTTTGTTTGCTTGTTGAACTGAAAATGTCCATGTGTTAGCTGCATAAAATTTGCTTAAAATGAATGGCTTGAATTGTGTGGAAAATATTATGTTAATGCATTGAATTTAATGTGTTAAAATGATGTTTGAATTATACAGAAATATAATTGTAGTGAGCCTATTGAAATTGCATTGTTTATTAGCCCATGTGAGCTAATTTTGATGTTATTGCTATGAATGAATAACATGTGGTTAGTATGTGAATTTGTTAATATATGCATGATTAAGATATATTGGCATGTGTTGTTTGAATGGCATATCGCATTTCATATGCATCGTGGGCAAATCAGAACAATACGTGGAGTGCATGGAATGAAAGAAAGAAAAAGGAAAATGGTTGTGAAAGGGGAATTTCAAGGAAGATTTTCTGCGAATCATTTTGGAGGTCCAACAGTCTATCCCGGAGGGAGACTTACGACTGCTTCGGAGAATTACCCAGCACCACCCTGAGGGTTGTCCAATAGATTTCGATCAAACTGCAAGATGTTTTCGAACAAAACTCTTTTGTTTTGAAAAATGTTGTTTTCACACTCGCTTAGGCATGCGTGAGAGTCAGTGAGGGCTTGAGAAGTGGGAAAGGGTGAGTCACATTCTCATCCATTTCATGTAGACATTCAAGTAGGATCATGTAATACGTTGGAATGTGTTTTGCTGGAACCACGTACGTGCACTTAGCGGGAGTAACCCATGTAGGATAATTCACCTTCATCGTTACCGCTTCACCTTGCCGAGGAAACATTATTTCAGGTACATGTACTGTTTGGGAAGAAGACTGGCTGGTGGAGGTCGTTTGAGAAGAAAGCCGATATGTGGCTTTGATTGATTATTTTGTAAAACATGTATTAGAATTCTAAATTTTAATATAAGGTTCAGACAGAGCATGTAATTAACTTTTCGAACTGCTGTAATATAGTTGGTTAGATTTTTTGTAAGTATTTGATACGGGCTCATGGCTATTTTGTAAGGGTCTCATGATAGAGACACATAAGTTTTCCGCAGTCGACGCGGTCAATCTGACCCCAGATTCACTACATAAACAACCTAATTAAATGTAATAAATAAAAAATATTAAATCACAAATGAAATGGGGGGTTTTCTTAAATACTGAGAAACAACAAAGGAAACAATAAATAATTTCAATTGCTTTCCTAGTAATCTAATTCATAGCAATTCTAATGAAATTTGCAAAAATAAATAAATTCATAACAAAGAAATTATGTGGCTTTATGCAAAACCTAAAAATTTAAAATTCTTTAAAGTAAAAAAGAATAATAATAAATAATAATAATAATAATAATAAAAAAATTGGCCGGAAACGGTCAGTAGTTTGTGAAAAATTCCCTTAAAGCTCTGATGACGAACGATCGCGCGCTGGAGTCTGCCTCACAAAACGAGTAACTTAGAAAAGTTTCGCTGAATTCTTAGGTAGTGGGAATTCTTATAATTTTAAATAGTATCTAGTATCCTTCAGAACAGACTTTAAAAATCTCGAGAGTTAGTGTTCTGACTTGCTAAGTTCGCTTTAAAATAAATTGAACTAAAAATAAATAAATTGTTTTGGGACAAAATGAACCCGAACGGGTCAGGACGATGGCGCCGGCGTACCTCGTCCAACTTAAAACTTAAAAGGAAAATAGAGAAACTTCTTTCTCTCTGCGATCTACGAAGATCGTGGTCGACCGTTTGAGCCGCAGATTTAAAGCTTCCATCACTGACGAGCCACGTAAGTACCGACAACATGGCCACCCAAGATTTTGGTTTGGAGAAGAAAATTCAGTGAGAGAAGCCTGCCTTCTCTAAGATTTGATTTGATCGCGACTCTAAGCCCATCGAGCCAAGACTTAAAGTCGGAGTACTTTGGTGTGTAAGCTAAGTGGATACCTGAATCAAGAACTCCTTCTTCAAGATCTCGGTTTTAAGCTCAGTGGGAAGGTCTCGGTCCTTGGCCCTGGACTCCAAAAAAGTTTCGCCTTCGCCCCAAGAGGTGAACCTTCATACTCGGGTTTATATTTCATTTAAAATGCTATATTTTTGGTCTTGGCTGATCCCAGGGGGCTGTTTGGATTGTGTCTCCTTAACACAAAAACTGATTTTGCTAATTTGGAGTTGTTTTGCTGGCTGACTTGCCAAGCTCGGGGACGCAGTTTTGTGCCATGTTTATGGCTGAAGTGTGGATCTAATTGAATGGGCTTATTGTCGGGTGAAAGGGTTGTTTCTGGATGACTTTGGGTAGAAAATATACGCACGGGAGCTTTAAAAAGAGCCTGGGAAAGCAATTTTCGTGGTTTCACGTTGTTGCCTAGTCACTGTTGTTCACACGAGCTCGCAACTTCATGGACATCAACTCTCAATGCCCGAGCTCCATTTTGGGTGTTCTTGGAATCTATGGAAAAAAATTTGAGTCTAAAATCCATCCATATATATATTGATAAAATTTGAACTCATATTCGGTCCGAAAGTTACAAAAACATAGCCCCGCTTAGTGCGGCTGCCATCGTCTCATATGAGGCCTCCAACTTTCGGGACAACCATACTTTCTCGCATAAGCCCTAACATTTGGGTGTTCTTGACCATGGAAAGACCGAGTCTACAATCTGACCATATTATTTTTAATGGAAATTGAGCCACATCCTTGTTGAAAATATATTGTTCAAAGTGTGTTAATTATTGGTTGTGTGGATGGAGGAGTCAGTAGGCCGGGCTGCCATTATTAAGAGGTCAGAAGTTATCTTAGGTTCATGATATGCCAAGTGAATTAGCCTAGGGTTATGTGGCCACATTTGCCTAGGTAGTGACTTATGAAATGTTGAATAATGTTTTTGTGTGATTACTGAAAATGGCATTGCTAAGATGGTGTCATACTGGATGTCAATATGTGTGCTCTAACATACTACTCATGGATTTGTTTTCGTGATATGGCTATTGCATGGCTGTTGTAGGCTAGTTTATTGGGCATTATGCACCATGATGTAGCCTATGACGGAGTGCGACATTACTTGTCTGGCAGTAGTCGTAAATGATGTTGATTCATGCTTGTTTGATGTGTTGACATGAATGTGATAAATGTTAGTATGAATGCATGTATATTAACGTTTAATGAGTGTATGGAATTTTTTGTGCATTAGACATGAGTGTCCATGGTACACGGTGGAGGTACAGAGTAGGGTGTCCGGCGTGGAGGTCTTCTTATACATTAGGCATGAGTTATGCAAATAATAACACAATTTACATTGCAATCGATGCAACGGGGACATGGCATTAGTGGGGAATAAACAGAGACTTATCTCTACTAGTGTTAGCTCACCCCATTGTGGACCTTCGTTGTACATGTGGAAGACGGTGCCCCTGAGAGGCCAAAATCATGAAGCGGGCCGGATTGTGGCCTTGATCCATGTTTTGTATGTAATGCTCATCTTGAGAGCGTATATGTACATGTAATCGTAGGCGATACGTGTATTAAGTGTCATTGAAGATTTTGAGATGAAATTCAAAAAAATGATAAATTATAACCTCGAGATTTTGTAAGGGAGAATAAGGGTCAAACACATTGACAAAAAGGATATGGAAATCATAAAACAAGTAGAGATGGGCCATAATAGAAATAAAACAAGTTATAATTGCAATATTAAAGAGATGAAGACTAAATTTGCAATTAAGGGAAAGTGGAAAATATAAAAGAGGGAGATAAAACCAAAATTCACATTTTGGTCTCAAATTTGCCCTAGCAAACCCGTAGGAGAAGAGGAGAGCAAAGAAAGGAGAGAAGAAGAGGAAGAAGAAGGAAGAGGAGAAGAAGAAGACAAAAATTCAGGTATGTGTCTCGCTCGAATCACGGGTATTCGATTCTTACAGTCTGTATTGAGATTAGTTGCCTTTGGTTCTAGGGTTTTGTGGAAAGGTCACAAACCCTTGGTTTGTTGAGGTTATGTGGGTAAACCTCAATTGGTAGAAAATAAACATGGAATCATCATATTCTTTTACGAAATGAATTGGTAATCTTGGGTGAATTCATAAGATTTTCACCTAAGGTTTGTGGTATGAGGTTCCAAACCACCAATACAAGTATTTTGGAGTTGTTTTTGGATGATTTCCATGATGATTCTTGAGGTGTGAGGTTCCATGATAATTGGTAGCAAAAGTGGCAAAAATAACAAATCTGGGCAAAATTTCGAGGCAAAATTTCGCATGTGCAATGTGGTGTACCAAAGAAGTCACTGTGAGGCCAACTCCAGATCGGGTAATGTGCTAACAGAATGCAACCCGGTGCACTTTGCACAGTTCAAGGTGTACCAGACAGTTCAAGGTGTACTGCACAGGAGCCCAAAATGCTCAGATTGTGTAGTTTTTGTGTAATTAAGCCCGAATTCGTACACTGATAGTTTAGGAACCTTACTAAATGATTAAGAAAGGTTCAAATAAGATTAGAACTCGACGAAAAACGTAGCGTACCATCGTTGAGTGTGACTAAGTTTAAGAAGTACGTTAAGTTATGCGATTACGTAGGCAATTAATATGTCGTCGTATTCGTTTGAGTGTGTAGGCTAAAAGCAAAGGAAAGAAAAGTGTGGAACTGTGCTCAAGTTTAGCAAGCAAAGAAGTGAGTGTTCTAAACCTTTTTCAAATACTAGTGTATTATTATTATAAACTGTTTTGCACTGGTATTTAAATGGTTTTGAATTGTTAAACCATTTTTCAAGCAAGCAAGCAAGTAAGCAAATGGTTTTTGAATTGTAAAACCATATGTGAGTGTTCTAAACCTATTTTTCTCAAATACTAGTGTATTATATTATAAACTATTTTACACTGGTGTTTAATGGTTTTGAATTGTTAAACCATGTTTAAAGCAATGAGTTTAGAAAGAAAGTAATGGTTTGGATGCATTCAATCATACTTTTAAAAAGAAAGCAAGCAAATGGTTTTGATTTAAACCATAATTGAAAAACATATAAGAAATGGTTTTGAATTTTAAACCATTTTTCAAGAAAGCAAGCAAGTAAGCAAATGGTTTTGAATTGTAAACCATTTTTCAAGCAAGCAAGCAAGTAAGCAAATGGTTTTGAATTATTAAACTATTTTTCAAGCAAGCAAGCAATGGTTTTAAATTGTAAAACCATTTTTCAAAGAGCAAGCAAGCAAGCAAAGAGAATATTTGTGAAAACAAGCCTTACGCGCTAGCTAGATTTTTGGTGGCACGTACTAGAGCGGAGCTCTAACTAAATTATGGTGATGGCGACACAAGGTCAATTCCACCATATTTACCGGAAAAAGGTGATGCGGACACAGGTCCTTCCACCGCACGGTCGATGCCCAGGCTCCCGTGTTCACTAGGGTACAGCAAGCAAGTATAGGCCTCCAATGGTTGATGTTTTATAAGCATGATATACGCTTTGAAAATCAACCATCGTGCACGGTCGCCTGTGCCTCGTGAGATTTAGCAACCGCTGAGCCCGTGCTCCCGCTAGATTTCAAAACGGCCTGAGCTCAAAAAGCCCTGTGGATTTTAAAGTAAAACGGTTGCTCCTGTGCTCCCGCTTTATTTTTTCAGCATGCTGGGCCGAGCCTGTGCTCAGTATTTATAAAAAGTTTTGAGAAACTTTTAAAGCAAAAGGTTTGTGAAATGTTTTATACATTTTAAAGCAAGAGGTTTATAAAAAGGTTTTTATAAACTTTTAAAGCAAGCAAGGTAAAGCAAGCAAGCAAGAGAATTGAGAAAGTTTTCTAAGCTTTAAAGAAAAGCAAACAAAGCAAGCAGCATGCATGCTTTATAAACTTTAAAAGCAGCAAGTACATAAAAGTTTTAAAAACTTTTGTGCCAAGCAAAGCAAAGTAAGCAAGGCTTCGAAAATATTTGTAAAAGAAAATTTTATTAGCTTTGAGGATGTTTCCGAAAAGAAAACATTTTATAAAAGTATTACACCCACCGGTAGCCTGCTTAGCCTATTATTTTTCATTTTAAAACTATTTTCCGTACAAGTACGCAAGACTGAGCACAATAGGATTTGTCCCGACACAAAGATAAGTGTTGGTGTATTAATAATATTTTGTAACAATATACTTTGAAATTGTATATTGGAACATATGTATGTACATAGTATAGTTTTCAGGAGAACGTGCCGTACGCCGGTTACTGCTATTTGGATATAGTATAAATTGAGGGCGTGTGGATTTGAATTATGCACATGCAGCACCATTATGCCGCGAGGTTTTATCACGCCAAGATTTTACCAAATCCTAAGTTAAAAATAAAAGAAAAATCTGATACGCAGGTTTAAGCAAAGCAATATGGCTTCGCCTGGTCAGAGTTTCTAGTCGCAAAGGTAATCTGATGGGGATTGGTGGAGTGACGACACCCGCCGCCGATAGGGGGTGGGGTGGTGGCCACATATTATATTAGAACATGTTATTTTTAATATAATGTTTTGTATTAAGAGTGATGTAATAACTCTTGGTGGCTTATGTGATATATATTGTATTTATATGGATAAATGGGCCCTACGTGGCCATTTTTACTCGTATATGGACCCAATGCGCAAGCTGGCGTACACAGCGCCATGATGTGCCGCTATGAAAATGCATTGGTGTCGATTTTGCAGAGCTCCCGTACAAAGGAGACTTTGCCTGATTTTCCTTAAATCTTGAATCTTAGGAAAAGGGGACTAAATGGTGTGGTGTTCCGTTACCCGGACATCCACGACCTTCTCGTGGGCTGATTGTGTTGTCAACCCGACCGGATTCGGGGGGGTGTCTAATTTCAATGTTTCTGAATAACTTATCAAGGGATTGAAAATGATTTCCTAATTTTACTAGAAAATGATATATTATGTGCATGTAATCTTTTAAGTATAAACTCTTCTTACAATGTCTTTTAATTGATGTAACTTCAAAGAAGAGTGATGTTTTTTTTAAATAAATAAAAGTTGAAGGGGAGGATCAAGCTAGGCAAATGTAGGACTCAGATCGATGTCATTTTCATACAATGTAAAAAAAAAAAAAAAAGGAGGGAGAGAGAACTTACAAATGATCATCGTAATATTGTTATTGATGAGAAAAGAAGAATGAAAGATTGGTGTGATGACCATATGTTATTGATGAGAAAGAATAATGAAAGATTGGTGTGATTACCATATGATCTTCTTGATCATTGAAATATAGAAAAAATGTAGTTGAAGATGGAGGCTATAGCTAGGATGGTCGATTAGACTCAGTGGTGAATGACAAATCTTAAAAAAAATTGTAGGAAAAAAAGATGAGTTATATAAATGCAAATGAATGTACAAGATAGTAAGTGCGGAGGCGATTACACTACAAGAAAAAAGGCATTTCATGACGCCACTGGGCCAAGATACGTGCCATATGTTAAGGTAAGTCAATATTCATATATGTCATCTATGCTAGTGTTAAGAAAAGTTTGAAGCTAACTTGACATATAGATATGTCAAAAATAATATAATCTTATTAGTGCGCCATTCACACATTTTGATAGTTGTCAAGGTTGTGTTCAACATATGTCAAGGTTAACTTCATGCTTTGTCAAGACCATTTCTTTCGCTTTTATGTCAAGGTTGTATAAAATATGTAACAATATACAATTTAATCCTGAATTACCCTCATCCAAGAACCCTAATTGAATCCAAAACACATCCAAGTATGGGTTTACATCCCTAAAAGACTTTAATTATGAATAGAAAAGATTTTAATATCTATCATTCTTCATGCTTAATGAATAGAAAATTTAATTATGTGACCATGTCACACACACACAATACAAATACACACACACACACATTATGACATTGAATATTATTGACATTATTATTGACATTACACACACACATATATATATATATATATGTGTGTGTGTGTGTGTGTGTGTGTGTGTGTTTTGGAGGCAATTAGATTTAATTCTATTGAATTATAAATTACAGCTAGTTATATATCCAAGCATGTTAGCGTGGAGTCTCACCTGTAAGTAAACTTATAAGAAATCATAATTCTTCAAACAATAGAGATGTAAATAAAATAATAAAATCAAAATGCAAACAACCTAATTTTCCTCCCACAATACTCAATAGGACGAACTATTCCACAACAATCAATAATAAGGCTTCAACCAAACTAAAGCAATCAATTCTCAATTTCTAACACCCACAATAGCCAAATTCGTTACATAAATCAAAATGAATCAAATCAAACACAAAGAATTGAATCCCAATTGCAACAAACCAAAATAGAAAGACTTTGTAAGGTAAATCACAAATAATCGTGATCTCAGACATTCTCGCCAAAGCAAAACTTTATAAGAGCAATCATAGGCTTCTGAATGTTGGTCCTCATTTCTGAACCCAATGATCGAGGCATGGTGGGGTTAATGTTGGCGATGGCGTGTGGCTACCACTTGTGGCTGGTAAGAGTGGTGAAACTGGGATCACCATACTAAGATGGAAAAGAAGTCATGGCTAGTGGTTGTTGTTGCTAACAATGGTTGGCGTTGTTGACGGCAATAGATGGCATGGTAACCAATAAAACGTGAGAAGAGAAAATAAACAAAAGAAAGAGGGCATATGGAGAAAAATTACGTCCATCCACATCTTGGAAAGATAAATAACGTGGTTGCGCCATTGCATTGGTTGAAGATCAATGAATGGCGTGGGTATCGAGGGAGAATGGCTAAAGATAGAAAAGAGAGGTCGAGAGGAGGCAAAATGACAATGAAGTGGGAGAGAGAAAGACGGTAAACTTAGGGTTCCATGAAATGAACGGTTCAGATTTCACCCATATTAATCCTATGGCACAAAAAATTAAGTTCTTACAATATTAATCCTATGGAAATTTTCTTTTTTTCTTTTTTTAACTTTTGATCACTTATATACTTATATGGCAAAAAAAATTAAGTTCTTATTCTACATTAGAGTTTTGAAAGAATCATTCACTTGAATATATTTATGACTTTTATAATTTCTTAATTTACCATAATTATTTTATAGAATAAAAACTTATTTTGTAATAACTAAATTTGTATATGTTAACTTTTAAAAACATAAAAAACTTTAAAAGTTAAAAAAAAACTTTAGAAGTAAAAGGTAAGATTCTAAAACCAAATATTATGCATGTTAATCTTTGGTGTATGAACGTTAAAACATAAAAAAACTTTAAAAGTTTAAAAAAAAAAAAAAACTTTAGAAGTAAAAAGGTAAGATTCTAAAACCATATATTATGCATATTAATTTATGAATGTTAATTTTTATTATCTTAATTTTTACGTTTATGCAAACTAATCATTTATTTTTAATCAAATACAAGTTAATATATAATTTAAATAATAATAATAAAATGTTTATGAAATGGATTGCGTAAAAATTTTAATCAATTTGATAGTGAAATGAGATTGATGGTTTAACTAATTTAAAAAAAATTATTAAATAAGCATTGGTTTTCTTTCTCAAAATAAATTGTTCACTTCAATTTATTACTTAATAAGTAAATAGATGTACATATAACAAGAAAATTATTGTCATTATTTACTTATTTAAGTATCATAGACACATAGAAATATTGATTATAATATTACTTATAAATTATCTAAGTAGTTCTATCTTAGAAGTCAAGAAATAATTCAATAAATGTTGCTTATTGGTATAAACAAGTTAAATATGTCATAGTTGTTCATTTAAATAGACAATATTGACATATACTACCTTTAATTCAACATAATATATGTCAACGAAAGCCTTTTTTCTTGTAGTGTTAGGGGAAGTAAGAAGAGATTTCAAGGGATAATGTATTAGGAAAATGAATTTTGACTATTTATAACAAACCTACTATGTTACCATGAAAATTATTTTGATGAGATAAGGTTAGCGGTTTCAATTTTTAGCACAAGTTTTGAAAAATTCAAAGAATTTTTTCTCAAATTTGGGAAGTTTAAAAAGAAGATAACTTACTTGAAATTTATATTAATGATAATCCTTGACAAGGAAAGTTTTTTTTTTTTTTTTTTTGGGTATTTCGGAAGTTTAGAAAGGATATAATTCACTTGGCATTAAGGGTGGACATGGTTTGGCTAACCAAATTGTGCCACAAAAAAAAAAAAAAACCATGGTTCAATTCCAATTTGTTATTTATATAAACCAAAAACCTAACCATCAATATGATTAATCAAATCTTCGGTTAACAATTTTTTAAAATAAAAATGCAAAGAAAAATGAATAAATTGTAATCTATTTATTACAATCCCATGACATTCTATTTACAATGAGAGGGAAAGTCACGACTAACACAATTAGGGAAACCCATTTTATTTTTTTATTTTATGGTTGATTAACCGAAATCGTTGTTTTTGTATTTTGTAAACAAAAATCGAGACTTGCATAAAATTAAAACCAAAATTGAATCGATCTTATTCAATTAACATATTTTAGGGGTTCACTCGATTCATTTCTTGGTCGATTGATTTCAGAAGCCTCTTACCCACTCTCATACATGTCATCATATAAAAGATAATCCTTGACAAAAGGAAAGAAAAAATTTACTATTTAGGAAGTCTAAAAAGGATATAATTTACTGATATCAATATCACACACCATTGACAAATTGAAAGAAATATTTAGCATTTAGAAGCTTAAAAATTGTGTATATTACTCGACATCTATGTCAATAACAATCCTAACTTTAGACTACAATATTTCAGAGGAAAAACACGACATATGTAAGACCCGAGAAAGCTCACTTCAGAAACATAAAATCAATTTGGTTACAAATTGTACTTCGCTAAAAACCAAATTTATTCTTCTGATCTCGAATGGAAGAAACAAATTTCACCGCTAAACGTTCAGTGAAACTACTTAGCACGTAAAATTTCCATTTAATCTAGACAACAATTTACATCAGCGCCAGCAGATCACAGCTCGCCGCTTTAAAACGATTTTCGACGCGCATTAAAAATACATATAACATGTACTCATATGCTATAAGTGGCATGAGTAGAGAAATGATGAAAATGGACGGCCGAGATAGTGCTAAATGTCAAAACTGGGAAAAGAAGGGACATAATAGTCATTTTGGAGTTTGATTTAAATGATAATAAGACAAAACACTAAATAGTATTTGTCTTCCACTAGAAAAAAAGGAATTCAAGAAAGAACGAGATGAGGGTTAACAATATAAAGCTTTAGAGAGATTGATCCCACACTTCTCTTGCTTCAAGAATCCAATGCTGTGCTTCTATGAATATAGCTGGCCACGCTGAGGCTTCATGTAATGATCAGGAGTTTCCTCAACCCGAGAGGTGGGCTTTCCTACCAGGTTTTGTTCTTTATTTGGCATTATGTTAATGCTTGAGTTAATGAGGCCGTGAGGGGTCAAGTTTTGATCGTCCCAAAACTCGGGGATCGAATTGTTGAATTTTTTTTGAGATTTTGCTATATCGTCCATATACCAAAATTTAGTGGCGTTTGTGGTTGAAATTATGTATTAAAATGTGTTGTTGATATGAAAAATGGAATGGTCGTGAAATTGGCTCTAAGACCAGAAATCGCCTTCGGAAATGGCAAAATCATAATTTTCCTATTACGAAATTACCAGAAAAATCCAAAATTTATTCTCTAGATCTCGACAGATTTAACTGATTGCACCGTCAGAATCATTCATAAATCTAGCAGCACAAAGTAATTTCAGAATTCTAGATTGTGAGTTGACACGCTTACGAGGCACGCGTCTGGTGTCAGAAACATCTTTCGAAAGTGATTAAAGTCACATATAATTACACTACTCTGGGTAAGGTAAGGAGTAGAGAAATGATGAAAATGGACGGCCAGATAGTGTCGAATATCAAATCGGGAAACGGCGGACATAATGTTCATTTAGAGAAAAGTTTAAGTCAATAAAAGGACAAAGAAGATAATCACTGGCTTTCTCCAAATGCAAAAAAGGAAAACATGGGAAATAAGAGGGAGGACTCAGTTATTGAGATGATTGCTTAGAGAGAGGAGCTTAGACTTCTCTAGGACCACGATCCGACCGTCGGCGGCCCGACAAGAAGGAGAAACCGCTTTACGAGAGGGCTTCAAGGTGGATACCGTGACAGGAGTTTCCTCAAACTCCGAGAGTGTAGGGGTTTCTCCCCACTTACTTTGTATTCTCTTAAATACTTGCAAATGTTTTTGAGCGAATGAGCTGGGCGAGGTTGCTTTGATCGGTCCCAAACCTTGGGACCGAATTGATATGAATTTTTGAGCAACCGTGACTGCCACGGCTTATTGGGTTGTTAAATTTGGTGATTTGGTATTAAATCATGTATTGGTTTGGATGAGGCCGGAAATGGCCGTGAAATACGGGTTCACAAAGTGAACCGATGAATTGTTGAGAGTTGAACCGTGAAACCAGGGTTCACTGCTCTCAGAGACAGTGACACAAAAATATATTGTGTGAATACGTGGCTTGGGTCGAGTGATTCAAGTGAATCGTTGCGAAGATCATTAGCCCAAGGGAGCTAATTTTGATGTATGAATTGGATTATTACATGACATGATTGTAATTGATATTAGGATATGTGTATGTTTACATATTTCAGATGTGATTAGACTGTATTGAATTGGCATACATAGATTCCATATGCACTGGAACATCCTAAGACTATAGGAGTTAGTGCATGAGATGAGTCTAGAGAAAATGGTTCGGAGGGTAGTCTAAAATATTAATTATTGGAGGGTAGTTCAACTAAATAATATCAATCGTTGGAGTGGCCCAATTGATATTCATCGGAGGGTAGTCCACAACAACAATATACTCAATCAAGCCGAAGCGCCCACCGACATATATTCACTGAGGGTCACTCTCACAAACCAACAAATAATCCATTCTCTATAGTTATATTGAAGGAGCGTGAGAGAGTCGGAGGACTGGATCCGAAGTTGGTCATAGATATCTGGCAGGATCATGCATTTGCTTGAATGTGTGTTTACTTTGGAACATTGCACTGCACTTAGGTGAGAGTGAGCCCACTTAGGCGATTCCATCACTGAAAGAATAGCTCACCTGCCGAGGGATATTATTTACAGGCACAAGGTGAGCGTGCGAGGGGACGACTCGTCCTAGAGACCGAGATTAGAAGAGAAAGCCAAGTTGCTGTGGCTGGACTTTATTTACATGTATTAGGAACTCTATGTTTGATATATGTCAGATAAGAGAGAAACATAATAACTCTTGTAACTATCGGGTATATAGTTGATTCCATAGTTGTATGTATATTGAGTATTGTTTAGGCCCAAGTGGCCGTGACATCATGTGGTTGACACATTGGATTATATTGCACCGCTTGGGATGTGACATGCAAAGAGGGTCGCAGTTCCCTACAAAGGGAGACTCGCCAATTTTCTGAAGGGCATCAAAATCTGACATTCACTTGTATTTCTATGTTGGACGGGTAGTCAAATCTGACCTGTTATGTCACAGTGTTCACTAAGGAACCAATGATTGGTGATTTGTCAGAATAGTAATCGAGGTTTCACTATTCCCGAATAGTGTTCACAAAATAAATTTTGTGAATTAATGTGTTTGGCTCAGTAATTCAAGTATATATCATGTCGTGAGCCATGATCATTAGCCCATGTGAGCTAATTTTTGAGGATGAAATGCGAAATTACATAACATGATTGTGTGGATTTAATTTTTTGTGTGAATATATGCATGTTTATATAATTACATGTTATGTGACTCCGTAATGGAATCGCATCATGCATTCCATATGCACCGACACCATAGACGGTAGAGTGGAGTACATGAGTCTAGAGAAAATTAGGTTCGGAGGGTTGTCAAATGATAATTATCAGAGGGTAGTCCATACCAAAATTATTAATCGTCGGAGACGGTGATGAGCTTAAAAGTCATCTATTTTCAGTCCATTTTTCTGATTTATTTTATTCTAAACAAGGCTGATTTATGTGCAGGAATATGGAATACTTCATCAAACTGCCAGGCGTATGGAATTCAAAAGAAAGCAAATTGCAAGAAAAGAGCAGTAATGTGTACGAGCAAAGACTGATGTAATTTGGCTGAAGGAATTGCAGTGAGAGGCCAGTAAGGATTAAAGGATTTGATGTCGTGAAGCCTTATGTGAATTTAAATATATATTAAGGTTGTAAACTACAAAGCTCACAAGAATGAAGCATACAATTGAAAGCTGACAAACGAGTCAGTGAAAGAAACTCAAAGTCAAGCAACCAGAATTGATGAAGAAGAAGAGATGTCGCCACATCATCTTATGTCGCATTTAATTAAACCCAGATGTTGGATACGAGGTCGCGACACCAAAAGTAGTCGCTGCATTTAAGATAAACAATTGATCGAACATTTGTGTCGCTACATCCGGATGCAATCGCATATCAACATCGAATAAGGCCATGGCGATCGCCTTGCAAGGGAACTAAGGTCGTGCAAATATCATCACTTAGAGAGGAAGGTCGGCTAATATCATTCAAATGGTCGCGACATCAGTTGCATTGAAAAGAAGGTCGCGACAAGATCAAGCTGTCGCGACATCAACTACACAAAAAGGAAGTCGCGATATCATTCGGGCCGGTCATGGCCAATAGCTGTAAGAAAGAAGGTCGCTTTACAACACCGCCGTCGCAACATCAATTGTAAAGACTTGAGGTCGCGACATCATTAAATAGTCGCTGGCTGGTAGTAGCCAGGAATGCAGGTCGCTGGCTATCATAAAGAGGTCGCTACATCCGCCGCACGACCGTGGTCGCGCGACAACATCGAAATACGACATCAAATACAAGAAGTAAGGGTCGCGACGCCGCGAAGCCGTCGCTGACATCGGCCCAAAGAAAAGAAGTCGCCATAAAGATCGCCGCCGCGACATCGCCCACCAAAGCATTATGTCGCGACCAAACAAAGGCTTCGACAAAGATCGATAGAATGTGAGGTCGCCGATTGTAAAAACTCGATGTCGCTGATAAAGATCAACAAATCGGGCCATGATTGAAATCCACAATGAGGTGCATCGGGGCCTAGGGCCCAACTTCGTAACCCTATGCAACACGCTAAACAAGCATCAAGGAACGCAGCCTTCTACGACTTGAAAGAGATTCGGCGTCGGGCTAGCTCCTGTATTTTAATTTTCTTTTCTTTCTTTGTTTTTATTTTAGATTAGTTTGTATTTTTGTTTTAATTCGATCTTTAACGTTAGTCATAAAGTTTTAGCTGAATGCGCATTTTATATTTCCTTCAAATTGTCCGTTGTTTGAATTTTGCACAAATTTTGGATTTAACTACCAGCTTCCTATTTACAAGGGTTTGATCAGCAAGCCAATGTATGTGTAATCATGATTTAGAAACCTAGCTTCCATTGAAATGACTTACTGCCAGAAATTATATTTCGCAGAATCTTATTCATTGATGCTGAACTTCGCCTTGTAAATCTACGCCGTTTTGTTTATTTTGTGGAATTGATCCCAATACGTTGTCACCTACCCATAAACGATTATCTCAAGCTCGATTTCCGTGAGGCCCTCTGAGCACAGCTGTGAAGGCATTCTAAGAGTGACGCAGCACCAGGACGGTATGCGAACCTCGTTATTGGTGATCCATACAACGTGCTTCGGTGACAAACTGATAAATCCTCTCTTTCACTTGAGACAAGAATGAGAGTTGAACGATTTATCAATCTAAGCACGCTGAGAGTTCGCTTCTCTGATTCGAATGGTGAATTCAATCCTGTTAGCAAGGATCTAATCATGAAGAATGAGCTGTTCTAATTTTTGAGGAAGAGAAACCAAGATAGTGTAACCGCAATGACTATAATTTAGGAGCCTGTGCCACAATTCCGTGGTCAGGGTATGAAGTATTGAAAAGAAAATACCCGTAACAAGGCAGCCCAAATTAAAGGAAGTATATTCAGCCCATCGACTGGTGAGAAACAATGAAGGTGAGATGATGAACGGTTTGAGAGATCCAAATTCGCACTACCATATTCCGGACTAGTTTTAAATTTCAGGGTTCAGAAGCAAAATTACAAGACAAGTCGAGAATTGGATTCTTCGCTACTAGCTTTATTTTCAATGTTCCCTTTATAGATAACTGCTCAATAAATTTGTCATTTCATTATTTCAAGATTCAATCTATTTGTTAGTAATTAAATCTTTTAGTTTATTATTTTAAGAAGCCAAGCTAATCTAATTGGCTCATCATAAACCAAATAGCATAGAGCTTTATAGTCGTGGTAAAGGATTGAAATTTCGAGATCTCTGTGATCCATATCCGAATTAAAATCCACTTATTACTGTCTGTTCAGTAAATTGCAGTAATCATCATGGATTCAACATATAAGAAAATAGTGGATTCGTCTTTCTGTGGTAAAAACCATTTTATACTCGCATTTGCAAAGGAAACATAATCAATAAAGTTTCACGGCACTATCATCGATTAGATAATAGTCCTTTGTACAAATGGCAACTTGTACTATGTTCCTGGTCCAACGAACAAGTTTTTTGGAAGGCCGCTGTCGGGATCAAAGAATTTTAGTAAATCAATATTCGCATCAAAAGTGAAGAAAATACCACCTGACGCTGCAAAAAAGAACTAAAATAGTTTTTCTGGCAATGGTTATTTTTAGCCACTGAACCTTAACAAGCCATGTTGAAACATTTGTTAGGTTTGACTAATCCTATTAATCCGAGGTATGTTTGATTTCAGAAAGTAACTTTAATGCATAGGGAACAGTAATCGATCTGATTCCAGATACCAATTAGAGAACACTGGTTGAAAACGAAGGGCGTAAACCCGCCTATGGCGTATGAAAGGCAAGACCGCATCGAAGAACAAAGAACATCGTACCGTAAGGCCCCAATCACCTGATACAATGAGGACTTTGGAGACCTATTATTTGCAGATGAATACCGAATCGTACGCACCTTATAGTTGATGCAATAATCTTGAGTTGAAGCCATCACTAATTACAATGGTTCAGCAACAATAAGCATCGTCATCCTACGTAAGACCCAAATGAGCACTGAAGGTTTCTCGTGATGGCTACCACAAGGAAGCTGAATGGGTGAGTTCAGAGGTCATAAAATCTGCATCTATTCCCATTTTCCAAGAGATACAAGAGCTACATGGTATGAATCTACCTTACATATGGTTCCCGCTGATACTGGGAGGAGCTTCATAGAAGTTTCACTGGTAGATTTTTTCCCCCATCATCAATTCTCTATAGAAGAATAGAGGAGATAATTGTGTTCCAAAGAGGGGAAGATGAGAGCCTTATGTAGTACTGGAGAGATTCAAAAGGTTGTCAAGAGGTGCCTGGTGTACGGAATAGATCTAAAGACCCAGATGACATAGTGTATCACGCTCTAATGATACATCTAAGGATTATCGATGTTTACAAGTCGACATTCAAACGTAAGAGGCCATGCAAGAGATCTCACTGAGACTGGCACGCAATATGAAAGCTCCACTTAGTTTTCAAGAGCACTAGCAGAGGAAGAGGAAGTCATGGAGTTGAGCAAGATGACAGCTATGGAGGTAAAGTTAGATGCTATCACAGAATGGACAAGCAAGAGAAGATGCACACGCCTATGAAATAGAGCAAATGAGAGGGAATATTGAGAGTGAAGTGCTAATGTACCCATCGAAGAACTGCTTTTATGATGCTGAGAGGTTAAGTACTGGGGAGCTAAGAAGTTATCATCAAACCAAATCCCAACCCACAAAGACACTATCATCCAAATCGAGAACCAAGGAAAATTTTTCATATGGTGGAGGGGCCTTACAAGGCTCAGCACGGACGTTTAACCCTCAACAGTGATATCAAGAACTACTGTTCCTGCAAACGCAAGAAGGAAAATAGAAACGAGTACCAGAGTCGAGGAGAGCTTTCCAAATCCATTTAAGATCAAATGCCAGCAATTCATGAGACAACAAGAAGCTGTTAACCCTCCATGAACAAAAGTTTGCACTGGAAGCCTCACACCACTCTCAAGTAAATTTTTCTGATGACCACTAATGTCTCCTCAAGAACCTCGATGACATAATTGGAAGTAACCGCTCTTAACCCCTGGTGAACTAGATGAGTGATGCCTTCCTAAAGTGACACCAAGAAGAATCCTAAAGACTTCATGGCTGTGCAGCCCGTATGGAAAAACTGGAGGAAAAGACAGAAAAGATGAAAGCAACAAGGGGAGTCAGGGTGTCTGCATAATACAAAACACCTAAAGGAAAAGAAAGAAGGAATAAATTTCTGTCGAGAAGAAGGAAGCAAGAAGAAAACCCGTACAATTTGCATAAAATTCCATTTCCACAGGCTGCAAATCAAAGATAGAGGAACAGTTTGCAAGGTTCTTGAAAACCTTTCAGAAAGTTAGATCGTATGCCTTTCATTATAAAGGACCCACTACTCTCTTTATGCAAAAATTTTTAAAGACATACCGAGCAAAAGAGGAAGATTGTCAAGAAGGAATTGTGAATTTGACCGCAACTCAGCACAGATCAAGAGAGACTACTACAAAGATGAAGGATCCAGGAGTCACCATTCCCGCACCATCGAGAGGCCTGAAGCCAGAAGCTCTTCCGTGACTCAGCCTGTGGACAATTTAATGCCCATTCGCTGCTAAGAAGGCTAAGTTTGTGGGAGCTTACTCCCACTAACAAGTACTTCCAAATGCAGATGAACCCTCAAACCTGAAGGAATCATAGAAGATGTGCTGGTGAAGGTGGGAAAATTTATTTTCCAGCTTGAATTTCATCACACCGATATGGAGGAAGATCTACAAGTCCTTTGCTGGAAGGCCTCATTCGTAACCGGAGCATCTCAATCTATATGCAAGGAATTTCGTCACTCGTAGTTAAAGAGGCAATGACTTCACTTAACAAGTTTGAGGAATTTAGACACACAGAAAGGAAGACATCAATAGAAGATGTATATGTTAACAACTCTGATTACTATGATTGTAATGCCCAACTTTCAATCAATGTATGATGACCTCCAAAGATCTTGCCGTTTTGATTCATTTTCACATCGCCACATTCTAACGAAAAAGCGATGAGTCTGAACAAATGGGATGGAAAAAAGAGACAAAATGAAGAAAATGGACGTCAAGAAACTGAAGAAGGGCTAGTTTAAAGGAGCTTGCCAAGTCATTTAAAGTATGCTTACTTGAACCCAAAGAGTAAAACTAATACTGCTAGACTCGTGATGTCAAGGAAAAGAGGTTGCTTGGAAATTTTAAGGAATCATATGAGTCTATAGCCAGTCTATTGAAGAGAGTTAAAAGGTATCACCACTAATATGCATGCACAAAATACTTCTAGAAGAAAATGGCAAGCCAACTGCTGAACATCAAAGGAGACCGAATCCACTATGAAAGAAGTAGTCAGAAAGAGGCGCCTAAACAGGTTAAAACGCCGGCTTTTATCTATGTAATTTTGCATAGCCTCTCGGGTTAGCCCACCCATGTGGTTCCAAAGAAGGTGGATTTACCGTGATCCGCAATGAAAGAAATTGAATTAATTCCAATAAGAAATCAAAGAATGTGGATAGAGAGTATGCATGATTACAGAAGTTTAACACAAGAACGAAAGCATCATTTCTTTACTTTCATGGATCGATGTCGGACAGATGAAGGTGACACCCTCATTTTTGTTTCGATCGCATTCGTGCCACAAACTGCATTGTAATTCACCGAGGACCAAGAAAAGATCACATTCATGCCCCTATGGTACCTTTGCCTTTAAAGGATGCTATTTGGGTCGTGCAATGATCCCGCTTACTCTTCCAACGATGTATGATGCTCATGTTTCGCATTTGGTTGAGGAAGTCATGGAAATTTTTATGGATGACTTCACAGTGTATGGGTCTAGTTTTGAACAATGTCTGAACAACCTAGAAACAGTACTTCAAAGATGCAAGGACAAACAGCTAGCACTAAATTGTGAAAAATGCCATTCATGGTAAATACAGTATCGTTTCGGGTCAAGGCAAAATTTCGCTGCAGATAGAAGTGACCAATCCAAAATTTCCATTATCAAAACTCTGGTACCTCCCAAATACAAAGGAATAAGGAAGTTTTTAGTATGTTGGATTTTATAGGAGATTCATCAAAGACTTCTCAAAGATAGCCAGACCACTATGCAGATTACTGGAGAAGGACAAAGTTTAATTCTTGATGATTCCCAGGTCATTTAAGAAATCAAGATCAGATTGGTTCAAGCACCTACCATGGCTGCACCGTATCGTGGGATCAGATATCGAAATAATGTGTGATGCTGTTGATTTCAGAATGGTCGTATTAAAGTAAGAAAGAGAAAATATTCAGAAATACATACCATGTTAGCGTAATCTTTAATAAAGCACAAGAAAACTATTCCACAACCGAAGCGAGATGCTAGCCATAGTGTTTGCTTGTGAGAAATCTAGGCCATACATTTTGGGATCCCATGTTATAGTTCATTATCAGACTGCGCAACAACAAACATCCGATACAAAAGGAAGCTAAGCTAAGACTGATATGTGGGTGGCCACTGCAAAGAGTTCGAGTCCGAAATTAAAGATAAAAAGGGTGTGACAATGTGGATACCATTGATCTGTGCTACAAGAGGTCGAATAATCAACAATATTTATATACCTGTTCCTCCACGAAATAAGCATCGCGATAGTGGTTCAGGGTCGAACATCGGGATGGGTTTTCATCCTAGAAATGGCTTGCGCATTAGGCATGAAGGTAAGGCTTTTCTTATTTCGACTTTTTGGATTTGTGTTAAAATCAGAATGGTTTAAAACCTGAATTGCAAAACTGGAAATGGTAAAAACTGAATTTAAAGTGAAGAAATTAACCTCAAAGATTTAGTCACTAACTTGATGCTTAGAAAAATTAAAATCTGTAAATCTTCATCCTCCTACGTGAGTCAACACGACGCTATGGCCCTTTTTGTTTAAAACCCTACTATCTTTATCATTTTTCTGTTGGCTAGTAAAGACCATTTAAAGAATCACAAACACATCTCTCACCCGAGCAACCCCAAAGTATGGAGAGACACAAAAACAATAAAAGTCAATGCTATTAACCCTAATTTGAAGAACCCTAACATGTAAATGCTACCCCGCAGGCTCGCAAAACCATCTAAAGAACAATAGTCCTGTGCCATGGAGAGTATTGGCCAAGACAATAACATCCCATGTTATGCAACCGACCCTTGGAAAATAAGGGCCATAAATACACTACCCATGGACTTTAGCAATAAGAGGGACAACATGCTTAACTCTCACTACTGCTAGCTTCCTTCCTCTTCAAAAGGAAGGATAGCTAGGCTAAGTATCTCTTGAGTTGTCATCCCCAAGAGGTGTTTAAGGTTCTTGAAAGTGAAAAAGAAAGAAGAGAGAAAGAAGAGAGAGAAGAGAGAAAATAAAGCAAGTCTTAAAATAAAACAATCTCATTTACAAAAGTTAGCAAAAGAAAATAACTTACAAATCACCAAAACTCAGATTCCTTCATCCTCCTCTCTTTTATTACAAAACATTTAGGGGTATTTATAGGCCCTCACAGGCGAAATTACCAAAACCCAATAACTAGGCCAAGCTAGGACAATCAAGTAATAAACCAAGTTTGAAGGCTGTTGCATTAATTACAAAGATGACGCAGGCCTCGCAAATTCCTCGCTACAAAGATGAATTTCATAAATTAGCGACTGGCAAGGTTAGCGAAATTGGCAATGGCTTAGCTAAATTGGCAAGTGTTTAGCGCGATCTATAGGTTGAATTTCATGAAGAAGTAAATTTCGCTGCTAGCGAATTTTCAAAGGAGAAGCTTAATTTCGCAAATGCACAAGGCAAGTTGGCTAGCTAATTTCGCACTTTAGCCGGTGATCATAACTGTTTATGAGTTGGTTATAAATTTCTAGATTGCGAATTGTCGTTAACAGGCTATAACTTCGCTAAGATTGCGAATTGATTAGTGAACAAAGTTTAGTAAATTCTTGCTTATTGCCCGATGCCTCTGTCTCAGCTCTTCAACCCGCATCTCATTTCCACTTTTCCTTTTGTTTTTCCATTGATTGGGCTTGTCAGATGACGAGACTAAACTTCCAACCTCATGATTGGGATCATTTGCATTTTGTGTTGAAGCCTAGAAGTGCATAAATACCTACAAACAACCAAAAAACATGCTCCAAATGAGATGGCAGTTATTTAAGATGATACTTAACTCTCTAATCGGGATATATGACATGATTAATGATCAAAAGTACTCAAAACCCATTCAATATAGGGTCTAAAATTGCACTTTTGAGCACTAATCACACCCCAACCTAAACGCTAGTCCCTAGCAATGGCAAAATAAGAAATTCAGACGCATGTGGTGATTTTCAAAAGGTTGTGTTTCAAAAGGTTATCAGACTTATATACAAACTACATTACTTTAAAGTGAACAATTGAAATCAACATTTGAATTCCATATACAAGAATAAAACTATAAGAGAACAATTTTAGAACAACATCAAGTTTCCATGATTTTCAACTTCTGGATTTCCATCTAAGTCTAATGGTTCTTTTTGTAAACTCGCATTAAGCCAATAAACCTAAAATTTGTTTCCCCCAACCCAGCACCTGATCTTAAGTTGTCAACCTAGATAAAGGTTACTACACTTTCTTTCTTTATTCATCTACATCGTAGGGTGCAATGCTTAAAACTGACTCTCACCAAAGTCCGTAACGGGGTCCACCGATGACTCTGCAACCAATTGCTAAGGCTTTCAGTAGCACTGTCAAAAGGATCAAAGACCACCAACTCTGTGGCCACCTGACTTCAACCGACTTCGAAAATCAGCACCTACACCAAGCAAATTCTACTCTATCTACCCATGTAACTAACACAAATCGATGACTTCAACCAACGAAGGCTTAGTATCGGGTTTCAAAGGCTGCCATACACCCTCTGATCGTGCTCTGCTTCAAAGCAAAAATCACGATTTTATTTTTCTTTTTTCTTCTTTTTTTTTTCTTTTTTCTTTCTTTTTTCTCTTCTTGCTTTTTTCTTTCTTTCCTTTTCGAAGACAACATTGGTCTTCAAATGTGGGAAATCTCAACCCATCCTAGGTTGTCAACATGTCAAGGCCGGTTTTGCAAAGTGGAAGAAGGCATACAAATTTACAACCTATCACAATCTAGAGCGCAGTGTGACATAGCACAGTGGGAATTTCCAAATTGAGTATAAGCCGGAACAAAGGACTCAACACAAATTGCTTCAAGCATTTAGGAATTTGTTCTAGCATATAGGTGACAAATATGATGATTCAATTATCCACTTAAAGCAATTCAATTGTTCAATTTGAAGCACCATAATTGTTCAATTGAAGCAATTTAATTATGTAGTTTGAAAGAAAACACATACTTGTACATAGGGACACACAGAACACAATATGCAAAAGTCAATATATATATATAACTGAGAAGCTTGATATAGCAAATGGCTTACTACATGGCCAACAAAGCCACATTTAAACATACACACGCCTACTATGGCTAATAAGACAACCTAAACAAAATTATTAGTAAATGATAAAGTCGGTAACTAAACAAAAATCATAAAGAAACCTAATCCACCTCAATTCGTGGTGGTGGTGGGCCCCAGCAGCTCGTCACAGATATCCATGAGGTCATTGAACTCGGAGCTTTGAAATACCGAGGGACTCCAAGGTTCAAACCTAACTTAAGACTGTAACTAACCACTATGCCATGTCAGATAGGCAAATGTGACAGCTTTTGATGAAAAGGCAAACTTATGTACATAGGCCACTAATCTCTTTGAATTTCGCATGACCGACAAATATATTGACTCTAGCTTTAGGAGCCGTGTTGCTATTGCTGTGGGTAATATGTACACCGGCAAGGTCAGAGGGTGGTCTTGCCATCGGCAGCCAAGTTGTTTCGTCAAGCAAAGGGCACTGGGATTCAACCTTCATGGGGATTGGCTAGCGATAGGTTCCTGAAGCTCTTCCCTGTTTCCTATGTCCACTATCCTCCTCGCTATCAAGGCACCGATTTGCTGTTCTTTCGTCCAAGGCGCCAACTCGCATCCCATAGGCTCAGTGAGTTTAATGATTCCACTTTCGCCTCCGAGGCTGCAAATAGAACCCCGCCACCCAAAATTGCTCACCAAGCACTCATCCTCTCACTCTCTTCCGCATGATCAAGTCATTGGCAAGCTTTAAAATTGAACACCGCAAAGATGTCCAACTTTAAGCTCCATTTCACTTTAAGTCCATCGCCCTCTTTGTTCAGTGGAGCTCTTCACCGTCCCACTTCCCTTATTACTGAACATCTTCACCAATCTATTATCCTCTATGAAATTGTCCACTTGTTTGCTCAAATTCGGGATGGCTTGTCTAACAGGATAAGGGCAGGTTAAGGTCGGAAGTGGGGCATAATATGGAGGCTCCAGAGGTGCATAAGTCGAGGAACACCATAGACAGTGGTCCATCCATCAAGCCTCATAAGCCTCATGTGACCTAGGTGGGTTTGGATTTCTCTCACAGTGTTGTTGCCACTGCATGGAAGGCTCTATAACCCTCATAGTCATGTAAGCTCTGTGGTTACCTCTCGACTATATTGTTTCTCTTATATGGGGATTCCATTTTCTCTCGCCAAAACCATCGAAATGCAATCATAATAAATAAGGCCACACAAAAACAAACTCAGAAATGATCCCGCAAAGAATATGGCACACAAAACTGGTCTCAACACTTTTTTTTTTTTTTTTAAAATCATAAAAGGTTAAAATTAACTAAATAAATTAAAAATAATCAATGAAAACTAATGGAAGGTGAAGCATCGCTGCCGAAGCAACCGCGCTCAAGAACCTGAGTTGCAAAAGAGGTAAAGGTTACCTTCAATTGTGATGTGGATCATACTCTAATCCTACTCATTAGTAGTTTGGCACCATCCTAAGAACGGGCGCTATCGGATTCGCGCTACAAAGAGGGTCGAAATAATCAACACATTTAGGCACCTTGCATTCCTCCCACGCCGTGAGTCAAGCTACTCGCAGTGATAAATGTCTAGGGCCTAACACGGGGATGGGTTTTCATCCTAGAAATGGTTTGTATTATGGGCATGAAGGTAAGGCTTATTTGGACTTTTGGATTTGTGTTAAAATCGTAAATGGTTTAAAACCCGGAAAATTGCAAAAACTGAAAATGGAAATCGAAATTTCCAGTTTAAGAAATTAAACTTTAGTACTTAGGGTCACCAACTCTGACAAGCTAGGGCAAACACATGTCCTCAGGTTTTATCCTCCTACGTGAGTCAACACAGATGCGCTTATGGCCCTTTGTTTAAACCCTAACATTCCTTTATCATTTTTCTAATAGTAAAGACCATCTAAAGAATCACACAAGATCTCTCACCACCTCGGTTAATCAACCTCTGCAAAGATGGAGAGTATCACAAACACTAAAAAGTCAATGTTATTTAACCCAATTTGAATAGAACCCTAACATGTAAATGCTACCAGAGGCTCAAAACCATCTAAAGAACAACAAATTCTAAAGCATGGAGAGTATTGGCCAAGACAATAACATCCCCATGTTATGCAACTGAATTTTGAAAATAAGTGGCCAAATGACACTACCCGTGACTTGTACATGAGCACATTAACTCACCACCATTTAGCTTCCTTCCTCTTCAAAGGAAGGAGGTTTTTTAGCCAAGCATCCTTGAGTTGTCATCCTCAGAGGTGTGTTTACAACTGGAAGTGGAAAAGAAAAGGAAGAGAGAAAGAAGAGAGAGAGAGAGAAAATAAAAGCAAAAGTTTAAAAATAAAAACAATCTTATTTACAAAAGCAAGAAAAGAAAAATAACTTACAAATCACCAAAACTTAGATCTCCTTCATCCTCTCTTTTATTACAAAACATGAGGTATTTATAGCCTCCTCAAGGTGGCGAAATTACCAAAAACCCTAATAACTGTGTCGTTATGGTGTGGACAATTGTAATAAACCGTTCAAGTAAGTTGCATTGACCATAAAGCATGATCGAGGCTCGCAAATTCGCACAGACGAATTTCGCTAAATTAGCCACTATGTTTAGCGAATTGGCAATGGCTTAAATAAATTATGCGTTAGCGACTTATACAATTTCGCTATTAGCTAATTTCGCTTGTTATTAAATTTTCAACAGAGTTTGACTTCGCAAATGCACAAGTAAGTTAATACGAATTTCAAGAATTTGGAAATAGATTGCGAATCGGCTTATGAAGTTGGTTGCAAATTCGCTTAGGATTGCGAATTGCTAAGTAATCGTGCTGCGAACTCGCTTAAGATTGCACTGATTGCGAACAGCGTTAAAATTCCTGCTTTTGTCAGTTCCTCGCATGCCTCTCAGCCCCGCCTTCAACCGCATCCTTACTCTCCACTTTCCTTTGTTTTCCATTGATTTTTTGGCTTCGTGGATGATTGAGACTAAACTTCCAACTCATGACTGATCATCTGGGTACTGTGGTTGGAAGCCTAGAAGTGCATAAATACTACAGCAACCAAAACATGCTCCAAATGGCATAAGTGTTACTAAGATGACATGAACTCTTCAATTTGATATATGACATGATTAATGATCAAAAGTACTCAAACCTATCTACAGAGAAGTTCAAAATTGCACTTTTGAGCACCAATCACCGATCACTTGTCCGCAGTAGAAAAGAATGAAACTAAAAGGAGGAGGTAGAATTAATGTGAGAACTTCCTAGATGAACATTGCTTAAGGTGTCATTCCTAATCATACGGTATACGATATATTGTGAATTACCTAGCTTCAGGAGTAGTTCTCAGAATTCACTCAACAACGTAAAAGAAAGTCGGGATCGCATTACATGTGTACTACATCTAGACGACCCAACGTTATTAAAGAGGTAACATGATTATAAGAAGATGTACGCAGATTTAACAAAGTGCACTATGAATGAATGCCATGCATCACCACATAATGGGGGACATTTTTCTCGGAGAAAGAACATAAGATACTCCTAATCGTAAGATTTATTACCCATTGTTTTCGAGATCAGGTTTAATATCAAATTGTGTGATAGGATGCTAAAAGATCGGAAATATCAAGAAGAGAATGAATGCCCTCTAAAAGCGCATAATGGTGGAAAATTTTTGATGTATGGGGAATGATTTTATGGACTATTTCCCACCATCATTTGGAAACTCGATATACCGCAAAATAGATTATGTTTCCAAATGGGTAGAAGCAAAGGGGTTTAACCATGAATGATGCTAATACAAGCTGTGAGTTTTTACAAAAGAATATTTTTTGAGCGTATCTGAACAATCTAACTATCATTAGCGATTGGGGAGCTTTATCGCAAACAAAATATTTGTAAAACTCATGAGTAGATATGGGATCAAGCATATAAGGAGTCTAGCTTATCATCCCTAATTAATGATTGTGCAGAGATTTCCAAATAAAAAAGAGACAAAAGAATCCTGAAAAGACTGAAGTTCGCTGTGAAGGATCGTCTTCCAACCGACGATGCACTTTGGCTGGTTGTGGACCCATTCAAACTCCCATTGGAATGTCCTATACAGAGTTGCCTGCGCAAAACCGCGTCATCAATTTAGAACTGAATACAAAGCTAAGGTGGGCTATCAAGAAGCTGAACTTTGATTTTTAAACTCGGTATGAAGAGGAGATTACCAATCAAACGAATCGAAGAACTGAGAAATGAAGCCTACGACAATGCTGGGAATATACAAGGACAAAACAAAGAAATGGCATGATCAAAGATCTCCGAGAAAAGAGTTCAGAGCAAGAGAATTGTGTCTTCTTTAACTCCAGACAGTTATTTCCAGGGAAGCAAAATTCAAATTGTGGAGTGACTATACACGTATGTGTCAAGTACTACATTTGGAATGGTACCATTAAAGACTAATGTCGGGGAAGAATTTAAAGTCAATGAACAAAGACTTGGCATTATCAAAGCAGGAGGAAAAAGAAAGAAGAGCCCAGCTGGTCTACTAAGAGAGAGAAAGAACTGTGAATAACAAGTCTTACTTAAGGACTAAATCGAAAGCAAATTATGGAGGTAAACCCATGAGATTTCGGGGCTTCGATTTTGTGATTTGATTTTTTAGAATTCACTTTGATTTTGTTTTCTTTAGCTCTTATAGTGATTAGTTAGTACTTAAGAATTTAATTTTTGTTTAATTGAATCCTTTCTGGAAATGTTGCAGAAGTGCTTATGCAGAAATGCAAGGGAAGGAGCGAGAAAGAACAACTTTCAGGAAAGCTCCAAAGAATTCTAGAAAAAGTCAGGAAGAAAAGGAGCATTCTTTTCCCTATATTAATTCTCAGGGAAAATTGAATAGTATATATGTTTGAATTGCTGGTGGAAATGGTTTATTTGACGATGAGAATCACACCAATCAAGAGGAAAGTCGCTCTGTTCATTAAATTTACAATTTGGTTGACCAGGTCGCGACAAAACTTATGTCGCAACGCAACCGGTCGCAACAGAAGTTGATGTCGCACTACCAGTATTGAAGGAAGAAAGTGGCGTTGGTCGTGAACTCAAAGGTTATGTCACGACAGAAATAGAGGTCGCATTTAACATTTGGGTCAAGCATAAGCAGCATGTCCTTCAAAAGAGTGAGGAGGTCACAACTTAATAGTCGTCGAGAGCTGCTCGATGTCGCAGCCTGGATGTCGCAGCCTAGGATGACTGTCCCACATACAGCTTTATGTCATGACATCAAAGAAAAGTTTGCCGCTTTGGGCAACTTTAATTTCACTTCAAATTTAATGACAAAGACAAAATTTATTCAACCGCTCGTTTTGGTGAATATTCAAATCGGGAATTAGGATAGTACTAATGCGTAAAACGTAATTCAATTTATTAAATGAACCGGTCAGGTTTATAATAGTCATTTTGAGAGAATAACTGGGAGGAGATTTAGGTACCTTCATTATTCATTGCTTCATTCTAAAATTTCCATCGAATTAAGAGAACAAGAATTCGAGGAGTCTCATTTAATACATATATTGACAACTTAAAAAGAAGAATAAATAACCTCGTTCTTCCAAAGAAGTTAAAATCACTACAAAAGGACGGGAAGACAAGGGAAGAATAAACAAAGAAAACGAGGAAGATGTGAGAAAAAGATAGAAAGCAAAGAGCTTCAAGGTTATGAACACAGTTTTATGGAATGAATGGAGCTCTTAAACAAACTCATTCGATTCCTTTATTCTGGCAAACGATAAGCGAATTAATGGAAAGAATCGGAAGAAGGGTTAATTTAGAACCCATCAAATCCGTGAGAAGTCTAAAGAAGAAGGGAGAGAATATTCCAATTGTTGAACGACCTATTAACCACGAATCACCATGGAGGAGCCAAGGTCCGTGAGCCAAATTTTTGAAGCAGGAGCCGCAACCTTTCGCAAAAAGAAGAGAGCAGGAATTCAAATCAAGAAATAGCGGTTTTTCTGAACTTATTGCAAATAGTTTATAAGAAAGGCGTATTGTACAATATCAAAATAATTTGATCTTTGAATAAATTTTATGCTGACTACAAATTGGCCAAGGTTCAATAGATCTCAATTTAAGGCTTTCTGCAAGAGTTTTATTTTTCATAGAATTAAATAAATAATTCGTTTTTCAAAGAAATGTAATTTTTTGCATGATCAAGGCATGAATAAAGAAACTGGAATTAGGAGTGTTTATTGATATGTTTAAATTTAGTTTAGTTGCAAGAATTGAAAAATTAGTTATTGCTGATAGAACAAAATACTTGGTTAAAATAATGTAAGTAAATAGTAAATATACCTAGTCTTGGAAGAAATAATACACATTTTCTTATCAACAAAACTTATGAACTTGGATGTGAATTAGGAATATCTTCGGGGAATCTGTGGATTTAGAGTTCACAAATCCTAAAACTTGTTTTTGATTATCGATTGAGGCTTAAATCCTAGGTGAAACAACCAACAGAAATGATAGAGGCCATCCCTGCACTGAGCCTTTTCAAATTTCACTTCAAATATGTCAAGATACTTTAGTTCTTATTTGAGCTGGGGCCAGTTTTATTTTCAAAAACAGAAATTGAAAATCGAGATTCCTTCCTCAAGAATAAACCTACAAGAAAGAACCCAAATTATCCATTTAGTCTAAAAGTTTAGTGATAAAGAAGAAACAGCCTGGGAGAATATTATTCCCCACATTTTGACAGAAAGGGAATGAAGAAGTAAAAGGCAGAGGCTAGTGAAATAAGAATAAATTATTCAAAGGCCTCATCTTCTTTGAACAATTAAGCTCAGAGGGTTTAAATCTAGTACCTTAATGCCAACCGATACGGGAGTCAATAGCCCAAAGTTCTCTAAGAGTAATAGAAAGCCTAAGAAGACAAACATTGCACTATTCCAAACTTTAAAAATAAAAGTAAAGAGTCAAGAACAAAAAGAATCATGAATAGTACATATAAGTAGAAATTCCATAAAAAGAATTCAAAAAGAAGAATAGTTTCAAGATTAGCGAGAATCGTAGCCAGGAACAAAGAAGAAAAAAGGAATAAAGTTGGAGGAAATAATAGAGACAAGATGGAAACTGGGTAATTTACAACCTAAATTCTTCATTTATCTACCCAATTACCTAAGCCCAACATTACAAGCTTGAAAGACCTCATTGACTCAAGGTTGAATTCAATTTACATTAAGGAGATCAATAAGAAAAAGCATACTGACTTTGATAAATGTTTAAGAAAACTCCTAAGATTAACTAAATTCAACATGAAGTTGCAAATGATTGAAGACTCAAGAGGTCACACACAAGAAATAAAGACTGAGCAAATAAATTGTTTAAATACATTAGTTTATCAAGAAATTTTGTAATAGAAGTATACTATGCTCTGTTCTTGCATAAAAACTGGAATTTGAATAATAGTGATATCTCTTGTTCGCAACATAAGAGTGAATGAGAAAGGCTGCAAGACAAGAACAGAAAAATGTCTCTTTTTGTTTGAGACTAATAAATTTTTTCTTTTTTTGCTTGGGACAAGCAAAATTTAAGTCTCAGGGGAGTTTACTTAGCTTAAAAGTCATCTGGCTTCGTGTCCATTTTTCTGATTTATTTTATTCTAAAAAAGGCTGATTTATGTGCAGAAATATGGAATACTTCATCAAACCGTCATGCAGGAGGGACCAAAAGAAAGGCAATTAAAAGAGCAGACAAGCAAGCAAGACTGATGTAACAAGGAAATTACAGCTAGAGAGGCACAAAAGGATTAAAGATTTGATGTCGCAGTTTTTCACAAAGAATCGAATACATATTGTTGTTGCAACCATAAAGCTTCAGTTTAAATGAAGCGTAATTGAAGACAAAAGAAACTGGGGTGAAAGAAACTAAAAGTCAAGCAACCAGGAATTGATGAAGAAGAAGACATGATGTCGCGACATCATTTAGAGGTCGCATTTAATTAAACCCAAAGACAAGGATAATGAGGTCATACACCAAAAAGAAGTCACAGGCGATAAACAATTGATCACATTTATGTCGCTACATTCGATGCGCCGCCGGCATCAACATCAATCAAAAGTGGGCCGCTGGCGATCGCTTGCGGCGAAACCAGCGCGAACATCATCGTTTAAGATAGAAGGTCGCGTATCATTCAAACGGTCGACATCGCGCACCAAAAGAAGGTCGCGACAAGACTGCCGCCGCGCATCAACTACAATGCAGTTGAAGTCGCGACATCATTCGCCGTCGCTGACAATAGAAGAAGAAGGTCTGCATAACACCGCTACGCGATATCAATTGTAAGACTCAGGTCGCGATATCATTAAATAGTCACAATAAATGTATTACATGAAACAGAGGTTGTGATTATCATAAAGAGGTCGCTGACATTCTCGCCGCAAAGACCAAGGTCGCGATTGGCATTGAGTCACGCTGGCATCAAATACAAAGAAGTAAAGGTCACGACGTCATAGTCGCCAGCGACACGCTCCAAAGAAAAGAAGCTATGCATAAAGATCGTCGTCATGACATCATTCCACTAAAGACATGTCGCCACTCAAACAAAGGCTTCTGAGACAGATCGAGAGACAAATGAGGTCGCGACAAAGACTCATGTCACGACAAGATCAACAAACTAGCCGCTTGATTTGAATCCACAATGAGGTGCATCAATTGGGCCCAACTTTAGAACCTTGAGAATACGCAATGCTTACCGAAGGAACGCAATTTCACACTTGAAAAGAGATCCGAAGGTCAATGCTCTGTATTTTTAATTTTCTTTTTTCTTTCTTTTGTTTTTATTTTAGATTAGTTTGTATTTTTGTTTTAATTTGGACTCAACGTTAGTCATAAAGTTTTATTTAATCGCAGATTTATATTTCTTCACCATCAGTTCTGCTGTTTGGAATTTCCGCATAAATTAATTTCGAACTACCAGTTTCCTATTTACAGTGGTTTCTTGATCAGCAAGCCAATGTATGGTGTAATCAGTGATTTAGAAACCTAGCTTCCATTGAAATGACGCTATCGTCAGAAATTATATTTCCTGCATAATCTTATTCATTGATGCTGAACTCTCGCTTGTAAATCTACGGTCGGTTTTGTTTATTTTGATCTGATCCTGCACATCGTTGTCACCTACCTATAAACGGATTGTCTCAAGCTCGATTTCCGTGGAGGCCCTCCGAGTGGACATAGTGGAAGGCATTTTGAGCGATGAGTACTGTGGACAAAGATGGACCCGCTTATCAGACTAATGTGTTTCGTGTGATTAAATTGATATAAATCCTCTTTTCACTTGGAGACGAATGAGTTGAACGATGCACAATTTAAGCATGCAAGAGTTCGCCGATTCGAATGGTGAATTCAATCCCGCAGCAAGTAAACGACGAATCATGAAAGATGAGTCGGTTTCACTTTGAGGAAGAGAAACCAAGATAGTGTAACCGTAATGACTATAATTTAGGAGCTCAGTTTATACCCGTGTTAGGGTATGAAGTATTGAAAAGAAAATACCCAGAACAAGGCAGCCCAGACAAAGGTAAGATCAGTTCCAACTTATCATGAGAAACAAAGAAGGTGAGATGATGAACGGGGTTTGGAGAGACCAAACGCACTACCACATTCCTCGGGACTAGCTTTAAATTCGTGGTTCGTAAAGAAAATTACAGCACAAGCTGTGGTGGGAATCTTGATTCTTCAATAGCTTTTATTTCAATGTTCCCTTTATAGATAACTGTTCAGTCTAAATTTGTCATTTCATTATTTCAAAGATTCAATTCATTTGTTAAAAAAATTAACTCTTTTTAGTTTTCATTATTTTTACAATAAAGCTAATTCCAATTGCCTCATCATAGTCCAAATAAGATAGAGCTTTAGCAGTCGTGGTAGTTGATTGAAATTTCAGATCTCGTGGGATCGATATCTCACCAAAATCCACTTATTACTTGTTCGACCAGGCACTTAATCATGGATCAACATAAGAAAAGAAATGCATCTATTCTTCAGAAACTATTTATAATGATATTTGTGCGAAACATAATCACTAGAGCTTCATGGCACTATTGTCGATTGACAATAGTCCTTTGGGTAAATAGTGTCATAATTTGTACATGCCTTTGGTCCAACAGACGGCCCAACTGCATTGATATACACGAGGGTAGTCCACAAATAATATCAATCGTCGGAGATGGTCCAATTGATATATATACATCGGAGGGTTGTCCACAAACAAATAAATATAATAATTTCCTATGGCATGAGGCTAGGCGAGTGCTGTAAGGAGTCTCGTGAGACTCGCACGAGAGATCACTAGACATTTAAGCAGATCATGCATTTGCTTGAAACGCAGGTTTACTTTGAGAACTGCATTGCACTTAGTGGAGAGTACCACTTTAGGGTGATTCCACTACCGAGCATTAGCTCACTCCGTCGAGGATACTATTTTACAGTGTACATGGAGCGTGCGAGGGGACGACTCGTACTAGAGACTGAGGTTTAGAAGAAAGTTTGATTGTATCTCAAGAATAAGTGAAGCACGTATTAGAATTGTTTCTAATTTTTTAATATATGTTGTATGTTATAAAATTTGAACTCAACTATGGTCGATAGTTGACATATATACATTGTTATGAATATTATTTATAGCCTGGTGGCTATTTTAATCTCATACTGCTATATTAGACCAAGCCAATGTGTTTTATGTAGGTTTTCATTCGGGTGTAGCCTCGCATAAAGGAGACTTGCCCGATTCGTGAAAAATGTCAGTCGCCTGGATATCTTACGAGTATTCCGCTGGCTGACGGCAGTCAACGGACTCGGCTTCTGGGCTACAACTTGCAATGAGCTTAGGTATACGAATACATAGTGGAGCCTAAAATTTGCAGCCATCAACACTTAGTGGTTTGATGTTCGGCTTTAGGTATGAGAGTACCTAGAAATCACTTTAGAATAGAACACCGCATGCATGGTGCTCATGTGCGATTGCGTATAACATGAGTCGATGTTATGTGAATGATGTTTATAACATGGAGCCTGTGGGATATACTATGATGTTCGGGGTGCTTGTGCGATTCAGCACCTCAGTATGTTGAAATGTTTGGGAGTTACGTTGTGTAAACTAGGAACAAAGAAGAAAACAAGAAATAAATTTTAATAAATCATTTGAGTCATGGATAATGAAATCAAATTTTTAATAAATTTGAGGTCGAACACTAAAGGTTAGTGTTATGTCTTAGGTTGGAGGAAATTCGACCATTTTCCGTAATTAAATGAAAAACATATATATACATATATATATAATAAAATAAATTTAAGCAATTTATTTGGTTTATTGACAAAGGAAAATAAATAAATAAATAAGGTGAGAAATTTTTTTTTTACAAGGTAAAACTGAAAAGAATTAAAGAAATAAATTCTTATAAATTCTATTTGCTGTGAGGTGAAGAAAATAATTTTCTGCTTTTACAAGTTGTAAAATTGGAAGAATGGAGTAAATAAATTTTTTAAGAAATTTATTTGAGTATTATGGAAATGAAAAATATGTATATATTTTTTTATGATTCTCCAAAAGGGTCGAACAAATGAAAAAAATAATAATAATAATGAAAAATTATTGGTGTAAGAAACCCGATTTGGGCCACGCCTAAAATCTGTACAGGATAATGTGTTTTGTGTCGTAATAGTAGAAATTGTATTGCGCCTAGGCAAACTGGATTTAATGAGTGCATTGCAATACACCGGTTTGTATCAGTCGAGGCCTGACCAGTCGGAGGTATCGCAATACAATCGGAGTGTATCAGACACAGGCCGGAAGGGAGGAGTTTGTATCAGAAGATGGCTGAGGATCAGACGTAATACAATAGGGTGCACAGACCAGGTGAGGGAGATAAGCAGGTTAGACAATACGCCCACCGCACCTCACGACACGACGTCGGGTCACGCCACTGGCAGACGCGACCGGGGGCGTTAGGGGCATAGGCGCGAGGCGTAGCTGATACCGAGCCGGGCTGGGGCGCCACAGTGGCACGACAGCACACTGGCAAAGAGGAGCGGGCTGAAGAGGCGCGGCTCGCGTGTTGCCATTGCCAGCAGGCCGCACTTGGTACACTCGCCCGTTAACCATTGACTCAAGATCAGTTCCGAGTCAATTTTGACATCGTTAGTGAACCCGTTCATGAACAATTGTTCATCAGCAAAATTTTTCTAAAAATTATAAAAAAATCAAATAAAATCAAATAAAATTAGACAAATTTAAAATAAAATTTCAAAAATGGAAATTTTCAAAATAAAATTTTTGTTGAAACAATATTTTAAATGTTAATTGATTGTCTGGTATCACTCTATAAATGCAAGGACAATGTGTATACAATTGATTTCCATGTGTATGATTAGTGTCACAGTTACGTGTTTATGCCTCTTGTGATATACCTGTATTGAGATTTAACTTGCTATTGAACCCGGATAGATGGCCAGTTTGGTGACACTCCAGGACGCATTGCATGCCCAAGAAGCAATCGTTGCATTAACCACCTGTTTGATCGTATTTTTACTGAGGTCAGAGAGACATACAATCAAGTATCGTGACAGCCGGTGAGAAAGGTAGACAAGAAGATCCTAGTAACCTCCAGAGGTTACGCATCATCCCTCCGACATTCACAGGGGAGGGAGATCCAAATGGTAGAATCACTGGGTTCATGCAGATTTGAAGGTGTTGGGAGGCTGGTGGAAATTACTCGACGTGACTCGATTAGAATTAGTCGTGTTCTAGCCAGAGATGAGCCCAAATATGGTGGAATAGGCAAGGACCTCTTAAAGAACTTAGAGAGCCTTAGTATGTGAGTGCCCTCTCCAGGATTTGAAGTAGAATAAGGATGATAGTCGTAGGTTGCAAGTGGAGATCTCTGTGGACTTTACCACAGCGGACCGAGTTCATGTCATCCGGGATGGATCGTCTGCTACCTTGTTGATATCGATTAGAGCAGGAAGGTTATCGCCACACGCAGATGCACTGTGGTATTTCAGACAAGCATGATATTTACCTGCATGTATATGAGTCCAGTGTCAGACAAGCATGGTTGGCTAGCCAGCCTTACCTTAGAGGACGAGGAAAGACTTGACTCTTGGATCTACCTGGTAGGTGCGACATGGGATGTTTTCCGTATGAGCTACCGACTACCTCCACAAAGCAGAAGAGAGACTCAAGAGACGAAGCTACGCCCGCATTTCACCCATCTATGACTCAAGATAGATGGCACCAGCTTGAGTTACAGAACTCGCAGTCCAAATTGGCCAAAGAGCACGGATAAGAGGTTCATTAGACCGAAGCACTTCACCATGGGGTGGTCCGCTCTACATTTAAAAAAGAAGGACAAGACTTTGATCAGGTATCGACCATCGGTCAGCTGGAATTGTGGTTACGATCGGAATCGGTAACGAATAATGGTGTGATTGACGCATTTGTTTGATCACCACGAGTAGAGAGCACAAGTCTACTCCAAGATAGACCAGACCGTTACCATCACCGAGGGTTGTGGGAGACAACATCTAAGACAACGCTAGACGGTTATGGTGCCTGAGTTCACGATGATGCCCTTGATTGACTAATGCGCCAATGCATTCATGGACCTCATGGTAGGTGTTCAACTCATTCCAGATCAGTTTGTCGAGTCTTCGTGGATGACATTTTTGATCTACTCCTGCCGAAAGGGAGTACGAGTATCACTGAGATCGCAGCACAGCTTGTCGAGAGACCACTCGCCAGACGCGCCAAGTTCAGCAGCGAGTTTTGGCTTATCGAGGTGAGATTTTGGACACGTGGGTGTCGGCATCAGGTGCACGCGACCCCATAAGGCTGAGTGATGAGTTGGGAGAGATCAAACAGTCAATCTCGAGATAAGTAATTTCGGGATCACCGGGCATTACAAGAGATCTCGAGAACAATTCAAGTCATTCCATTCGGGAAGGATCGTAGGATTTCGCCTATGGGACTTGGACTCCATGGTTGGGACGACCCTGACCATAGAGAGAAAGATCGAGGATGCTCGGAGCACTCGGGATACGGGTGTTGGTAGAAAAAGGGAGGATCAACCTTCTTCTAGTCTTAAAGAGGCAGTAAGACTTCGTCACACGAGTTTCAGGACTGTGGCCATGTGGATTTTGGCATGTGAGACGGGGATTGCCTAGAGACTGTGATCCTGTGGCTTTGGGACAAGTGAATTCAGCTTAGCTATAGAACAGAGAGTGATATTTCGCTTTATTCCTCTACAACCAGTACTGCCGAGGAACTGGGTCAGTTTCTGATTTAACTATATAAGGCCTCACAGTTACTTATAGGCGTGAGGGGCCAGAGCATGGGCCGGGTCAGCAGGATCGAGTCATAAAATGGAAGGCAGGGCCTTAGGTGGTAGACCTATTGGTTATTGATGTCGTTTGACACAGATGATGGACACCATCTAAGTCATGAATTGGGACTCAGTCCGCTATATTACAATCTCTAATAATTCCACCTTGATTTGCTTAGAGGTTAAGGCCTAGAGAAGCCAGGAATAGATGTTCTTCCCTTAGGATGTAGAGAGAGTTGACCTGATAGGCCTGGGATTATGAGTGAGAGATTCCGAGACCGCCTCAATAGGACCCCTAATGTGGTGTCATAATATGGCATTATTGCATTCGCAGTGAAGAAGGTAACATCGCCGAATGTGTGGGTGCACGACACGGTCATTCTCACCACTCTTGGTGAGGTGGGTTGAGTTTGTCTTAAGGACCACATCCAACAAAGACCAGTTCGACTACAAAATGAAGAAAGTACTGTAGAGTGTGTCAAATAAAAGGGGGTCAGCATCCCCTATAGAGAATCCTGGAGTTAGGTAAGAGACCGGGATATCCCTAAATTTCAGGGTGAATGCAAGAGGCTCAAGTGTAAGCTTCAAGAGTTAAGTTAATCAAGATGAAAAACACACTGGCCAAAGTTATCACGCAGACTCAGAGTTTAGTGATGTGAGCTCCGGATGACTCGAGATTCGATACCCCTTCGGGCAATTGCATCGGTGTTGCTTGAGCCGCAAGGGCTCGGCATATGGATGTCATTCACGACATGCAGGACTAGGTTGACGGTCCATTGACTGTCGCTGATTGTGACCTTGGGAAGGTCGGCGTTACACACAAAGTAAGGGCTAGGGTAGGTTACACGCCAGGTAGGATTATATACGTGTTAGAGGGACACGCCGCTTGAGCATACGTCCCGGGTCATAAGGGTAGAGGAGATTTGTTCTTAGTGGAATCTCACTACAACAATAGTTATCAGCAAATATATAAATGGTAACTATGAGGCATTGTGTGGAGGCCAGTAGATTACCTGTGATGTTGGACCGAGGTGGAAGAGAGCTCCATCACTGGTCTTGATTTGATTAGAGACACCTCCGAGAAGGTGAGAGCTGATACTTAAAACGTCTTTCTCACTACATGCAGAGCTATGCAGATAAATAATGCTGACCCTAGAGTTTGAGGTTGGTGATCACGCCTTCTTAAAGGTGATGCCTCTGTAGAGAGGAGTGGTCACCCGATAGTTTAGGAGCGCTCCTCCGAGTTCATTAGTCTTCGAGATACATGAGAGGGTAGGCACTGCTGGCATCAAGTTGGCTACCAAAGATGTCGTCGGTGTCCACGAGGTATTTCACGCCCATGTTCGAAGCATACCCACTAGTCATGTGGTGGATCGGGATGATCGAGGTCGACATTGATGGGACTTTGGCGAGTGAATCATCATGGGCATTTTGATAGCCATGATCGTGTTTTTAAACAAGACCGTGAGGCTAGTGAGGGTGCTATGGTGGCACTATGGGATTGGAGTAGAGTCCACTGGTTTGAGTGACAGATGCGTCCAATTCGGTCTTCTTGCATGGGATGAAGGTATGCAGTTTAGTCGTTAATAATTCAATGACGAAGTTACATGCATGGTAGAGCACTGCATGGCAGCAGGAGCGTGATTTGCCCTGAATTTCGGGATCTAAAATTCCTTTTTAAGGAGGGAGAATGTAAGACCAGAATTACTCGAAAATAAAATCAATTTTAATACAAATTGTAATTTTTAAAATCCAAAATTTATTCTTCGATCTCTGATGATGAAACTAATTTCACCGCGAACTGCCTCACAAACTGAGCTATACAGTGACTTGGTCAATCTGACGTCGACTTCACACCGCTTCGAGGCACGCTGTTCCTGGTGTCAGAAAACGATTTTTGATGTACTAAAAGTCACACATAACACTGGGACTACAGCCATAAGTGGCATAGATAGAAATGAAATGGACCGCCGAGATAGCCAATGTCAAACCGGGAAAGGGACATAATAGTCATTTGAGCTCGATTTAATGATACTACATTTAAACACTCAAATATGTTTGTCTTCTCCAACCAGAAAAGATAAAACGGAATTGAAAGAACAGAGATGCAGAGGGCTGAACACGGCGTTTTAGAGATTACTCCCGCACTTCTCTCTCTAAGTTTCCGGAGCCAACCATCGCTGCAGCTGGGGATGCTAAGGAAAGCTTTCGCTTCTATACGAGAGGGCTTTCTGGCACTGGATTAGAGATTCAAACTCGTGAGGTAGGGTTTTTCCTACTTGGGTTTTATTCTTTATTTAAGCACTTTGTTAATGTTTGAGTTTAATGAGGATGTTATGTGGTCGTTTTCATCGTCCTGCAAACTGGGGACCGAATTGTTGGAATTTTTCGAGATTTTTTACCGTCCGTGATGTACCCGCAATACTGGCTGCTTGTGTTGAAATTATGCATTAAAATGTATGCTTGATATGAAAAAGGTCGAGAATGGTCGTGAAATTCGGGTTCATTAAGTGAACCAATGATTGGTGATTCTTGGAATAGTGTAGGGGTTTCACTATTCAGGAATATGTTCACAAAATAAATTTTTGTGAATTAATGTGTTGGTCGAGTAATTCAAGTAAAATTGCTTTCGTGTTTGATAGCCCATGTGAGCTAATTTTGATGCTGATGAAATGCAAATTACATAACATGATTTAGTAATGATTTAATTTTATGTGAATATATGCATGTTTATATATTTGCATGTGTTATAGACTGTAATGGAATTGGCATCATGCATTCCATATGCACTGGGACACCCTAGGACGGTAGGAGTGAGTGCATGAGATGAGTCTGGAGAAAATTGGGTTCGGAGGGTTGTCTAAAAATGATAATCATCAGTTAGTCATACCAAAAATATCAATCGTCGGAGAGCGGCCCAGTTAAACATACGCCAGATGATCCACAATGCCATGTCAATCGTGAAGCGATCCAGTGATATATACACATGGGAGGGTTGTCCCGCAAACAAAGTCGTAATGAATTCTCATACGAGGCTTGGCGAGAGTGTAAGGAGGATTAGTGAGGACTGGGTGCGAGATGATCGATTAGACATTAGTAGGATCATGCATTTTGGATATATGTTATTAGAGCGTGCATTGCGCCCAGGTGGAGAGTAGCCCACTTAGGATGATTCTACTCACCAGGCATTGGCTCACCTGTCGAGGGATACTATTTTCTGAGTACGGGAGCAAAATGAGGAACTGTGACTAAATCCCAAGGCCCGAGAGTTTGGAAGAAAGCTAGATTGTGGCTTTGGGTTATGAAGTATTTTATGTATTAAATTGTTTAATTTTTAATATAGTTGTATAAAGTAAATTTGAACTCTTAGACTATGGTTGGATAGTTGGATATATACATTTTATTATGAATATTGGTTTATGGGCCCAGTAAGTAGTTTTAATCATAATTGTTATATTGGGCACATTTGAGACCAGTTTTATGCGAGGTTTTGTATTTGGGTAGAGTTCCGTCTGAAGGAGAATGCGTTTTCGTGAAAATGTCGGGTCGCGAGCATTCCACGAGTATTAAGCGGGTTAAACGGGTGAGTCAAGCGGACCCGGAGTTTTAGGGCGTCGTATTATCATTTTCTCGTTTAACATTATTTTTCTTTCATAATATTTGATGTTTAATTAATGTCTCTATGTTTGAATTTTAGATTTGCATAGTATTTATATCAATGGATTCTAATAAGTTCCACAGAGAATTGCATATAAGTGAAAAATCGTGTAAATTTTCATTTGAAGTTAATTCGGTTTCTGAGCAATTGAGATTCTTTATTTAAATAGAATAAATTTTTTTGTATGTGCCTTACTTTTTCTATCTGACTTTGATTCTTGCGATTGTTAATTTCTTGCACTTCTCATTCGAAAATAAGCAAATGCAGGGCTTACGCCAGACCACATACCAAGAGCTCATCGTTCACCACATCGTTTTTATTCGACATCTACCCACACAATTCAGCCTTAACCCAGCTCAAATATCACTTGTTGGGAAACCTCATGGACCCTTCCACATTGGTATCCTATTGTCCACTTTGGGCAATCCCTTATGGTTTTTCTGTTGAGTCTTTCCTAATCACCTCACAGGTATCATCTGGTCTTATATCTTTCAAAACTAGATCCAAATCTAGTGTATACAATGTATCCAAATCAAATTTCTTAACATCAACTTTTGCATTTGTGATTATCGTTTTTAACCTAGATTCTATCATTGTTTCACACAACTACACCTGCAAATACTAGGATAGTTCCCAAGAAAGATTGAATTGACCACCACAGTCCCACTTAAGAACCGGTCTCCTTAGACATAATAAAAATTCCTAGATTGGTCCAAATGGTGTTAAAATACCAATCTCCTTAAACAAAACTTCCATATACATTCTAAATGACGAAGCTTCTCTTGAATGAATTTCAATCGTCATCAGTAAGAATAATTTTCTGATATGGAAGATTGGATTACGCTATAATCACAGAGCATACTTATAACTTTACTTGAACATATTTCAACTATCAACAGTTCAAGAATAATTTCTGATGTGAAGATCGAGTACACTCATGACCACGAGCCTTCCCTTATACATTCAAAGAACTAAAGCTCTAATGTCTGGAGTAGTTTTGTGTCAATGCACAAATAATGCTAACAAGTAGAATAACTTAAAGGCACAAAAGAAAGAAAACATAAAGAAGTTCAGTACAAATACCTAGGTTCTTGGGCACCATAAAAAACTTCTACTACTCCAAGAGAATTACAAACATTGAGCCATAATTCAATTTCCTAATAAAATGAACTAAAAAGTAACTACCCAAACTATTTGGGCAATAGTATAAATACTCAAAATAGAGGGAAAGATGTGTGAAATTTGAAAGCATTAAATGCTCTTTTATAGGCTTGGAGTGAGAGAAAATTTTTTCTCCAGCAGGCCATGGGATCGTGAGCCAAAATAACTTACTAATAACTACTTATTTCTTAACAACTTTAAATAACCTAGTTTCAGAAAATATTAAAATTCCTCTTTTTTTTTCCACTTTGTCAATTATCAAATAGTAGAAAGCTTATAATAGAAGAAAATAAAATTATTTGAAAATTTTATTTCTTAAGGTTTAATAAAATAAGAATTATTTCATTTACTTCTACAAATGTTTTTTAGAGTCAAATTCACCATTAAACTGATTATAAATTCACTATTAAATGATCGGACTATCGATTTGAACATGCATAATTGGAAACGATAAAGAGTATTCATGAAATTATAATTATATAATTCATCTATTAAAGAAATTTAAAATAGTTAAATAAAGTTACAATCATAAAAAAAAATTGTTGAATATATATATATGAAATATTTCCTTTCTATCGTTCATTTAATTGAAGTAAGATGTAAAAAATCCAACTCTTCTAAGATATTGGAATCCGAAGTTGGAACAAGACGTAAAACTCGGGCAAATTTGAATTTATCCAAAAAAAATGGTAAAGCAGTGAATTTTCGCTAGTGTACAAGTTGTAAAACTAGAATTTTTCTAGATCTCGAATTATGAAATAGACCTTATCGTTGGATTCATCTCATGAAATCTAGTTACCCAAACGAATTTTGTTAAATTATGAGACAATTAGATTTTCACGATTTTGATCGGGTGTAGGGACTGGCAATTTGAGGAAAAAATCTTGAAAATAGAAAATAAATTAAGTAATGTTCATTTAAAATAAATTGAACTTGAACTGGGATGAAATAAATTGTTTCGGAATAGAAAGCTTGATTTCGAACAAGTCATGACACATGGCGACATAGGCAACATTTGAACATTAAAGGGAGTTAAAAGAAAATGAGAGGGGAAGAATAGAATATCTACCGTTTTCTTTGGTTTTACATGAAAGGAGAAGAGAGAGAGAGGAGAGGCTCGACTTCTCTCTACGGGTCTATGGAGATCGGGTGGTCGGGTTCATTTGGCTGGCAGTTCATCTCTGCTGGCGAGGCTACGCATGGGTACCAAAAACACATGATTTCACTCATGATTCAAGTGAGGAGTTTGGGAAATCAAAGGTTTTGGGTTTAGGAAGTGTCCACGGGACTTCCTAGAGTTTCTTCTATGCTCCAAGAAGTAGAGATTCTTCTTACTTTGGTTTATTTTTCGCTCTAAGGGCTGTTTTGTTGTGTTTTTGGCCATAAGGGTTGTTTGGGTTAAAAAAAATCAGTTTTAATAGCTCCTTAGGGGCTATTTGAATTGAAAAAATCACTTTTTACAGCTCCTTAAGGGATGTTTGGTTTGAAAAATCAAGTTTTAGGGCTTCTTAAGGGATGTTTCGACTAATAATCTACTTCTATAGCTCCTTAGGTGCTATTTGGGTTGAAAAAATAGGTTTCATGGCTCCTTAGGGGTTGTTTGGCAAAATTTTGGGCGGTGGGAATGTTGCCCTGTTTTGGCCCTATGAAACGTCCAGATTTTGGGATTGATTTTTGATTGGAAAAAAGAGGGAATTTGGTTTGTGTTCTTCATGTAAATTATACTTGCATCTGTAAACTTGATGAAGGCTTTTGAATGCAAAAATTGGACCTCATGCTCAGTTGTAGTCCATTTTGCGGGGCGCCCGCAGAGTACCACGATTTTGACCACACATATTGTCCAGATTTTGGGACTGATTTTTTATCAGAAAAAATGGGGAAATTGGACTAGTGTCCTTCATGGAAATTGTAGCTGTATATGAGAACTTGATGTTAAGTTTTTTAATAACCCAAATTGGACCTCTATAACTCAAGTTATGGTCCGTTTTAAGGTACTTTGCAAGGATTGCCTTTGTTTGTTGTCTGCTGTCAAATTTTAGGACTAATTTCCGGTTTGGAAAAAGAGGGAATTTGAACTAGTTTTCTCCATGGAAATTTTAGCTATATCTATAAACTTGATGTAGGCTTTTGAATAACCCAAATTAGACATGTACAACTCAAGTTATGGTCCATTTCCCAGACTGCTACAGCTTAGGTTAATGGTTTGTTTCCAAATTTAATTTAGGACTGTTAGGAGGCTAGTTTTTGAATTGAGTTCGCGTGGAATGTTTTATGGGCATCTCTATGCCATAACTGGTCTTGAGGATCAAGTTGTCATTGCTTGAGTTTGAGTGACATGCTTAGTGGTAATTGAATGAAGGTCAATACGTGTGTCCTAATGTATCGACATGTGATGAGTTTGTGTATGGATAAGGCCAGTGCATGGCTTGTTTGTGGAAGCTATTTGTGGTTGTTGACATGTCACAATTTGGCTTAAGGATAAAACGCCATTTCTTGATTGGTGATGACTTGTGATGTTGATACATATGTGTGCAAAATATATTGACATGAAATGTCGGTGTTTGGAAATTTTATCTTGATTGATATAATTGTCCATGATGCATGGGTGGTATGCATAATTAGATTGTCCATATAGCATTCATCATATATGTGACAATGGGTATAGGCATGAAATGGCACATCGCATTGCATATGCATGGGGATATCGCGTGAAGATAGATGCATGAGTGCATGGATATAATCAACAACTAGTTTGGTGTTTGATTTGGCTGGCCTCGATCACAGTGGACCAAGCGATCGACGAGCCCGCCTTGATTGTATACATAAAGAAAATGAAAATATAATAGCCGGGTAATAGCAAGTAGGGATAGATACCCTCGAGTGAAAGCACTGTTATTTTTATTATACATATGTGCCCAGCAGGTAAGCCAGCAGAGAGTATAGGAAGGCTTGTGGCTTTGTGGTGAGACCACTAGAAATTAAGCTACCTTAGGCATGGTTTGAATATAAATAATCGTGAGATGTAAGCATCCCGAAAGATTTTGGTTTGAAAACAAAATGAATTTGTTTTGTAAAATGGTCATTGGGTCATAATCCGGAAATGATGGATTTTATCACATGGGCATTAGCATTGTGTGATAGGGTAGGTAAGGACTTCGAGGTGGCGGTAAGGAGTTAGTAAGGACTCGGGGCATGGTACATGGTTGGAGTCTCATCTCATCTCATCTCATGGCATGTAAATTCCAACCTAGAGGTTGCATAATCTTGTTTTGAAATGTGTGAATTGTGGAACATGACCATTTGCATGTGCACTTAGGTGGGAAGTAGCCTTTGTGGAAGTTGCTCTACACTAGGCATGGCTCACCTATGGGAAACTTTACGGAATGGCTCCAGTGGATGGCGGCTTATTCATGGCCGTAATTGTGAAGAAGGCCAACATATGGCCTTGTTATCATTTTGTAAAATATTTTGAAACAATCTTGTTCTAATGTATAATATTTGTAAGAGTGTTGTAATTAAACTCTTATGAATTGTTTTAAATATAATTTTGTATTGTGACACCACAATCACAGGGGTCCTTTTTACCAGCTGTGGGTTTGGCGGTCTGAAAGATTAGAATACCTTTGTCGGTGCGTGCCGGCCTTGGTCTTGGTAGCCTTGTCGTCTTTTCGGCATGGTCTTATTGCTTCGCGATATGGCCTTCTACGTCTCGACGATCTGTTCGCCACCTTCTTGCAAACAGGCGTCTACATCGCACGCCCGCCGCCCTAGATTGCAACGCCAGGTACCTTGCCCGATACTCGCGACATAGAGCACTATGTTGTGACATGGAAAAACCCCATGTCCTAGAACTTTACGTCTCCAGCGAGAGGTTCACCCTATTGTAGTAGGCTTAAGCGGCTTCTGACTGCGACATCAAAATTCTATCGAGGGCGCGAAAACTCTCTTGGCCTTTGTCTAAGCTTCGATTCAGATAGAAAATATTAAATGTGACTTAAGTCCTGCATGCGGACAACTCTATCATGCGTAAGAATACTGCATTTGCGACATAAAGAGCCACATCGAGGCAAAACTACGTCGCGACACAAAAATACCTGCTCAGCGACATAAAAATATTTTGTTACGACATAAAAACTCTTGGTCTTGACCAAACTCTCTCGCGACATAAAATACTCTGTCATAACATAAAATGCTCTGTTACGACATAAAATACTCTATCGTGATATAAAATACTCTGTCGCGACATAAAATACTCTATCATGATATAAAATACTCTGTCGCGACACCACTCAAAAAAACTCTGTCACGACGCAAAAATTCTCTATCGCGACATGAAATCCCTTGGCCTTGACCAAACTCTGTTGCGCCATAAAATACTTTGTCGTGACATAAAATCCATATCGAGGCTAAACTGTTACGCTTACGACCTCTTTTCTTGGCGAGTCTGATCACGGCAAAGAAAACCTCTATCAGCGACATTGTCACGTGAAGAAGAAAAACATTGTGTGCGACATGGAAAAACCTCTCGTGACCTAGCAAGCGTGAAGCTTGAGAGCCATGTCGCGACACGGGAACCCACAGCCGTGACGCCGACGAAGAAACTACATCACGACCGGAAACCCACTTGTCATGACCTAAAACTTGCCAGAAACTTCTGATAGCCTTTCTTGTTTCACGCACATCGACTTTTTCCCAAGACACTATAAGTTGTCACAATGGCCTCAACATAATAAAGGCAACATAAAAATCCGGGAAAAACCCGTAAAACTGTATTAAACGATTCAAAATGAGTATTATTACAACTCTTCTCTTTTACATAACAGAAAACTGGATAATTGTCCAGAATTTTACAAATACAAAATAAGCCATAATCTGGCCTTCTTTACCAGTAAGGCCTCAGATGAGATTCACGCCTCTAGTGTACCTCCGGCATGAAAAAATGACTTTTCCCTACGACCAGGGTGAGCAATGCCAGTAGAGGAGTCTCCTACAAAATTTACTCCCAGCCAGTGCACATGCGATAATCACCAATTCACATTTCCCACCATTCAAAGTAAAAACATGCACATTTCTACATGAATGTCTACATACCATACGCATAATACCAGTCATCTGACTCCCTGCATTTTCCATGTATGAAAAATGTTTCAAAACAAAAGATTTTTTCTTTTGAAACCCATTGGACGAACCTACGATAAAAAAAACCCATTGGACAACCCTCCGATATAAATATGTTGGACAAGCCTCCAATAAAACTCATTAGACAACCCTCCGATAACATTCATTGGACATCCCTCCAATAACATTCATTGGACAACCCTCCAATACAACTCATTGGACAACCCTTCCAATCAGCAGCTTTGTTGAAGCCACGCCGCCATCCCTCACACCTATTTCATGCGATGTCCTTGCGCTTCAGCGAGAATGTCATGTTCTTTCATATTACATGCATGGTGAGCTTCATGTAACAATTATGATTAATTTATAATCATATCCCATAGCATACAAGTGCCATAATACAACCCATGTACAAAATATCAACAATTCAGCATATATCGCATGATTTTCACACACTTGCAACTATTGATTCAATCAAGTAATAACACACAAAAGTGGATCTTCATGTTCAGACCCAGAACAGTACACACATTTCAGCATGTCAGTCCATATCTAGCACTGACACACTACAAAATCACCATACTTAAGCTTGTATTTTTCAGTAAGTACCAAGCGCAGGCCCCTGAGTCGGGAGCGAAAGAACGCGGTGGAGTAATTCACCAGCGAGTTTGATGCAGGTGTTCTTGCACCAGCCCAGTTGTGAAGTACACACCTCGTAGTATCGAATGGCCTTAAGAGCCAGGATTAGCAGGAGGAGGGAAGGGCTTTACCTCTTGGAGCTCGGTCAAACTGCGCTTCTGACCCCATTGAACCTGCCGCGTTGAACCACTTTGGAAACATTAGATGTTGGACCTCCTTTCCTCTGCCTTTTTCTTTTCCCTTCTCTTTCTCTTCTTTCTCTCTTTTCTCTTCCTTTTCCTTTCTTCCCCCCTCCCCCCCGAACTCCTTTTGGTTTAGGTGTAGGACACCTTTCTTAATCCTCCTTGACACATGGCAATTACCATGCCATGTGTTCCTCATGCCATTTCTCCACCCACTTATTTCATGTATGATAAGAGTATGACACTTGGCTTTTCATGTTCAAAGTGTCCACTTATTACGTAGCCGTATCCTCGTGTCATGTCAGCATGTCATTTTTCCACTTTGCCTCAAAATACGTAAAATTCCGATTATCCCGAAATTCAATGTGAATTAGGCTATGTGGTAGATTTCCACGAAGGACTAACTCAGCAGTTATTGGTCGGGTGTGGTTATTGAATCACAGTAAAGTTCCCGGACTTATAATACGTATTATAATGGTATTATCGATTTTTCTGAGGTCCTCACATGTATGTTTTAAATGAACATGGATAAATAGATCTTGTGTCATCATTTTTACTCATAAGTGAACCCTATGAGGTCATTGTATTATATTGGGCCCCGGATGGGCTATGTTACTATGTTTTGCACAGGTTGGATTTTGAATAGAGCTCAAAGGAAACTCTGTCCGATTTTTTTTTAAATTATGGATCCTTGTAAATAGGACATAATAGTGCAGAATTGGGTCACCTAATATCCACGAGTTTTCCAAACATTCATGGTAGGTCAACGAACCCCCTGTTTTTAGCAAGAGAGATATGGTCAAATGCTGTAATTAGTAATAGTAGTATTGTAAATGGGTGTATAAGAGGAATAGAGGAGTATATGGAAATGTTGAGACATACAAAGGCGGATTGGTGGCAAAAGGTTATAGTCAAAAATCATGTTTTGATTATGAGGAAACTTTTTCACCAATGGCTATGATCAAGTTCATCATAATACTTCTATCCATTGGAACATATTATGATTATGAAATATGGAAAATGATAGTGAGACTGACTCATAATAGCTGCTCCAGGAAGAAACATTTATATGATGCAACGGACGTTTCATAACCAAAGTTCAAGAACATATGATATGAAAGTTGCATAAGTCCATATATGGACTTAAGCAAACATTGACATCACGAAACAAACGTTTGATTGGTAATCAAGTCTTTTGGTTTTTATCAAAATGAAGAGGAACCTTGTGTATACAGAAAGATACAGGATGATATAGTGGTTATCCTAATTTTGTATATGTATGACAATTTGTTGATTAGAAACGACTTTGAGATGTTGTCCAATCTAAAGATGTAGTTAGCTACTCAATTCCAAATGAAGGATTTGGGAGATGTGCAATATGTTATAGGTTTTAAGATAATACAACAGATGAATTTATACTATTTCAAAGAAAATTTATATAGATAGTATGTTATTACAAGCATAAGATGCAAGATTCGATAAAGAGTTAACTACGTCTGAATCCTTCTCCCTTGATTTCTATTAAATTTCATTCTTGGGCATTTGGGGTTGAGACAATTTCTTATCATTCATGAATCCTAATTATAGCTTGTGACATGCATTATTATATATAAATAATTTATTTCCATTTTAAAATTGCAAAGTAATATTTGGAATGTTAATAGCTCTACTCACCACACTAGTTTGTTATATCTTACTGAACCAATGAAGATGAATCACTTAAATGGTGGTGATATGAAGGCCTTGTTTTTTTTGGGTGGGTAACAATATATTGTTTCAGAATTGAAAAGGGTATATAAAGGCATTATAGGGTTGAAAGCATTAGCCTATAATGCCTAATACTGGGAAAATTGTAGGAAGTTAATTTCTTTTTAAGTTTCTTCCACACAAGTCCTAAGTGTTGGTAGACTTGATCTTGTTTGGATTATACCAACACATAATTGTTGTTTTAGATAAATGGCGGAATTGGTGAAATAAGACACTAAATCAAGATTGAATACTTGAATTAGAAGAATTACTTTTTAAAAGCATATAAAATTAGAGGATTGACCAAGAGAAATTACTTGATCCTATTTCAAAATGAAAACATCATAAACAACCATAAGCAGAACAAAGCCCGAAACACACCCTGAACCTGAATAACGATAAAAAAGAAAAATTATTCTCTAAATTCTATTGCTTGTCAGGCATGCTATTTCAATGACATCATAGTTTCCCTAAAGCGAACATGGAGACAACTGCTTATAAATATCCAGATTCAAGATAGAAAAGAGAATATAGAGAATTACAATAAAAGAGACATAAAATTAAGGATTGACCAAAGAGAGTACTTCGATCTTATTTTCGAATGAAAACATAAAAAAACAAATAGAAATATCAAAGGAAAAGACTATTATTTTGTGAACTTCTAATGTCTATCTTTCTTCCAGCAACATCATAGTTTCCTTAAGTGGCTATATGTGCATAAGATGAAGTTCACTCACAGCCTCCCGTAGCTCCTTCCACCTACCCTCCAGCTTATCCAATTTCTTCTATGGGGTTATACACGTCTCCATCATGAATTTCCTTCCCCATTCTAGCAAGTATGGAAAAATGTCGACAGAGTCACAGTCGGTGTCACCCGTCTTTTTCTTCCGGGTCTTTTGAAAAGCTTTTTCTTTTTTGGTCACTTCATGTTTCCGAGAAGTGGCCCTCTTCCTGGTTCCAATGGGGTAGCCCTTAATAGGTACCAATTTAGCACCAATCATATAATAAAATAATCAGTTATAGTATAATATATGAACATTTATTAATTTAACTAAAATAGTAGTACCTGCCCATCCTAACAAAGGTATACAAACAAGTGGAATCAAATGTTGCACATTTTCTATGGTATTATTCTCTAAATTGTTAATGAACTCCAATGATAGAAAATTTTTGAAATTCATAACTCTTTCCGATTCCTCTCATACCGTTAAACATTTGCGCCGCCAAGAAATATACCTAAGTAGTAAAATGATAAAAGTGAGCATGTATGATAATTAAGCTAAATATAGCTAAATTTTTATAATTTATTGAAAGGCATGACTTCAAAAAAGTGTAAAGAATGGAAACATTTGGCTTGATGTAAGGACAAGTAACATAGATAAGAGGCATACAAACTTAAGAGACTTGATGGATACAAACTTAGTTTATAAATGACAACCTCAATTTTACTTTATAAATGATCTTACCATTACCTTGTAAAACCTCCAATTACTTTATTGGGAATTGTCACCATTTTATGTTTGCATCCATAAGAGTTTTATTGAATTAAGGTAGATAATTGTATTGAAATTTTCTTAGTTACCATAATTAAAAAATGACAAAATATCAACACGATTAAACAAATATACTCACATAAAAAATAGATTTTATTTAAGAATAATGTTATCATAATTAGTCATGAGTTTGATAATTTTATTGATTATTCTAAAATACATCTTTTTAATATGCTTGTATTATTTGGGAAATTATTCTTCAATTCACAATGAAGGACATAAAATACAAAATTAAGGATTTTAAACATATTTAATTTCATATCCGATAAAAAAAAAAATCAATAATTGAAATAACGTGGGCTAAAATCCATCTCTACTGGCGCGATTCAAAGTCCCGGGTGGCATTAACTACAAAAACCTATATCTCATATCCTTGAGACTCATATATAGTAAAATGACTGACTAGGACATCAGCCATCCTCGTCCATACAGTTACAAAAACCATACTTTTATAAATTCGAAGTTATTACATACGCTCTTAATACAAAACATATATTAAAACTGAGTCGAGTTAATATGTACCAAAACATGAATCAAGGCCACATTAAGCCCTTATAATCCAAGGCCTCTAAAGACGCAGATCTGCAGATACTTGAAAGGGGATCCCACGGCGGGGTAAGCGTGCCCGATAGTTGAATTCTCCTCGAAATTGCCTCCCGCTAAAATGCATGCGATGGAACATGAACATCCATTCCATACATGGGATGATTTACATCATGCATAAATGTTTCCATGTCATATAGGAGTCACTCAGAGCTCACTCACACATGCCTATACGAGTGTGGCGTAGATCAGTAATGTCGATGACTTGCAATCACAGAGCCTTTTTCATCTCACGACACTTGATGCAATTTGCAATGGGTAACCATCAGAATTAATCTCCTCTTTCTCTCATTTTCTTGGTTGCCAAACACCCTCGAGGATGACAACGGAGGATGAAGCGTAAAACCACTCCTCCTTGAAGAAGAAGGTTCTTTGGGGGTAGGATCTGGAGAATTTGTGAGAGGTTCCAATTTTTCACCTTGGCCGGGTTTGACACTTTGGTTCCTGAATTTCAATTCTAGGTTTAAAGCTTTTGGATGTACTTTCTTTGGCCAATGCTTGGCAAGCTTTTAGGGTTAGTGTATTCTTGGCTTTAGATGCGATATCCGTGAATTTACCATTTACGAGCCACTAGAGGTAGGTTAGGGGTTTATATTTTCCCACTTTGTCAAGTGCATCCTCTTTGATGATACTTGGTAATCTTTTAGGGTTCAGTGGATGCTTATTATTAGATCCACTGAGATTCATTAGTTGCCCTTTACGAATCATTATAGGATGAGTCAAGGTGATAGATTTTCACTGAAGGAACCATAAATGCTAAATAAATGCTTTATATCAAAAGGAAAATTATTAGGGTTTAGTTTTTAAAGTTAAATGAAGATCCGGTTCGGGGCGGCTATATGTCATCTCAGCGAAATGAACCCGGGGACCTCTCGATTAGCCTTGGACCTTAAACCTAGTGGCCCAATGTTTCAAGGAGTTCTTTTTATATATGTTTCGCCTTATTTTTAGTTTGCAGCCCACAAAGCCCACATTTTTATCACCACCTTAAAATCAATTAAATTCACCGGTTGCTTCAACATTAGTCATTTATAAAGAAAACCCATCCCACTGTGTTTGATCCTAGAGTCGCTATCACTGCATTAGTTCTTATTTCTGGCGATAGAGCAGCTTTCAGGTATAAATTTTGTTGATTCGGGATGAGGCGGTTATAGTTCAGGAGGCCAGGAAACCAGGTCTTCGAGATACCTGATTTCTTAGGATTGTGGGGGTATTGAAGGATTCATTGAGGCTTCTCCCCCGATTAGCGGCGCTATGGCGAGATTGGCGAAAGAATTCGAGTTCAAGTGGAATGACTTGTGTGAGAGGCATTCCATGAATTGAAGAGGAGGCTTACGCCCGGCTCCCTGTCGATAGTCCCAAAGGGATGGGGTACCTGATGTATTGTATGATGCCTCCCCAGGACCAGAGACAGGTGCTTTTGATGTGGTGGGGGTTATGGCTTATGGTTTTCGGAAGTTAAAGAACCACGAGCGGAGTTACCCCACACATGACATGGAGTTGGCGGCCATTGTCTTTGCTTTGAAGATTTGATGCCAGCACCTGACCCGGTGAGCAGTTCGAGTTGTTTGAGACCACGAGTAAAGTATATTTTCACGACAAAGGTCTAACGCCCAGAGCCTTGGTGGATGGAAGATATCTGGAGGATTATGATTTCGCTTTGAATTACCACCCCGGTAAATAAAATGTGGTGGTTGATGTACTTAGTCGGAAGTCCATGGGGAGTGTTGGTTAGTATAGAGTGACGGATGTCCCGAGGCTGTGGGACAGTTTAGGGCCTGAAATGCAGTGATCAGGCTCGAGGGCTGTGGGGAAGTTTAGTAGCTATGCTTTCCCTCACGGCGAAGTGATGAGTCCTAGGAGACAGGGACATGGGAATATCATTGTCACATGGGGACAGACATAGGTGAAGCGAAGGTACGGGCCATTCACACGGATGGTAGTCTTTGATATATGGGAAGATTTGTGGTTCCCTTGTTGGCATATTTGAGAGAGGAGATTCTCAGGGATTTTCATTGCTCTCGTTTTGTTGTGCACCCAGGTGGCACGAAAATGTATCATGATCTTCGTAGCTAGTATTACTAGAGCATAATGAAGAAACACGTTGGGGACTTTGTTCGACGATGTCTCGGCGTCATCAGCGGTGTTAGGGTGAGTGCGAAGGTCAGCGAGATTGCTCGGCCTTTTTGGAGGTGGGCGGTAAATGGGAACATGTCACGATGGAGTTTGTGACCCACTTGCCAAGGACATTTCAAGGACATGACGCGGTGTGGGTGATAGTGGATCGGCTTACCAAGTCAGCACACTTTTTAGAGGTGCAGATGACGTTCATGCTGGAGGAATTCTACAGGTTCTATATCACGGGTGTCGGTTACATGGAGTGCAGTCTGCTATAGTATAGAGCGAGATCGAGGTTTGACTCATTTTGGAGAGTTTCGGTGACCATGGGAACACACGATGTGAGGCAGCACCATCCCAGATAGATGTGGTCGGTCGGAGAGGACTATCGAGACTTTAGAGGACATGCTGCGGGCATGCATCCCACAGATCTTAAGGGTAGTTGGAAGATCATTTACCCTTAAGGGAATTTGCCTACAACAAGCGGTTATTGGGTAGTATACAAGCGGCACCACATGAGGCCTTATATGGGAGGCAGTATGCGATCTATTTTGTTGAATGGAGGTGGGAAGGGAACCTACCCGGGTCGGGATTTGATTGAACACCTCACAGGAAGGTAGGCTTGATATGGTACCTTCTCACAACTCAAAGCCCGATAGAACTCTGGCCAGAGCGGAGACCATAGGAATTGAAATGGGGGTTTATATCTTCTTGGAAGGTGATGCCCCCAGAGAGGTGGTCGGGTTAAAGTGGCGGGGAGCTATCAGGGTGTATATCAGACCCTTGGGAATCTTCGAAGAGGGTGGAATGCAAATTGTCGGTTGACTTTATGAGTTTATCGGGTGTTATGCGATGTTCCATGTCTCCATGAAGATGAATCATTTAAATGATTAGTGATATCGAGGCCTTGTTTTTTTAGTGTGCAAATATTGTTTTAGAATTGAAAATTATATAAAGGCATTAGTAGGGATGAAGGCATTAGCCTATAATGCTAATATTGGGAAAATTGTATGAAGTTAATTTCTTTTTAACAATACACAAATCAGTCTTGAAAGTGAGACTTGATCTTGTTTGGATTATACCAACACATAATTTTCTCAAATTGTTGTTTACATGATAACTGGAATTGGTGAAATAAGGACATTGCATTAAGATTCAAGATAGCAAAGAGAATATAAAGAATTACTTTTAAAGAAACATAAAATTAAGGATTGACCTTGAAAGTACATCGATCACATTTTCAAAATGAAAACATCAAAAAACAACCATAAACAAGAACAAACTGAAACACACCACAAACACAAAAAGAAAGATCAAAGAAAAAGACCATTATTCTACAAAATTCTACTGCCTATCCGACGTCTTTTCTTCCGGCAACATCATAGTTTCCTAAAGCAGTTGTAAGGACACTACCTTAGGTTAGGGTCAAGATATATAGAGAATATAGAGAATTACAATAAAAGAAACATAAATTAAAGTTAACAAAGAGAGTACTTGATCTTATTTTCAAAACGAAAACAACTAAAAAAAAAAGAAAATCAAAGAAAAGACTATTATTTGTGAACTTCTATTAATACGTCTTTCTTAGGCAACATCATAGTTTCCTTGAGGCTATGTGCTTAAAATGAGCTTCGTTCACTGACCTCTGAGTCTTCTTCCACCTACCCTCTAGCTTATCCAATTTCTTCTTCTGGGTATACACATCTCCATCATGAATGTCCTTCCCCATTCTGGCAGGTATAGAAAAATGTCGACAGAGTCACGGTCGGTGTCACCCGTCTTTTCTTACGGGTCTTTTGCGAAGCTTTTTCTTTTTTGGTCACTTCACGTTTCCTAGAAGCGGCCCTCTTCACGGTCACGATGGTAGCACTAATAAGACTGTTGGCACCAATCATATAATAAAATAATCGATTAAAGTATAATATATGAACATTTTATTAATTTAAGCTAAGTGAATGCCCATCCCAACAAGGTATCCAAACATGTCGAATCAAATGTTGCATTTTCTATCCAATATTGATTCTCTAAATTATTAATGAACTCCAATGTGAAAAATTTGGGATTCATACCCCTTTTTCGATTAAAGCTGCACCATTAAACATTTCTTATACCGAGAAACATACCTAAGTAGTAAAAGCGGTAAAAGTGAGCATGTATGATAACTAATTTAAATATAGCTAAATTTTTATAATTTCATTAAAGGCATGACTAAAGGGGTGTAAAGAATGGAAACATTTGGTTTGATGTAAGGACAAGTAACATAGGCAAGAGGCATACAAACTTAAGGTACTTGATGGATACAAACTTAGTTTATAAATTACAACTTCAATTTTACTTTATAAATGGTCTTACCATTACCTTGTAAAACCTCAGTGCTTTGTGGGGAATTGTCACCATTTTATGTTTGCATCCATAGAGTTTATTGGGTGGTAATTGTGTTCAGAATTTTCCTTGAATTACCATAATTAGAACATGACTAAATATCAACACGATTAAACAAATATACTCATAAAAAATAGATTTTTATTTAAAGATAACTTTATCATAATTACTCATGAGTTTTGATAATTAAATAAATCTTTTAATCTTCTTGTATTGACTGAAGGTATTCTTCAATTCACAATGAAGTTATAAGTACAAAATTAATGATTTAAATATATTTATTTCATGGCCAATAAAAATAAATCATTATTTCATATCCAATGAAGGACATAAAGTCACCATTTTATGTTTGCATCCATAAGAGTTTTATTGAATTAAGGTAGATAATTGTGTTCAAATTTTCTTAGTTACCATAATTAAGAAATGACCAAATATCAACACGATTAAACAAATATACTCACATAAAAAATAGATTTTATTTAAGAATAACTTTATCATAATTACTCATGAGTTTGATAATTCTGAAATAAATCTTTTTAATCTTCTTGTATTATTTGAGAAATTATTCTTCAATTCACAATGAAGGACATAAAGTACAAAATTAATGATTTTAAAAATATATTATTTCATATCCAATAAAAATAAAAAATCAATAATAGAAATAGCATTAGATAAGACATATCTATTCAACAAGGATTTTCTCATTTGAATAAGGATTAAACTCATTAATTTGTATACTAATAAGTGAAAATGAGAGAGAAGAAAAAAAGAAAAGAAAACTTCATCGTCCCACATATGCAAAGAAGAACCTAAAAAAGTAAATAATAACACATAAACATAGTAAAAAATAATAGTGTTATCTAATCAAACAACCTAATTAAAATGTACTAAATACAAAAAAAAATCTATTAAATCACAATGAATTGGGGTTTTCTTAAATATACTCCGAGAACAACAGAAGGAAATTTCATTAAAACTATTTCAATTGTTTTCCTAGTCATCTAATTCATGAAAACTCTATTAAATTTCAAGGAGAGAGGAGGGGAGAAGCAATAAATTCATAAATAAATAAAATTATTGGGCTTTAATAGTTTCTTGAATAATTTGTCAATGGGTGAAAATAATTTCCTACTTTTCTTTGGAAAATGATATATTATGGCGCGCGTCTTTTGAGTATAAACTATTCTTACAATGTCTTTTAATTGATGTAACTTCAAAGAAGAGTGATGTTTTTTTTTAAAAATAAATACTTGATTGAAAGGGAGGATCAAGCGGTAAATGTAGAACTCGGTTGGTGTGTTTTTCTTTGATGTAAAAAAAAAAAAAAAAAAAAACTAATAGAAATTATACAAAAATAATTATATATATATATATATATATATATATATATATATATATATAGGAGAGAGTACTTACAAAGGATCATCACAATATTATTTGTTGTTGAGAAGAAGATGAAGAACCCAGTGTGACTCCTTGTATTGGAGTAGAAAGATGGCTCAGAAGGAACAGTTTTCTTGCATGAGTGCTTTGACTCGGCAAATGCGCAAATGTGCCCACGACGGAGGTTGCTGGCACTGACTGTGGACGAATCATTATAGTTGGGATTGTCGATTAAATACAATGGTGACGGCAAATCTTAAAAATTTATAGGAAAAAAAGATGAGTTATATAAATGCAAATGAATATACAAGATCATAAGTGTGGAGGCGATTAGGGGAAGTAAGAAGAGATTTCAAGTGATGATGTGTTTGGAAAAAGAATTATTCAGATAAGGTTAGAGTCTTCAATTTTTAGCATAAGTTTTGACAAATTCAAAGAATTTTTTCACGAAGTTTAAAAGAAGATAACTTTTGCGAGTTATATCAATGATAATCCTTGACAAATGGAAAGAATTAATTTTTTTTTGTTTTTTTTTTTTTTTTTGTATTTAGGAAGTTTAAAAAGCATATAATTCACTTGGCATTGGGATGGGCATTGTTGGCTAACCAAGCGTACTACAAAAAAAAAAAAACAATGGTCGATTTTTGATTTGTTATTTATATAAATAAAAAACCAGACCATCAATATGATTAACCAAATCTTTGGTTGGCAATTTTTCTATTATATATCTAGATTTTTGGTTAATCATAATTTAAAAATGAATTTGTAATTCGACTATATATAAAGTTAAATTAAAATAATTATATAAGTAATAAAATGAATAAATTGTAATCTGTTGAGTGGCAATCCCATGACATGGCGAATGAAGTGAAAGTCATATTCTTACAATTAGGAAACCTATTTATTTTGTTTCATGGTTGATCTGTGAAACGCAGTTTTTGTATTTGTATGCAAAATCGAGACTTGTGTAAAAATAAAATCAAGACTGAATGAGTCTATTCAATTAACATATTTTAGGTTTGTTTCTCGATTAGATTAGTTTCTTTGTTTTTTTACCCACTCCCTACGCGTGTCATCAAAGATAATCCTTGACAAAAGGAAAGAAAACAATTTACTATTTAGGAAGTCTAAAAAGGATATAATTTACTTGATATCAATATTAATAATAATTATTGATAAAAAGAAAGAAAATATTTTAGCATTTGGGAAGCTTAAAAATTGTGTATATTACTTGACATCTATATCAATGATAATCCAAACTTTAGACTACAATATTGGTAGAAAAAAAAATTCCACGATTATCATTTTCTGTTCAATATTATTTTTCCCCTTTCATAGTATTTGATGTTTAATTAATGTGCTATCATTTGAATTTTTTGGGTGTCTAGTGTTATAACCAAGTAGATTATATAAGTGAAATAAATCGTGTAAATTTTCATTTGTAGTTAATTCGGTTTACTAACAATGAGATTTTTTATTTTAAACCGGATAAATTTTTTGTATGTACCTTACTTTTCTATCAAGGCTTTCAATTCTTGCAATTGTTAATTTCTTGCACTTCTAATTATTCCAAAAATTAGCAAATGCCAAGGGCTTACGTGAAGCACCACAAACCAAGGACATACTACTCACCACATCATTTTTGTTAGGAAACCTCATGGACCCTTCCACATTGACATCTGTGTTGTTCTTAGGCAAGCCATTATTTTATTTTTATTTTTGTGTGGGGTGGGGGGGGGCAATAGCACTTAAACTCATAAGGATTTTCGCATTCCTAAAGTGTGAGGCATTAGGGACTTTGAGAGACACCCAATCTAATCATCATTTCAACAAATACAACTGATTCTTATTACTTTTCTTCATGTATTTATTCTCCGACACCTTCCCACCAATTATGACGAAGCGTTTTTGAAGCTTTGCTATGCTAGCTAGATATAAACAGTCAGCTGCAAGTTTTATGTTGAGTCTTTTTCTAATCTACCCTCACGGGTATCATCGTCTTATATCTTTAAAGCTGAATCCAAATCTAGTATATACAATGTATCAAATCAAATTTCTTAACATCGACTTTGTATTTGTGATTCGGTTTGCTGTATGTCATCGTTCCACACAGCCACTACTTGGAGCCACAGGATGGAGTTCCTAGGAAAGATTGAGGTATTTTCTGAATCCTCTTAAGAGCAGTCTCTATAGATGGGCAAAAGAATTCTGAAATGTAGATTGGTCAGAAGCGTTAGAAATATACCAATCTCCTTAACAAAACTTCATGATATTTCTAATAACAGACCTTCTTGAATGAATTTCCATTGTCCGATAAGAACATTTTTCGATATGAGAGAGTTGGTTTAAGCTGCAACCACAGAGCATACTTATAACTTCACTTGAACATATTTCAACTATCAATAGTTCAAGCAATTTACGATGTGGAAGATCGGGCTAGCGAAACCTTAGGCATACCTGGGTAAAGAACTAAGCTCTAATACCAATCGTAAAAGAAAGAAAACATAAAGAAGTTCAGTACAAATACCTATGTTCTCTGGCGCCATAAAAAACTTCCACTACTCCAAGAGAATTACAAACTTTGAGTCATAAATCAATTTGCTAAGAAAGTGAGACAAAGTAACTACCAGGCCTTCTTCGAGACAATAATACAAATACTCAAAGTAGAGGGAAAGATGTGTGAAATTATAAAGCATTAAATGCTCTTTTATAGGCTTAGAGTGAGAGCAAAAATTTTCTCCCAACCGATGTGGGATGCAAGAACCAAAAAATAACACTAATAACTACCATTTCTTCTTCGACTTTAAAGAACCTAGTTTTAGAAAATATTAAAATTCCTTTTTTTTTCCCACTTTGTCAATTATCAAATAGTAGAAAGCTTATAATGGATGAAAATAAAACTATTTGGGTGATTTCTGGAATCTAATAAAATAAGAATTATTTCACTACTTTACAAATGTTTTTAGTCGATTCACCATTAAACCTACAAGTATAAATTCACTATTAAATAGTCGGAATATTGGTTGAACATGAATAATTGAACCGTAAGTTATTCATGAAATTATAAATATATAATTCATCTATTAAAAAAATTAATAATAGTTAAATAAAGTTAAAATCATCAAAAAATTGTTGAATATTTATATGAATTATTTCCTTTTTATCGTTCATTTAATTAAAGTAAGATGCAAAAATCCAACTCTTAGATATTGGAACAAGGCAAATATGTGTAAATAGGTATCAATTAATAGTAGTATTGTAAATTGGTGTACAAGAGAAATAGAGGAGTATATGGAAATGTTGAGACATATAAAGGCAAATTGGTGGTAAAAGGTTATAGTCAAAAATCATTTTTTGATTACGAGGAAACTTTTCGCCAATGGCTTTGATCAAGTCCATAATAATACTTCTATCCATTGGAACATATTATGATTATGAAATATGGAAAATGGTTGTCAAAACGGTTCACTGTGAAACATCTGAAGAGAACATCTATAAGATGCAGATAGTTTCATAACCAAAAGGTCAAGAACACATGGTAGTAAGTTGCATAAGTTCATATATGAGTTAAGCGAGCATTGACATCCTGCAGTAAAAGTTTTGATCAGTAATCAAGTCTTTTGGTTTTTATCAAAATAGAGAGGAGCCTTGTATATACAGAAAGATGCAGGATGATGTAGTAGTTTTCCTAATTTTATATATGCATGACATTTTGTTGATTAGAAACGACTTTGAGATGTTGTCAAATGTAAAGATCCAATTAGCTACTCAGTTCCAAATGAAGGATTTGGGAGATATGCAATATGTTATAAGTATTAAGATATCTGACAGAATGATTATAATATTTACAAGAGAAAAATTATAGAGCAGTATATTGTCTAAGCACAAAAATACAAGATTCAAGAAAGGATTAACTAGATGTATACATAAGTTTCTAATATATTTCATTCATGGGCATTTGGAATGAGCCAATTTCCTTATTTATCTGGATCTAATAGTACAGCTTAGTAACATGCATTATTATATATAAATAATTTGTTTCTACTTTAAAATTACAAAGTAATATTTGGAATGTTAATAGCTCACCCTCATCACGTTTGCTATATCTTACTGGCTTTATGAGGATGAATCACTTAAATGAATTAGAGGATATCAAGGCCTTGTTTTTTTTTTTTTTGGAGGGTAACAATGTATTGTTTCAGAATTGAAAAGGGTATATAAAGGCATTATAGGGTTTAAGGCATTAGCCTATAAATATTTTGAATGTTGAGAAAAAATTGTGTGAAGTTAATTTTCTTTTAACTTTCTTCCACCTGAATCTATGTGCCGGTGAACTTGATCTTGTTTAGTTATACCAACACATATTTCCCTCAAGTGTTGTTTACATAGTAATTAGATTGTGAAATAAGGACATTGCATCAAGATTCAAGATAGCAAGAGAATATAAAAATTACTTTTAAGAACATAAATTGGTTGACCAAGAGAGTACATCGATCTATTTAGAATGAAGCATTAGAAAACAACCATAAAACAAGAACAGAATTGAAACACACCCACAAAACAAAAGAAAGATCCAAAGAAAGACTATTATTTTACAAAAATTCTCTTTGTTGACGTCTTTTCTTTCGACAACATCATAGTTTCCTAAAGCGTTTGTAAGGACACTACCCTTAAGATTAGTTAAGACAACAGAAAGAGAATATAAATTTACAATAAAACATAAAATTAAGAGGACAGTGAGAGAACATAGTTCTGCATTTTAGAAGAAACATCTAAAATATAAAAAATCGAAGAAAGATAATGTTTTTTAACATGGAGGAAACCTGCAGTATTGTCATATTCAGTAATATCATAGTTCCATAGAAGAAGGCATGTATGTGTGCATGACAGACAAGCTATCTATATTATCACCATGTAAACCATATAAATATCATTCTTGAATTATCTACATCTCCATCATGAACTCTTCCCCATTCTAGCAGGATATATAAAAATATCAATAGTCAGGTCGATGTCACCCAGTCTTTTGGTCTTTGCGACTTTCTTTTTGGTCACTTCCACGTTTCCTAGAAACGACCTTCTTCTTTAGTCCTGAGTAAAATTGACATAATAGGCAATTGCTTTCCAATCATATAATAAAATAACAATTAAAGTATAATATATGAACATTTATTAAAACAACAAAATGATGAATACCCATCTAACAATTATCGACATGTCGAATCAAATGTTGCACATTTTCTATTGTATTATTCTCTAAATTATTAATGAACTCCAATGACAGAAAATTTGTGAAATTCATACCTTTTTCCGATTCCGCTCATACCATTAAACATTTGCGCCACCAAGAAATATACCTAAGTAGTAAAACGATAAAAGTGAGCATGTATGATAAATTGCATTTAAATATAACAATTTTTATAATAATTTATTAAAGGCATGACTCTGAAGTGTAAGAATGAAACATTTGGTTTGATGTGAGGACAGTAACATGGAAGCAGAGGCATACAAACTTAAGGTAGCTTGTGATGGATACAAGCTTAGTTTATAATTATTCAATTTGCTTTGAGCGGTATACCATTACCTTGTAAAACCTCGATTGCTTTATTGGGAATTATACCATTTATGTTTGCATCCATAAGAGTTTTATTGAATTAAGGTAGAATAATTAATTCAAAATTTTCTTGGTTACCATAATTAGAAATGACCAGAGCATATCAACACGATTAAACAAAATATACTCATAAAAAATAGATTTTATTTAGAATAACTTTATCATAATTTTTCATGGACACATTCAGTCTGGAAATACATCTTTTTAATCTTCTCGTATTATTTGAGGTATTCTTCAATTCTGGCGGACATAAAGTAAAATTAATGATTTTTAAAAATATATTATTTCATATCCCAATTAAAAATAAAAAATCAATAATCGAAATAGCATTAGATAAATTATAATATTCAACAGGGTTTTATATTTGAATAAAGGTTAAACTCATTCAGAAGTGTATACTAATAAGTGAAAATGAGAGAGAAGAAAAAAAAAAGAAAACTAATAAGTCATACATGTCCAAAGAATACCCAAATAATTAAGTAATAACACATAAACATAGTAAAAAATAATAGTGTTATCTAATTAACCTTTATTAAAGTATACTAAATACAAAATTTTTTATACATGATCAACTTGAATGTCTACACTAATATGGATGAAATTTGACTCACCTCGCTTATTTCGACCCCTCATTGACTCCACTCATGCATGCTAATCAAATAATGAAAATATTGTTTTCAAAACAAAAGTTTTTGTTTCGAAAACATGTACCTAAATTTGGTGAAATCTATTGGACAACCCTCAGGCGGGCGTGGGATATCTCAGCAATTCTTAGGCTCCTCAGGCCTTTGAATTGTTGGACAGGTCTCCCAACCCAATTCTAGAAAATCTTCTATTGCAATTCCTTTCACAACCATTTTCCTTTTTATTTTTCTTCTTGTGTTGATTCACACCTATGGGTCTAAATTACTTAGGTCCATACTGGAATGTATTATGTTATTTCCAAACAATTCATACTGTAATATATTTTTACATGCATATATTAACAAGAGTGCTCACAACATCATGTTATTCGAATTCTTAGCAATAACATCAAGAGCCATTCACATGGGCTAATCGACAATCCGTTTAATTCCAATGGCTCTGCACGTTTATATTTTTATATAATTCCAAGCGGCTCATGTTAACACTAAATTTTCAAGCATTTAAAAATTTCTTTCCATACACCAATAATAATTGTAGTGGCAAGAAATTTGTCAGGTGGCGAAACCCTCTCACGGCGTGGTTCCACTTTGTGGGCAGAAATCCATAACCATTCCGGAATGACAACACCCAAACCATAATTTATTTGCATAAATTATAACCTGAAAACCTGAAATAGTCAGTGCGATGTCAATAATATTAAAGTCCTTATTTCAGTCCCAGGTGATCAATATTCCTGGGCATATATCGTAAACATTAACACAACTCTTAAAGGATTAAATCAAGTAGGAAAACCCCACACCTCCGAGGTTGTGGCTTTGGCGGTGCCGCGCGTAGCCTTGCTTGGCGATAGAACAACTTTGTGCGGCGATGAAATAGTGGTTTGAACAGGGAAATCTGGAGCATAGGATTGGACTTCAAACCCGGGCCGGGTCAGTTGACTACGAATCAGCGGGTGTCAGAATATTTCCGTGAATGTCGGAATTGACCCGACATTATTCTAAAATGGGCGAGTCTCCTTTATGCGGGAGATCTACCTAAATATAAAATCTGTCCCAATCAATCCAATATGACATATATATGAGTGGCGGCCTCTTAGACCCATCTTATCATATATTCGTCATATCAACTATACACATAGTTACAAGAGTTAAATTTTACTCTACTTACGGCACCTCAGTAAAGTTTACAACATTATAATACATATACCAAAACACCAAAAACCATGACCGACTTCTTCCTAGCGGTCTCTATGATGGAAATGAATCTCCTCGATGCGGCTCCTATTACGAAAATAATATAATTCCCTACGGCAGGTGAGCTAATGCCCGATAGTGGAATCACCTAAATGGGTTACTCTCGCTTTAAGTGCATATGCAATGCTCGATGAAAACATACATTCCAAGTAAATGCGTGATCTGCGAATGTCTGCATGATCAACTCATACCACAGAGTCCTCACCAACCACATAAAACATGAGAAGCCACGTGTAGAAACATTACTTTCAAAACAAAGATATTTGTTTTAATTGTGAACAACCCTCCGATATAAGTAGTGGATGAGCTCAGATGATCTTTTTAGTGGACAACCACTCAGATGTATATCAAATTGGGCGACTCAGAAGATTGATGTATTTTTATGGAGTACGCCCTCGGAATATTATAATAGACACACTCAGATAATTACTATTAGTCAACCCTCGACCACTCTCTCAATAAGCCACTCATGCACTTTCACTTCATCGTTTGGAAGCCCAGAGAACATATGGAGTGCATTATGCCAATTCTGATACAATTTATAAAACACATGCAAATATATCATCGTACATATATTTACATAATCACCTGAAATGTTATGCAATGCAATCCATTGCAAAAAAATTAGCTCCATGAGCTAATTAACAACCAGACAGTCGATTTGAATTTACTCGATCAAACACGTTAATTCACAAAATTTATTTAGTGAACAGCATTGTGAGCGATGAAACCCTTGAGTTATGCCGACTGATATCGGTTTCACCTTGGCCAAGCCATTATCACGACCATTCCGACTCATACCATCTGCTGTTGTTTCACAATTTATACAATTTACAACCCAAACTGGCCGTGCTCTCAGGTCACGGAGGCGCGCAAATAAATTTCAAGTACCCTATCTGATTCGGTTCCAAGCTTTGGGGCAGAATCAAGCCAACCTCTCGTTTTCAAAATCAACTCCAATACACTTAAACAAAGTGTAAAACCCAAGTAGGATAGAAACCCCTACCTCATGGAGTTTGTTGTTCTTAAACCGAGCCCACATGCGCAGCTCCCCGCCATGTAGAGTGATTCTCCTTCAAGCTCAAGAATTTCCTCACTATTTAATCACCTGCAAACCTAGAGAGAAGCTACACTCTCTCTCTAGAAAATGAAAATCCAAGCTTACTGTAAGATCCCTCCCTTTCTCACGTTTTTCTTTTCCTTTTTGATGTAAGAGACGACACTATGCATAATTTTGTCTTATTATCATTTAAATCAATTTCTATAATGCCATCTATGTCCCCAAGCATGGATTTTTGACATTTGGTACTATCTCGGCTTCGTCCAATTCCATCATTTCTCTACCCATACAACATGTGTAACATGTGTACATGTTATAGGTGACTTTTGTCACCTCACATTTCGTTTTACGGCACCCGATACTCGATGCCTCGAAAAACATGCAAAGTCCATTGCCTCTGAATTCGACTTAAATTCGAGGTGTTAATGATTACGACGATTCCAAATCTGAAATCCATTTCGTCATCCGAGATCTAGAGAATAAATCAGATTTTGACCGAACACATTTTGCCATTTTTCAGAAAATTGAATTTTTCTCGGGTCTTACATTCTCCTCTCCTTAAAAGGAATTTCGTCCCAAAATTCTGGACAATCATAATCACTCACATGCATATGCAACGTGCACAATACCATGCATGTAAACTCGTCATTTAAATATTAAACGACTAAACTATGTACCTTCATCTCTAAACAAGAAGGGATAGGTGGCCCGCATCGTATCCTCGTGTTCCCACGTTAACTCCTCCACTCCATAGTGCCGCCATAGGACTCTTACTAGCCTCACGGTCTCATGCTGGGTAAAACCTGATCACGCTTATCCAAAATGCACACCCCGTCCCTCCTCAGCCCCATCACAACTAATCCGTCCCCAATCCACCACATGAGCCGGATCCGAGTATACTCCGAGCATGGAGACGTGAAATACCTCGTGGACACCGACATGCCGGTCGGTAACGCCAACCAGAGCACAAGGCCCCACCTCTCGAGTATCTCGAAAGGCCCAATAAACCTCGCGATAGCCGCACGAACCCGAACACCACCTCCCAGCATCACCCCAAGAAGACGCGGATCACCAACTCCGCACTCTTAAGGGTCGACGTCGCACGTCCGCATAGCTCTTCTACCTGGGCCCCGAGTCGTGAGAAGACGTTGTCGTATGAAGCTCACCTTCTGGGAGGTGTCTCTAATCGATCAGACTAAAGAATCTTGAGCCTCTCCCCACCTCGGTCCAACATAATCTGATCCCGTATGGCTCCCACATGCCTCATATGGTGACATCTGTATACTCTCCTGGTAACTGTTGTTGTAGGCGAATTTCACTAAAGGCAAGTGCTCTTCCCAACTACCGTGATAATCCAGGACGTATGCTCGTAGCATGTCCTCTACCACCTATATAGTCCTCCCGTGACTCACCATCCGTCTGTGGTGGAGTTGTACTCATGGTCAGTCCGTAGCCCATAGCCTTTTGGAAACTCTTCCAAAAGTGCGCCGTGAACTTAAATCCCTATCCGACACTATGGATAATTGCATCTATGTTGTCGGACTATCTTTCTCAATGTATAACCCGTTGTAATCTCTAAGGTGAAAGGTCATCTCGCACGGGCTAGAAAATATGCCGACTTCGTGAGCCGGTCCACTATCACCCATACCACGTCATGCCTCTACGGCGTCCGGTCACAAAATCCATCGTGACGTGCTCCCACTTCCACTCAGCCACCTTCAATGGTCGGCAGCCTCGTCGCTTCCGATGCTCACCCTTAACTTCTACCGACACAGACATCGTCGCACAAAGTCCCCTACGTGTCTCTTTATTCCACTCTAGTAGTACTGACGACAAAGATCCTGGTACATCTTCGTGCCACCTGGATGCACGGCAAATCGAGAGTAGTGAAACTCCATGAGAATTTCCTCTCTCAAGTCAGTCAAATGGGGAACCACTACCCGTCTTCTATACCGAAGACTACCATCTCTGTGGATGGTCCAGACCACCTATACCCGACCGCACCCGACGCCCGATGGACACCATCTCCTGGGCCTCGCCACCGGACGCAATCACCAAGCTTCAACAAAGACTACAGTCGCTTAAACTCCCCAACGTACTTATGTCTCGTCGTCGTACTATAATCCAAACTCCGTCCTACGCCTGTAGCATCCGCCACTCCCGGAAGCCATACTAGCTAATACCCCGTGTCTTCCGACCGAAAGACACCACTACATTTGCCTTACCAGGATGGTAATGCAAAGTAGTCATAACTCTCTAGAACTTCTATCCATCTCGTTGGGCTTCATATCAGGTCCCAATGAAAATATACTTAAGACTTTTATGGTCTGGGTACACCTTGAACTCCTCGCCATATAAGTAGTGGCGCCAAATCTTCAAGGCGAAGACTATGGCCGCCAACTCCATGTTGTGTGTGGGGTAATTCTGCTCATGATTCTTCAATTGATGGGAACCAAAAGCAACTACCTCCTTGGATCAGATCAAACACATCCCGCCTCCGTCCCATAGCATCAAAACACTGTGGTACCCCGTCCTCGTCCGACTAGTCAAGATAGAAGCTAAAGTAAGTCTCAACTCCCCGGAATGCCTCCTCACATCGGGGTCATCCCGACCAAACTCACCTCCTTCCCGGTCAACCTCATTACAGCCGCTTACTATGGAGAAATCCTCAATGAATCTCCTATTGTACCCAGCTAATCCCAAGAAACTACATATCTCGAAGACTAACTTCGGCCTCTCCCAACTCATCACGACCTCGACCTTCTCTGGGTCCACTGACACTCTTGATGCTGACACATGTGTCCCAAAAATCTCACCTCAGTAAGCCAAAACTCGCACTTACTGAACTTGGCGTATAGATGATGGTCTCTCAACAACTGTAACACGATCCTCAAGTGATACTCATGCTCCCACTCAGACTGGGAGTAGATCAAAATGTCAACCATGAAGACCACGACAAACTGATCTAGATAGGGTTGGAACACCCGATGCATGAGATCCATGAATGACGCGCATCTGGCCAATCCAAAGGGCATCACCATAAACTCAAAGTTCCCATAACGCGTCCTAAACGCTGTCTTAGGATATCCGTCTCCTAACCCTCACCGATGGTAACCTGCGAAGGTCTATCTGAGTAGACTCGCGCTTCTTTCAATTGGTCAAACAAGTCATCAATCCTCGTAATGGGTATCGATTCTTGATCGTGAACTCCCGTCTAACTGCCGAGGTCAATGCACAAATGTAAGGGTCTATCCTTCACAAATAGAACCGGAGCGCCCCATGGTGAAGTGCTCGGTCTAATGAACCCCTTATCTAGTAGCTCCTGTAGCTGGACTCTGAGTTCCTGCAACTCAACTAGTGCCATCCTATGCGGAGTCATAGAGATGGGTGAAGTACCAGGGTGTAACTCGATACCGAAGTCTACAACCCTCTGTGGAGGTAGTCCAGGTAGCTCATCTGGAAAAACATCCACATATTCGCACACTACTCGAGGTAGCTCTAAGTCCGGGGTCTCTCCGCCCTTGGGTAAGGCTCGGCTAGCCAACCCGCTTAACTCCGGCCCTCGACACCTATACTCGTATACTGTCTGGGGCAAAATATCATGCTTGTCCCCCTGAAATACCACACGAGTACTGTCCTGCGTGTAGGCGGTAACCCTCCTACGCTCACAATCGATAAACGACCCTGTGTTATTAATAATCCAATTTCAGGATGACATCGACCTCCGACATGTCCATGATCCTCATGTCCACCGTGGAGTAGAGTCCCTTAGATCTCCAAACAAGAACTTCACATATCATCCCTATTCTCACCCTAACCCCTAGGAAGAACTCACACATAAAGGCTCTACAGTTCCCAACCTCTAAGCCCAACTCGGACACAATTGATGCAAGAATGAATGAATGCGAAGCACCGTAATCAACACTCTGCTCATAAAGTAGATAAGAAGTAAAAACATACCTTTGTATAACTGGCTGGATTCACGACCTCAACCTCGCGGTGTGATGGCGAGACACGCCCGGACCCCCTAATGCACCATGCCTGTGGGCCTCGCCCTTCCGCTCTACCTATACTTCCGCCTCTCGGGCCCCGCCTATGAAATGGAGGCAGCCCGTAGCTCCTCAAATCGAGACCGGCTCCTCTAGCCTGGTACTCATGTCAAAGGAGGAATATACTATGTCCTCTCCCGCATGCTAACATCGACTGGTGGCTGTCCTAAAACCCCGGATCCCCTGGGCTCTAGGGCAATCCCTCCCTATGTGTCCAGCCGACAATGGTAGCACACCATCCGCCCGCTGACTGGCAATCCTCATTCGTCTCGTCCGGACAGGCCACGACTGGAACCCCGTGAACTAAACCTCCGCCTTTCTTGAATTGGAAGAAGACTGACTCTCCTTCCTCTTGTTACTAACACTCGCATCTCGAGTGCTCCGAGCATCCTCTATCTCTCTCTTTATGGTCAGGGTTGTCCCAACCATGGAGTCCATGTCCTGTAGGAGAAGGCCTACAATCCTACCTCGAATGGACAACTTCAGCCCATTCTCGAATCTCCTCACCGTAATCCTCAGCAAAACGGGCTAACTTTGTGAATCTAGCCACATAATCAATCATAGTCATCGTCCCCTGCTTCAGCTCTAGGAACTCCTGAGCTTTTGCATGCCTCGCAAGCACTTGAAAATACTTTACCCATGAACAGCCTCCTAAACCCTCGCCATGTCACAAATTTCTTTAAGTCTCTAGAGGTCCTGCCCATTTCCACCATACTTTGGCCTCACCCTTGGTCAGGAACACACTAACTCCGGGTCCCGGTCGCAGGTAATCTCATGGTCTCAACACCTCTCGCGCTTTGCATGAACCAATGGTCTGGCCACCATCTGACCTCCCGTGAATGCCTGGGAGGATGATGCGCCCTAAACCTCGGGAGGTTACTAGACCTCCCCGACCACTGGGCTATACTAGCTCGTGCTATACCGCCGCCAGACATTACCACTTCCACAAAGGCCTCGCTCGAACAAATGCTGGTGGTGCCTCGACTAGTACCCGTGGACGCCCCCACGTCCCGTCCTCTACTAGCCATCTACACATGTCAAATGGAAAGTTAACATAATGCAAAAGATTCTGGCATAACACGTACCCCGAGACACTATTCATACTCGTATCATACAACAGATTCTATGTCCCCGCATTTAAATGCAATGCGAGACAATTAATTCACATGTCGAATCAATTTTCATCCATAAAAATTTTATTTTCGAAAATTTCAATTTTCCAAAATTTTGTCCTATTTTGTTTGATTTTTATTTTATTTAATTTTTTTTTTGTGATGAACAGTGTTCATGAACAATGCTCAAAAAGTGACTCGTGAACAAAGATCGAGTCTAAAAATCCAGGTCAAAAACAGCCGGGTGTACCCGCGCACACCCGCTGACCCAAAGACACACCCAGCGCGCCAAGGCGCGCGCACGCCAGTCAGACATGGGCGCGTCGTGTCGCGGGCCGTGGGCCTCCCCACCCATCGCAGCCCGCATGGCCGTATCGCAGTCACAAGGGTCAGCCGTGTCGCAAATACAGCACGCTGGCCCCCGCGCCGTTGCAAGACACTCTCGACCGCCGTGCCTCTATACCACGATACAAAACCCGGCTCGCACAGCATTTCAACCAGCCTGCAATTTCAACACGATATTAAACTTTTATCGTGACACCCGCCTTCACAGCCCAACCAAATTTCTACCACACACAAATTCATTGTATTGCGATACAATCCTCAAATTCTCGTTTCCTTTCGCAGAATATAAACCAAGCTAACCTTCTCCTCGTCACAATACACTTAGTGTATCATGGACACAATTTCAAACATCAAACCCTCTGTCATTACACACTCATCAGACGCAGGACTTCACCTAGGCCAATTGCACTCCTCTTGCAATATAATTTTTCCAGCCCACTGCACCTCCTATTGCAATACAATTTCTACCCATTGCACATCCAAAGGCCTAAGTCACAATACAATTGGGCAGTAGCCCAAATTAGTTTACACCTTTTTTTTTTTTTCGTTTTTCATTATTATTATTATTTTTTTTTATTTCCAGCTACTGGAAAATACCAAAAAAATACATATCCATATTTTTTTTTTTCTCATTCTCCAGTTGTCACGCCCCGATTCCCGGTCCGACCCGATCATGGATTCGAACCTGGGCTTTGGGAAGAAACCATATAATCGACTCTTAATTCTTTTTTTTACTGAGTCGAACTTATACCTGTGGGTCTACAAACAATTTTTGTAATAACCAAAAATCATTTACATATACAAAAGAACTACCACTGAAGTGGTGTCCATCAAAATCTATACACATATAATAAGTCCCATTTACTTATACAAACGCTTATACATATATATGTCTAATACAAACATCAGAGATCGCTGCATCAAGTATTGTGAGCACCTATCTCCAGATGGCCCGCATCGCCGGTGTGGAATGTCCTGGTCCTTCATCTCCCTCTTTAGTTCCTACACTGATTGAATATTCTCGTGCTGTTTTACGCTTAGTAGAACATATGCATGCAACGACCAATAACAATAATCGCCGTCACAATCTTTTTACATTTACTTTTCTTATGCATATAACGAAGCCTATTCGTATGTGACTTCTAACTCATATCATAATTACACATGTGGGTTTCATCTTTTTCAGATTCCATATCATTATCATGGTCGTATCACTTAAATTGTGTCATGTCTTTTACAAGTTTCAATTCATATCTTCTACATGTATGACATGTCAGATCATATTCAAAGCAAACTTATACATCTACGATGGCAAATCGGAACATACCAAAAGTCATATCAAATACATACATGTGGTCAAATTAGACTGATATTAATCATGACCATTTAGTTATCGCTTATTAAATTTTCGCTTTCAAAGTGTCGCGACTCGAACTCGACTCGACCTCGTTGGCGGATCCAAGCCTGAGTCTGCTTTACTCCGACATTTTCAATTGTCTTCTCAAAACATTTTGTTTGGTTTTATTAAATTTTCGTTTTCAAAAGTGTCGCGACCCGAATCCTCGACTCGACCCGGCCAAGGTAATCCAAGCCTATCTCATTTCCTCCGACATTTCACTATCTTCTCAAACATTTTGTTTCAGGTTATTCCATTTTAGACTTTTTAATTACGTGAAGATTTATGGGCAAGCCCATAAACATTTACACTAACAAAATGCATTTACTAAATAATGTGTACTTTATATCCACATACTCATGCTATTCATTTTCGTATTTACTTTATAAATCATTTATCATATCACAACATGCATTTTCAATGCAATAATTTAATTCACAATTCAATTTATGAGATTTAAGCATGAGGCATAAACCCATTTACACGCCAATGTTGGTTATTTCCCACTTTGACTATTCAATTCACATTTCTCGACGGATTCCGCTTTGATGAATCCACTCTTATTATCATTCGCAAATCTAATTTTACACTCGACTGATTCGCTGCAGGTCCCCGCCTCTTTATTATCATTCGTAATGCTACACATTTAACAATTTGGTCTCCCCATCATGACGGATGTCGCTGCGCACCCCCGCATGTGGTATCAATTATTCGGTCTCCCATCATGACGGATGCTGCTCTGTGCACCTCGATTACGTGGTACTTATTCGGTCTCCCATCATGACGGATGCCGTTTGGTGCACCCCGACATGTGGTATCACTTATTCGGTCTCCCATCATGACGGATGCTATTTGGTGCACCCCGACATGTGGTATCAATTAAATGCCTTACGCCATCCTGGCGGATGTCGATTTGTGACCCCCCAAATCCCGGGGGTCCGTTGACTACCCGTCAACCTGCGGAAACACTCGTGAATGTCGGGTGACCCGACATTTCTAACGAAAATCGGGCAGAGTCTCCTTTGTAATGTGGTCACAGATGATATACTAGATAGGCACCACCCACATCCAATATAACAATCCAAGAGTAAAACGGCCACTTGGGCCCACAAACCAATACTCATCCTAATAATTCCCATCTATATACAATAGTTTCAAGAGTTAAGAAATTACTCTTTTACAAACATATATTAAAATGAAAAACATTCTAATACAAGTATACATAATAAAACCAAAGCCACAACCCGGCTTTCTTCTCAAGCTCGACATCTAGAACGAGCCGTCTCCTCGTACACTCTCTGCACCTGAAAACGATATCCCTCGACAGGGTGAGCTAATGCTCAGTAGTGGAATCACCCTAAATGGGCTACTCTCCACCTAAGTGTATATACAATGCTCCAAAGAAAACACACATTCAAGTAAATGCATGATCCTACTTTAATGTCTACCTGAACAACTCATACCCCGAGTCCTCACCGACTCCCTCACACTTGCCTAAGCCACGTATGAGAAACATTATTTTCAACAAAGATATTTGTTTTTATTTGTGGATCAATTTCGATATATGTAGGACTGTCTTCGATGTTATATTTGGTGACTACCCTCCGATGTATAACACCAGCCTTACCCGACGATTGGATATTTATAATGACTACCCTCCGATATAAGTAATGGACCGTCTCCGATATTTATTAATAGTCAACCCTCCAAACCACTCTCTCAATGAACCATCTCATGCACTCACCCTATCGCCTAGTGGTGCCTCAAAGGCATATGGAATGCATGATGCCAATTCCAATATAATTATATAAATACATGCAAAATATATAATCATGAATATATTCACATAATTTAAATCACTCAAATGTCATGAATTTCACAATTCTTTACACCAAAAATTAGCTTATTTGGGCTAATTATCAAACACGAGCAATCCAACTCGAATTATTTCAACCAAACACATTATTTCACAAAATATTTTAGAACACTATCTTGGCGAATGCTGAAACCCTGCCATCGCTCCTAAAATCACCAATCACCTGGGCTCACTTATGAACTCAATTTCACAGCCATTTCCGGCCTTATACAAACCAACACATAATTTATTCAATAAATTATCACACATGAAACCATAACAAATCGTAATGTACTCACAGTCATCGATTTCACAATGGGTCTCACAAATTCAAACACCCGGTCCCAAGATTTAGGACCGATCAAACGGCCACTCATGGCCTCAATCAACTCAAACATCATAAATATACTTAAATAAAGTGTAAAACTCAAGTAGGATGAAACCCCTACCTCACGGAGTTTGTCAAAAACTCCTAAAATCGGTGCCCACTAGTAGGTCTCGATGCGTAGAGCAGCTTTACTTCTTGTCCAGACAAATTCCGACGGTCGGATTTGCCGAAAATTTAGAGAGAAGTATGATGTTCACTCTCTAAAACCAAATCTCCATGCCCACTGTAAGTCCTTCCCGTTCTTGGCTTCTTTTCTTGATATGTGAGACCACACTATGCATGTTTCATTTTGCTGCCATTTAAAAATTTAAATAATGACCATTATGTCCCTTCTTCCCGCTTGACACTTGTCACTATCTCACATCTGCTTCATCATTTCTACTCATGCCACTTATGGCACATGAGTACGTGTTATATGTGACTTTTGTCACATCGAATATCGTTTTACGACTCGAAATGTGATGCCTCAAAAAACGTGTCAACTCCGACTGTCTCGGAATTTCAACGAAATTCGATGTGCTAGCTAGATTTTGCGAGACGATTCCAACGGTGAAATCCGTTTAGTCATCCGAGATCTAGAGAATAAATTTCGATTGGATTTAAAATTACGATTTTACTTTTAAATCGAATTTCTGATCTTATATCTTCCTCCAGCGAATTTTGTCCCAAATTCGACAATCACAATCACCACATGCATATGCAACGTGCAATTTACCATGTATGTGTGTCGGGGTCATTTAAATCTTAAATGACTAAACCACATACCTTCATCTCTAAACAAGAAGGGATAGGTGGCTCGCATCGTGTCCTCGCGCTCCCATGTTGACTCCTCCACTCCATAGTGCCGCCATAGCACTCTCACTAGCCTCACGGTCTTGCGTCGCAAAGCCTGATCATGGCTATCCAAAATGCACACTGGTCCCTCCTTGAAGGTCCCATCAGTGTCAACCTCAATTTGTCCCCAATCCACCACATGAGTTGGATCTGGAATATATTTCCGGAGCATGGAGACGTGAAATACCTCGTGGACACCTGACATGTTGGGCGGTAACGCCAACCGGTACGCAACAGTGCCTACCCTCTCGAGTATCTCAAAAGGCCCAATGAACCTCGGCGATAACTTCCCTCGCTTACCGAACCTGACCACTCCTCTTTTAGGCATCACCTTCAAGAAGACGTGATCCCACCTCCGAACTCTAAGGGTCGACGCCGCACGTAGTCCGTATAGCGCTCTCTACCGGCCTGAGTCGTGAGAAGACGCCGTAGTACTGCTCACCTTCCTGAGGTGTCTCTAATCGTATCAGACCAGCGATGAGCCTCCCACCTCGGTCCAACAAATGGTGATCTACACGGCTCCCATACACGCCTCATGGTGCCATTTGTGATACTCCGCCCCGACAACTATTGTCAGAGCGACCCCACCGAGGGAAATTGCTCCTCCCAGTTACCCTTATGATCCAGGACGCATGCTCGCAGCTTGTCCTCTAACACTTATATATAATCCACAGAACATGTAACCCTACACAAACCCGCCATGTAAACGCCCGACCTTCCCAAGGTCACAATCACCGATAATCCAATGGACCATCAACCTAGTCCATGTCATGAATGACAACCATATACCGAGCTCCTGCTCTGCTCAACAAACAATACTCCAATGCAATTTCCAAAGGGGGTATCCAAATCTCGAGTCACCCCCGACTCATCACTCACCCTAAGTCCATGGATAACCCGACCACGTGTTTTCTCATCCTCGAGTCACCCGGACCCTATCACCTCAACACTAAGTCTACGTGATAACCTGACCGTGTGTTTTCATCTCTCGGGCAACATAACTTTTCGGCTTACACTGCGAGCCTCTTGCATTCACGTAAATTTCTCGATATCTCTGCCCTACACCCTAACTCCGTGATTCTTAACCTGGGGGATTAACGAATTTCTTTTGCTTTGCCCAACACACTTTAATTACTCTTCATTTCCTGAATCGAACTATGAGTCTTCATTGGACGTAGTCCTAAAGACAAACTCAACCCACACTCACCAAGAGTGGTGAATGACCGTATCGTGCACCCACACCCGACCAACGCGGGCACCGTGCACACCAACGCAATAATGCCTTGGCAGCACTATGACACCAACCTTGAACCACCATGAGCGTGAATCTCTGAGATCCTCTACCATAATCCCTACCTATTAGATCAACCCCACCCTACATCTCGGGGGAAAACATCATATTCAGCCCAAAGGCCTTAACCTCTAAGCCCAAATCCAATGTCGTGGTCGCATAGACAACCCTAAGGTCCCACCATCGACAACCCGATACTGCCAACTCATCCATGTTGCACACATCAACAATCAATATGTCTACCAACTTTAAGGTCCACCACGCCCCGCTGCAACTCCTCGATCCGGTCCCCGACCTCAACTCCACACTCCGGCCCCTCCGCCTTATCTATGTCGCTGAAGTGCCTTCGATACACCCAAAACCGAAACCAAACCCTCCCGACCCCCCCTCCCCCCCCCCCCCTCCGTTCCAGTGGTGTGGAGGAATGAACTGAGGCCTCCCTCGTTCCATGGACTGCGCTATCCAAAGTCCTGGGATCCTGCCTCTAGGGGCAATCCTGGCCTCACATGCTCAACTCGGCCCTGGTCTTGAAACTCGTGTGAAGCAGAAGTCTTCTGCCTCTTCCCCGAACTAGAAGAAGGCTGATCCTCCCTCTTGCTACCAACACCCGTATCCCGAGTGTTCCGAGCATCCTCAATCTCTCTCTCTATGGTCAGGGCCGTCCCAACCATGGAGTCCATGTCCCGTAGGCGAAGTCCTACGATCCTGCCTTGAATGGACAACTTCAGCCCATTCTCGACCTGCAATAATTCACTAATCCCAAGAAACCACGATTCGAAGATCGACATTCGGTCTCTCTCAACTCCATCATTGCCTCAACCTTCCTCCGGGTCGACCGACACCCGATGCCGACACCACGTGTCCCAAAAAATCCACCGCAAGAAGCCAAAACTCACACTTAATGAATCCTGAAGCCGCACAGCTGATGGTCTCTAACAAATGTGAAACAATCCTCGCATACTCATGCTCCCACTCTGACTGGGAGTAGATTAAGATGTCGCCCATGAATACTACGACAAACTGATCTAGATAAGGTTGGAACACCCTATGCATGAGGTCTATGAATGCCGCTGGCGCATTCATCAATCCAAAGGGCATCACCATAAATTCAAAGTTCCCATAACACGTCCTAAACGCTGTCTCAAGTATATCCGTCTCCCTAACTCTCAGTTGATGGTAACCAGTGCGAAGGTCTATCTTGGAGTAGACTCGCGCTCCTCTCAACTGATCAAACAAATCGGTCAATCCTCGGTAATGGATGTCGATTCTTGATCATAACCCTCGCTCAACCGTCAGAATAATGCACAAACAAGGGTCTTGTCCTTCTTCTTAGCAAATAGTACCGGAGTGCCCCATGGTGAAGTGCTCGCTCTAATGAACCCCTTGTCCAGTAGCTCCTGTAGCTGGACTCTGAGTTCTTGCAACTCAACTAGTGACATCCTATGCGGAGTCAAAGAGATGGGTGAAGTACCAGGGTGTAACTCGATACCAAAGTCTACGACCCTCTATGGAGGTAGTCCAGGTAGCTTATTTGGAAAAACATCCACATACTCGTAAATTACTCGAGGTAGATCTAAGTCTGGTCTCTCCTCGTCCTCTAGGGTAAGGCTCGCTAGCAAACCCGCTAATCAGTCTCGACACATGGACTCCGTACACCGTCTCAAAGTAAAATGTCATGCTTGCCCTGAAATACCACACGGTGGGCCATCCTCGCTTCGCGGTAACCTACGCCTCACAATCGATAACGACCTTATGTCGTCACCATCCATCCCTGATGACATCGAACTCTGACATGTCCATGATCCTCGGGTCCACTGTGAGTAGAGTCCCCGAGATCTCCAGCTTGCAACCTCGACATATCATCCATATTCTCACCCTGATCCCTAAGGGAGAACTCACAAACGTAGGCTCCTCTAAGGTCTCTAGAGGTCCTTGCCCATTTCCACCATACTTGGGCCTCATTCTACCGAACGCATTTCAGTCTAACTCGGAAGTGTCGAGGTAATCTCCATGGCCCCTAACACCTTCCTCGATCTCGCATAAACCAATGGTTTGCCACCATCTGACCTCCCGTGAATGCTCTGGAGTGATGATGCGCCCTAACCTCCTGAGGTTACTAGACCTCCCCAACTACTACTACACTAGCCCCGTGCGATAGCAACCGCCGCACACCTACAAATTCCCCAACAAAGGCCCGCTATCAAATACCGGTGGTGCCCGACTCGCACCCCGTGGACGCCCCACGCCCTCTCGTCCTCAACTAGCCATCTAATTTTTAAATGACAAGTCTAATCTCAATGCAAGATTCTACGGCCTCAAACACAAACTCGAGACACTATTCATACACATAAATCAAGAAGATACACATTGTCCTTGCATTTACAAAATATGCAAGGCACCAATTCCACATTTAAAGTATTTTATCAACAAAAATTCTACTTTTTGAAAATTTTATTTTTCGAAAATTTCATTGTTCCAAAATTTTGTCTCATTTTAGTTGATTTTATTTTATTTAATTAAAAAAAAATTCGAAATATATTTATTTATTTATTTTTTTCACTTTTCCAGCCACCTGGAAAATGAAAATATATACCTTTTTTCATTATTTTCCGTAATACTCAAATAAATTTATAAAATTTATTCTATTCAATTTTCTTCAATTTTACAACTTGTAAAACCTTAAAATTATCGCTTCACCTCCTAAACCAAATAAATTTATAAAAGTGATTTCTTTTATTTATTTATTCACTTTTTTTTTTCTGGACCATGTTGTCCGAAATTTATCAAAACCTCCTGGTCTAACATCAACCAAATAAAATTTATTAAAAATTTATTTCATTATACAAAACCCAAATAAATTTATTCAAATTTATTTCATTTTTCCTTTTGTTCCACTTCACACCGTAAAACCCACATTTGTTTCCTATGTGCTAATCACTAAGCACACAAACAATGTCAACACATACAACATGTCATACACACCAAACACACAACCATACACCAAAGCACATACAAAACTCACATGCAGTGTCCTAGTTTTGTTTCGTGCCTTCCTAGGTAATCTTATACCTAAACCGAACATCAAACCACCCAAGTGGTGATGGATACCAAACCCGAGCTCCCTAGGTATTCGTATACCTAAGCTCTGATACCAAGCTGTGACGCCCCAAATCCCGGGGGTCCGTTGACTACCCGTCAACCCGCGGAAACACCCCGTGAATGCTCGCGACTCACATTCTCTCACGTAAAATCGGCGTAGCCCCTGTACAGGAGTTTACCCGGGACATAACTATATAACCCGTCCTAACAATCCAAGAGTAAAACCCTACTGGGGCCCACAAAACCAATACTCATCCTAATAATTCCCAACTATATACTAAGCTAGTTTCAAGAGTTAAGAAGAATTACTTTACAAAACATATACAAACAAAAATATCTAACACATGTATATTATTAATAAAAACCAAAGCCACAACCCGGCTTTCTCAAGCTCCTCGCCTCTAGGACTGAGCCGTCTCCTCGTACCTCCTCGCACCGAAAACGATATCCTCAAAGGGTGAGTTTAATGCTCGCAGTGGAATCACCCTCAATGGGCCAGCCTCCACCTAAGTGTATATGCAATGCTCAAGAAAACATTCATAACAAAATGATCCTACTTGAATGTCTACTTGAACAACTCCATGTTCCTCGAGTCCTCACCGACTCCCTCACACTTGCCTAAGCCACGTATGAGAAACATTATTTTCAAAAAATATATTTGTTTTTATTTGTGGACTACCCTCCTATATATGTAGTGGACTGTCTCCGATGTTATATTTAGTGGACTACCCTCCGATGTATATCAATTAGGCCGACTCCGACGATTGATATTTTATATGGACTACCCTCTAATATAAGTAATGGACCGACTCCAATATTTATTATTAATAGTCACCCTCCGAAACCACTCTCTTAGTGAACCATCTCATGTCACCATCGCTTTGCAGCCTGCATATGGAATGCATGATTCCTATTCCAATATAATTATATAACACATGCAAATATATAACGCGGAATATATTCACATAATTTAAATCACACAAACATGTCATGTAATTCAATAATTTTTATACAAAAAATTAGCTCACTACACTATCAAACACGAGCAATTCAACTTGAATTACTCAACCAAACACATTATTTCACAAAAATATTTTGTGAACACTATTCCTATGAATAGTGAAACCCTCGGGTTACTATTCCCGGCAAATCACTAATCATCGGTTCACTTTGTGAACCCGAATTTCATGGCCATTTCCGGCCTTATACAACCCAACACATAATTTATTCAATTAATTATCACACATGAAACCATAATAGTCCGTAACAGCCCCTCACGGTCACTGATTTCACAAATGGGTCTCAATAAATTCAAACACCCGATCCCAAGATTCGGGGATTGCATCAAACGGCCACCACGCCCAATCAACTCAAACATCATAAATACACTTAAATAAAGTGTAAAACTCAAGTAGGATGAAACCCCTACTTCACGGAGTTTGTCAAAAACTCCTGAAACCGGTGCCCACGCGTAGGTCCCGACGAATTCCAACGGTCGGATTTGCCGAAAATTTAGAGAGAAGTATGATGTTCTCTCTCTAAAACCTAATCTCCATGCCCACTGTAAGTCCCTCCCGTTTTTGGCTTCTTTTCTTGATATGTAGGAGACGACACTATGCATATTTTGTCTTTTAGTGCCATTTAAAATTTAAATAATGACCATGATGTCCCTTCTTTCCCCAGTTTTGACACTTGGCACTATCTCGGCTGTCCGTTTCCATCATTTCTCTACTCATGCCACTCATGGCACATGAGTACGTGTTATATATGACTTTTGTCACATCGAATATCGCTTTACGGCACTCGAAATGCGATGCCTCGAAAAACGTGCCAACTCCGACTATCTCGGAATTCAACGAAATTCAATGTGCTAGCTAGATTTTGTGAGACGATTCCAACGGTGAAATCCATTTAGTCATCTGAGATCTAGAGAATAAATTTCATTTTTGACCGAAATTACGATTTTACCCTTTTTCCGTAAATTGAATTCTATCTGGGTTCATACCGCATGGTGCATCCCGCCAAGTAAAATTTCTCAATGCCATACCAAGACTGATGCCATTAGTGCATCCCACAAAGCATATTCACATTCACATATCAACTAATTCATGATTTATGGACGGATTCCATTTAATGAATCCCGCCTTATTATCATTCACATTCATTCGATTTTCAAATATCACATTTCAATTCCATATCTTCACTCGTGATTATCTCTTTCAAAGATATACTCAATCTATGTACTTATTTCATATACTCATTCATGTACTCATTTCATATACTTATTCATATACTCATTTCATATACTCATTCATATACTCATTCATGTGCTCATTTCATATACTCAGTCATGTATACTCATTCATATATTCATTCACGTATACTCATTCATATACTCATTCACGTATACTCATTCATTCATACTCATTCATATACTATCTCATGCTCATTCTACATACTCATTCATATACTCATTCACATGCTCATTCATGTGCTCATTTCATATACTCATTCAATATACACTATTCTCATATACTCATTCACGATACTATCCATATACTATCCATACCTCATTCACGTATATCAATCATGTATCATTCATGTATACTCATTCCTATACTATCCACGATACTCATTCATATACTCATTCACGATACCTATCCACGTATACCATTCATACTCATTCACGATAATTCATCCATACTCATTCAATGCGATTTCCCATCATTTCCATATCTTTTCCCCGTTATATGTGATAATACACTATATATAACTTAACCACATTACATGTTTACGCATACGCTTTTCGCTGCTCATATTCATGTTTCAGTTCATTTTTTTCATTTTTCATATCATTTTCATGTTTCATGAACACATCTATACATGTTGCATTTCTTGTTCATATCTACATCCTTTCTTACCATGTATTTCAATTAACTTTAACCAAGCGATTAGTACACTTGGTATAACAATTCAATTTTCAGACACTATGTGGGCACCAAATGCCATTAAATAGCATATGGTTAGATTCTAGACTCAATGAGCTTTCCATAGAGTCTAAGAATTCCCATAATGGAGTCCTAATGAAGGAGTTATGCAAGTTGCAAGCCGTGACAAAACTCAAGAATCATAAAGACTATGAAGAAGCAGAGCAGCCACCGCTCTTGTCATTTTCGGGATGTTAACTCACATTTGACACTTGTTCTTTTGTACTACTTGAAGCTAAGGTGCTAAGGGTTCTTCTCCAACTGGAATCACCCAAATCGAGCACCGGAACTTCTAAGTTATGTCCAAACAACTGGACTACTCTATGTTCAAAAACAGAACCAGAAATTGGCTTGAACATGGCCCCACTTCGAGTGAATTTTTGGGCCACATAGAATCATAATTTGAAGGTACCTATTTCAGGATGTTTGGTTCTCCTTGAAGTCTAGTTTAATTACCAACTTGAATCACTCAAATCGGATCAGAAATGACCAAGTTATTTCCAAAATACGAACACTAGTCAAAATAGAGCACCGCTGGCGTAACACAATCCCATTCCCCAGACAACTCGACCGCACTGCATGTACTGAATTTCGCTCTAGAATGTGTGTTTTTCTTCCATTCTTCCTTATGTTGATACCCAAATCAACTCAATACTCCATATACACATCAAAACCACTCCAAATTCATCTTGAAATCTCAATTATACTCAAATCATCATTCAATACATATCTTTCATCAAAAACCTTTCATGATTTTCTCCCCAAAACAATCCTAATATGGGTCATAACCCATACACAAACCAAATACAAGGATTTGTTAGTGGTTGTTCAACCTAAACTCCTTACTTTGCAATTAAAACCATGAATCCAACTCAAAGGAGGATTCCATGTTTTTTTGTAAATTATCTGGGGTTTTACCCACCTTACTCTCAATAATTCTTGGGTTAGGATGAAATCCTATCAAAACCCTAGAAAGACTGTAAATGCCAAAAACAAGAAACCCATGTTGATAAATTCTATCAAACCTTGTAGTTTGGGGCAACCACTGGGAATCCATGCAATTGTATGGAAATTCATACAAGAATTCATAGTTCCATACCTTTTTGCGCTTCTTTCTCCTTCTCTTTCTCTCTTCTTCTCTTCCTCTTCCTCTTCTTTCTTTCTTTCTCCCCTTCTCCTCTCTACGCTTGTTCTCCCCTCAAAATGAGACCAAATTTGATCTGAAATCAAACATCTATCCTTAGGCCATGCTTTTAGTTCTAAACTCATTTTTTGGGTTAAGTTTTCATTATTTCACTTTAGTCCTTCAATTCCTCTCTTTTACAAAAATCAAGTTAGCATATTCTAATTTGTATTTATCAACTTTTAACTTATGACTATTGGATCCTTCTTTTACATTTTTGGTCTTTAAAAAATGAGAGACCAATTAACCTTATCCATCTTTTTGAGTTAAGGCCATGTTTGGCCTTTGCATTTTTTTAACTTCTTTTTCTCATTTTTGCATTTAGGTCCTTTAACTCTTTCTAATTTCTATTCCATATTTCCTCAAATTCCATATTTGCATATAACTTATTGTTTTATGCCTTTTATGTCCTCAAGTGGTAAAAGACCACTTTACCCTTGTCTTTCCCATTTATGACCATTAGGTCCTCAAGTGGTAAATTACATATTTACCCTTTTCCGCTCTTATTAATTTCCGGTTCTATTGTTTTATTTCCAAAAAATTCCATTTAGCTTTTAATATACCCTAAATAAGTCCGAAAACTGCTAGGGTATATTTCGGGGTGTTACACCAGTACACCTCAATAAATTTATAAAAATTTATTTTATTCATTTTCTTTAGTTTTACACCCTGTAAAACCTTAGGAAATAAATTTTCTTCACCCCCTTTTTTTTCATTTAATTTTGGACATTTTGTCCAAAATTTCCTCAAAACCTCATGACCCAACACTAAACCTAGTGTTCAACCTTAAAATTTATTAAAATTTTATTTTTATTATAATCCAATTACCCAAATAAATTTATTCAAATTTATCTCATTTAATTTTCTTTGTTCTAGTTTACACACTGTAAACTCTCAAAATTTTCTAACACATCAATGTGCTAATAACTAAGCACACAATTCACACAACACATAAAAATTCATGTTATGCATATTTTTCACACAACAATTCATCAAATCACACATTAAACACATCAAACACATGCATGTAGTGTCCTAGTTTTGTCCCGTGATTTCCTAGGTAATCTCATACCTAAACTTAACATCGAACCACACCTAGTGGTGATGTTCTTACACCTCAAAGACTATAGCCTAAGCCCAAATCCCCGCCTCCCAGGTAGCCGTATACCCAGGCTCCGATACCAAGCCGTGACTCCAAAACCTCGGGGTCTCGACTCACCACAACCCATGGAATACTAGTGAATGCCGGGTGACCCGACATTATTCACGAAAATCGAGCAGAGTCTCCTTTGTACGGAGAGATCTACCCAAATACAAAACCTATCCCAATCAATCCAATATGACATATATATGAGTGAAAACGGCCTCTTGGGCCCATACTAATATACTCATCGTCATACATCAACTATACACATAGTTACAAGAGTTAAAATTTTACTCTTATACAACATATATTAAAAGTTTACAACATTATAATACATGTATACCAAAACACCAAAGCCACAACCCGACTTTCTTCTAAAGCGGTCTCTATGATGAGTCGTCTCCTCGTGCGCTCCCCGTACCTGAAATAATATAATTCCCTCGACAGGGTGAGCTAATGCCCAAAGAGTGCAACCCTCACCCAATGCAAGTATTTCTCCACCTGATGATATGCAATGCTCCATGAAAACATACATTCAAGTAAACGTTGATCCTACTTGAATGTCTACATGATCAACTCATACCCCGAGTCCTCACCGACTCCCCCTCACACCCGCCTAAGCCACGATGAAACATTATTTTCAAAACAAAGATATTTGTTTTTAATTGTGACATAACCCTCCGATATAAGTAGTGGACCGAATTCGATGATCTTTTAAGGACAAATCCTCCGATGTATATCAATTCGGGGGTCACCCACGATTGATATTTTATATGGGACTACCCTCCGATATTATAATAGACACACTCCGATAATTACTATTATTAGTCAACCCTCCGAAACCACTCTCTCAATAAACCACCTCATGCACTCACTCCTATCGTTCTAGGGTGCCCCAATGCATATGGAATGCATGATGCCAATTCCAATACAATTTATATAACACAAGTAAATATATCATCATGCATATATTTACATAATTCAAATCACACAAACATGTTATGCAATTTCACAATCCATTACACCAAAAATTAGCTCACGTGGGCTAATTAACAACCACGAGCAATTCGATTTGAATTACTCAATCAAACACATTAATTCACAAAATTTATTTCGTGAACACTATTCACGTGAACAGTAAAACCCTCGGGTTACTTACCCAATATCGGTTTCACCTTGTGAAACCGAATTGTACAACCATTTCCGGCCTTATACACATCACAACACAATTTGTTTCACAATTTATACAATTTACAACCCAAACAGCCTGTGCTCAGTCACGGATTGCACAAATGGGTTTCAAAATTTTCTATCAATTCGGTTCCAAGCTTTGGGACCAATCAAAAGGCCACTCACGGCCTCAATCAACTCAAACATCATAAATACACTTAAACAAAGTGTAAAACCCAAGTAGGATAAAACCTCTACCTCATGGAGTTTGTCGAAACTCCCTAAAACCGGAGCCCACGCGTAGGCCTCGCCACGTAAAGTGACTTTTTCTTCATTCGAATTTCAACTACGATTCATTTAAAACCTGCAGAGAAGCTACACTCTCTCTCTCTAGAAAATGAAATCCAAGCCATCGTAAATCCTCCTTTCTCACGCTTTTTCTTCTTCTTGATGCAGACGACACTATGCACAATTTTGTCTTATTATCATTTAAAACAATTTCTATAATGCCATCTATGTCCCCAAGCATGGATTTTTGACATTTGGCACTATCTCGGCAGTCCAATTATGTCATTTCTCTACCCATGCAACATGTGTAACATGTGTACATGTTATAGGTGACTTTTGTCACCTCACATTTCGTTTTACGGCACCCAATACTCGATGCTTCGAAAAACGTGCAAAGTCCGACTGTCTCGGAATTTGACGAAATTCGACGTGTTAGCTAAATTTCACGAGAAGATTCAACAAGAAACTAAGCCATTATCCGAGATCTGTAGAGAATAAATTTTATTTGAATTAAATTATTTATTTTGCCATTTTTCCGTAAATTGGAATTCCTTTCTGCCTTACACTTCTCTCTCTAGAATTTGATTTCCCTCTACTACTGTATTCAGCCAAAATGAGAGAAGTGTCTCTTTTTTCTTTTTTTTTCATTTTATTCCCCCTTTTGTCCTCACTTGCTACTTGTTAACCTCCCATTGGTTGAGAGGAGTACCCTTATCCACTTTATCCACCTACCTTTGATTTTCCTGCAATTAGGATATGCCACATGCCTACATGGGCCCCACACTTGAGCTCAAGTTGACTCATTCTCGCACCCGACATCATGGCACACCAGAGCCAATTAAAACGTGTCAAGTGTCCCAGAATACCAGCTTGCTCCTCGAAAACGTGAAATTCCGACTATCTCGAAATTCGACGTGGTTGCTATATTTCGCGAGACGATTCCAATAGTGAAGTCCGTTTCGTCATCCGAGATCTAGAAAAATTCCAGATTTTTACCGAAATTACCATTTTACCCTTTTTCAAAAAATTAGGATTTTCCTGGTTTCAAGACATTCTCCTCAAAAGAATTTCTCGGGGTCTCCGAAATTCCACGCACATGCGCATCACTCACATGCATATCTAGCCTTACACAACTCCAAGACCATGTCGTGTATGATAACCCGCCTAAGGTCACAATTACTGACAACCCGATGGCTGTCAACGCATTCATGTCAAGAATGACATCAACACCCGACACATCTACCACCCGAAGGTCCACCATGAGCAGAATCACTGAGATCTCTGACTCACGATCTCGACCTATTTGACCAACTCTCACCCTAGATCCGAGGGAAGGATTTTCTCATACAATGGATTTGCTAGAGGCCTCAACCTCCTAGCCCAAACCTATCACACAAGATGCACTAATGATCATGATGCATTAGAAAACAAATGCATAAACGTATCTCTACATGTCCAAATTGATCTCGCATGCTTAAATTTCCTCCGCACAACGGTACAGCGACAAGCCCCCGGGTCCCTGTCCGTCTGTGAGCCCGCGCCGACCTCGACCCACACTCGGCCCACCAGGCGCCGGCGTGCTCAGATAGCACCGGCGATCAACCGGCTCCCAACCCATATTGTGTGGTACTGAGGAATGGGAACCAGATCCTCTCCTGCCCCATGTACCTAACTCGGACCGGCTGTCCCAAAATCCCGGGATCCTCACTCGGGGCAATCCCATCTCATATGTCCGTGCCACGCAAAATAACATATCATCCATCCCGTCACCAAATGCCCATTCGGGCCTTGGGCCCATGATAACTTCTACTGCTCTCAAATCCTTACGACGCAGGCAGCCTTCGCTTCTTTCCGAATCAAGAAGACCAATTTCCCTTCCTTACCACTAACACCCGCATCCCGAGCCAGGTCCTCCACTTCTACGGTCATGGCAATCTTAACTCATGGGAGTCCATGCGCCTCAGGCGAAGTCCTACAATCCTTGCCTCGGGACTCACACCTCAATTCATTCTCAACCTCCCACCTGGCCAGTCTCAGGGCCATAATCGCCAGAAGCAAGCTAACTCCATGAACTTAGCCACATACTCCGGCCACAATACGGCTCATCGCTTGGGCTTTAGGAACTCCTCAGCCTCTGATGTCTCAGTAATGAAAAATACTGGCCTACGAATAGCCTCCCGAACTTTGCCCATGTCATTGCCTCTAGGTCCCTTAGAGGTCTTCGCCAGCTTCCACCACACACTTGGGCCTCGCCTCTAGCCAGAATGCAATGGCCCGATCCCGGTCAGACGGGAGGTAATCTCCATTGCCTCTAATATCTTCTCCACCTGCATAAACCAATGGTCCGCCACCATCGGATCTCCTCCCCATGAACGTAGGAGAATAATGGGACCTGAATCTCTGGAGGTGACTCGAACCTCCCTATCCCCCCAACTCGCATGAAATTGCAAGTAAAGGCAAAGAATCAACTGGCGGTATCTCAACAAAGGCCCGCTGTCAAAACTAGCAGCTCGACCAAGACTCGTGGATGACCTCTACATTCTCTCCCACGTTTAGCCATCTACACATGTCAAATGGTAAGTTAAGTTTTAATAAAGTGTCTTCAAGGTATAAACACAACCCTGAGACACTATTCACATATCGAAAAATTTCATACACAACGTCCATGCATTCATAGGTAATGCAAGACAATAATTTCATATTTTAAATCATATGCAACAAAATATTTTTTTTTATTCATTGTATTTTATTTTATTTTTTTAAAAACCCCGTGAACAGTGTCCATGAATAGTACTCAAGTCAAGGATCAAACAAGCAGGCATTGGTCAAAATCGGGCTGGGTGCACAAGCAGCACACTCCGCGAAATCGAGGTTACGCACGCTTGCACGTGCATTACGCTAGGTCACAGACATCACAGCGCCGTAGTCGCGGCGCCCTCCAAATTCCTTTATCGCAAGCGCCTCCTATCGCGGTCGCCAGCGCCGCACGCGCGCCTACCGTGAGCGCAGTCGTAGCTCCCGTCGCAATACAAAGAGCCGTACGCGTGCATAAGCCTCGTCGCGGCGATCGCGCCAGGTCACCGCGCGACAACGCCAGGTTACCGCCTCCCGCCATGATACAAAATTTCAGACGCGGACTCCGTTCATACAGCCCATGTGCACGCGCCGCCGCTCGCGCGTGCCGCCAATGCGGTCGTGAAAGCCTAGCTGGCCGCGGTTACAATGCCTAGCGCCGCGGTCGCCGCGGCGCCGTGCATATCACACCCTCTAGCGCTGTCCATCTGTCATGATACAATCTCTTCAGGGACATGATCTGAAGATGAAAACAAGTAGTATCTGCCCACCTCCCGCCCACTTTTTTTTTTTTTTTTAATATGTTCTACTCACTGCAAGATCACAAAATTTTTTTCATATCTACAGTAGAACGAAATAAATTTATTATAATTTATTTTACACTTTGTAAAACCTTAGAAAAAAAAATTCCTTAATAAATTTTTTTTTGTCATTTAATTCTGGACTATTTTGCCCAAAATTTCTCAACCTCCTAAGGTTTTTTTTTTCTCAACCCTAGTGTTCAACATCTTTCCTATGTGCTATTCACCAAGCACACAATTTCACATAACACATACAACACATCATGTTATACACCCAAGCACACATAAAACACAATGCATGCAGCGTTCCATCCTGGCCTCAATTTTCAGGTCACATACCTAAACCCAACATCAACAGATGCTTATATACCTTAATGACCATGGCCTAAGCCCTAGGTATTCGTATACCTAAGCTCTACACCCACCAAGCTCCCAAGGTGAATTGCCACTCACTCGATACTGGGCCAGACGCCCAAATCCTGTGGGTCCTTTGAAAACCCACAATAACCCATGGACACCATATCTCATGTCATGAGACCCATACATATAAAAGTCACTGGGCCCATACATCAATACTCACCAAAATTCAATCAATTTATTTATATATTTAAGAGGTGACGCCCACCCCGGGTGTCCGCTGACTACACTCCGCCAACCTGAAATCTACATGTCTGAGCCATGAGCCGTGATACGTGTAAAATAATCACTCAAATTCTTATACATCATATCACTCTATAAATGGCGGCTCTTATACAAAAATGATTTGTTTACAATTGTATCTATTATATAATTGTAGTACAAATAAAATGGGTCTCTTGCCCACTTTACAAAATACAAGAGAGGGCCATCTTGGCCATTTCTTCTCGTTTCAAGGTCCCGGATGTCCTCCATCCCCAAGTACTTCTATGACTAAAAATATATTCCCACGACAAGAGCAATGCCCAGTAGTGAATTTCCTACTTAAGCATTCCCCACCTAAGTGCAAGCAATGGCACACAAAATGATCAAACACATGCTAATATATCACCTATGCATATATTCAATGAGAATAATTACATAAACTTAGCCTACATTCAAGCATATAATAATCCTATAAATTCATCTTGGAACCGCCACCAAATCACAATAATCAACATAAGACACCCATGAAACAACACACACTTAAATCACACAAACAGTTCGTGGACTATCCAAACCATTCCATGATTGTCTGGCCGGTCCAAATCTTCGAATAAACCACTACGATCTGTGCCTCAACAACCTTATCCATTACATAACTTTAAGCAAAAGTAAAGCAAGTAGAGAAAACTCCTACCTTCCGGAGTTTGTCGAAACCCCTCACCGTACCCACGTGTAGTCCCTGGGCTGAGCACTTTGCTTCGTCCACTCGAAACCGACGGTCCGGGATCACTGTGAATCTTAGAGAGAAGGCAGATTTCTCTCTCAAAAATCTCCCGTCTCCTTCTCTTCTCATTGTTCTCCTCCTTCCTCCTCCCCAAACCAAGCTGGGAGACTTGGTCAAGAGGAAAGTCCCCATTCCACATGTCCATTTCTCACTGGACACCTGATTACCCCCTTATCCTTATCCACCCACTCAGATATCCCTCTATCGGCATCATGCCATGTGTCACCTATGACCCAAACTTATGTCAGTTTGACTCTCCCCATAGCTTCTGACACTGGCGCCCCTCTTGGGCTACCTATAAAGTGCCAAGTGTCCCAGACTTCTGACCGTATTAAAACGCAATTCGATCGGTCTCTCATTCGACGAAATTACGGAAACTAGATTTTCACAGACGATTCCAACGGTGAAGTCCGTTTCATCATCCGAGATCTAGAAAAATTCTGGATTTTTAGCCGAAATTACCATTTTATCTTTCCTTAGAAAACATGGATTTTCCCGGTCTCACATTTCTTTAAAAGAATTTCATCCAACGACGACATACGCGATTCAACCACGTGTATAGCGCACCTACACAACCCAATTCCCCGCTGGTGTGTAAACGACCTCCTAAGGTCACGATCATCGGCTAACCTAATGGGCCGCTAACCTAATCCATGTCCTGAATGATATCCATTCACCGAACCCTTGCCGGTTAACCAACACCCAAATGAAATGTTCCATCAGATCCAAATCGAGTCACTCACCCATCACTCGACCGGCTTCCACGTGATAACCACGATTGTTTGTTTCTCATCTCCGAGTCACCCCGACTTAACACTCAACTAAGTCCGGTGTGACAACGATATCCTTATGTCCTCACCTCAGCCTCCCGAATTCTATCACTCAACTCTAAGTCCGGTGGATAACCATATCCGTATACCTCACCGAGTCTCTCCCGACTCAGCACACTCCAACTCTGTTCAGTGATAACCGTGTCCTTGTGTTTTCCTCTCGAGTCACTCCCGACTCCTATCACCTCTGAACCCAGCTCAGATAATCATTTCCAAACAAAAGTATTTGCTTTAAACTATGGACAACCTCCGATATAAATAGTGGACATACTCGGAGTTAATCCATTTTGTGGACAACCCTCCAATGTATATCAATCAAGTATACTCCGACGACATATTATATAATGGACAATTCCTCCGATGTATATCAATCGGGCATACCACGATTGATATTATATATGACAACCCTCCATGTATCAATTGGGCATACTCACCGAGACATTGATATTATATATGGACAACCCTCCATATCACTGCAAGTACCATCATTGATATTATATATATGGATAACCCTCCGATGTATATCAATTGGGCATACTCCGACGATTGTTATTATATATATGGACAACCCTCCGATGTATATCAATTGGGCAATCTCCGACGATTGATATTATATATAGACAACCCTCCGATAAATAATATTGTTGGTCAACCCTTCGAAACAATTCTCTCAAGAAACCCCACCATGCACTCACTCCTAATGTTCTAAGGTGCCCTAGTGCATATGAATTGCAATGAGCCATTTCCATTTTCTTAACCCGTGCGTACCTATTTAGATGTCAGCCTTATTAGTCAAGTTTTTACTAATCAACACCCTACGCGGTGTTGACCTACAACAGTGTACTCACGACACACCATCAAACACTTAACACAGTGTCGATCTCAACTATGCACTCACACCCATGTTATGCAATGTTATCATGTACGGCACGTTAATAATGCTATAATCGCGGCACCCAAACTTGGTATCCACCATGAGCAAATCTCCGAGGATCTTTAACTCACAATCCCGACCTATCAGCCGAACTCGGCCTCTACCTCATAGGAAGAACACCCATAATGCTTCTAAAGGCCTTAACCTCTAAGCCCAATTCCATCACACAGAAGATGCCACAATGTAAATGAATATGATAATCATTTAACGCTACTCTAGTCAACAAAGTAGAGTAGAAACGCACTCGTGATATTTCATTAATCCGAATTAGTCTCTGCACTACTGATTCTCTTAGACAATCTCGCCATATGTCCAAGCCAACTGCGAAATAAATATATCGTCGCTCCTATCCGACTAGTCTCAGCCTCGCAGTCCCACTCGACTCGACTCCACACTCCGTCCCTCTGCCCACCTGTGTCGCCGGCTGCGCTTGTATAGCATCCCGAACTGAATCGGGTCCCACCCGTACTAGGTGTGGAGAAGAACCGCACGCCCGTGTTCTGACACCAACTGGATCGCACCAAGTCCCAAAATCCCGGATCCCCGTCTCCCGGGCAATCCTGCTCACATGCCCAGCCGCTTCTGTGAGAAATAACATATCACCCCGCCCCGCCCGACCAACCCGCCCAACCCGGTCCCGGTCCCGAAACCCGGTAGCAGGTCTTCTCGCCTCTTCCCCAATCGGAAGAAGATGGATCTTCCTTCCTTAAAGGCCAACATCCCTATCCCTAATGCCTCAGATAACATTTACCTCTCCTCCTTGTCTAATGGAGGATGAGGTGCTTCTAAGCGCTGTAGGTCGTCTGACCCGCCCTGGTTCACTATTGCACATGGCTAAAGTAGAGGCAATCGCAATCTTTATAAATTTCAACAAAGGCATGTCGATCAACACAAGGTCAGGTCCAATGTCTGGGTGGGTGTTTCAATTAAAGGCTCCCTGGCCGACCTCGAAGGCCCTCGCCCCACTAGCCATCTACACATGTCAATGGCAACATTAAATTTTTCATTTAAGTCTAACTAGCAATGCACATGCCAATTACTAATAGACTGGACAACCATGGATTGACCCTTTCATTTCCTTACCCAAGTTCCTAAGGTTATAGTCCCTACCCTTAGCATTCTCCTTTTTCCTATACGCATTATACCATGCAGATAATTTCCTATACAATAACCATACCATCATAATTCTCATATACATCATTCCATGTATATGCCCTTAACGCAAATTGAATCACAAAATCACGCAATAAAAAAAAACATGCAACAATAATAACGTATCTCAAAGGGTAAATACAATAGACACTATTCATCGCACCGAAAATAAAAATTTCTACATACCATGACAAGGCAATTAATTTCAATAACGTGTCTCAAGGGTGAAATGCAAATGTAGACACTATTCACACAATCGTAGTACCACATACCTCGGTCGATGCACTTATAGTAATTTCCCCATATAAATATTTTTTATATATTAAATCATACACAAGAAAAATTTTAAAATTTTGTACTCTCTTTTTTTTTTTTTTTTTGAAATCCCTATGAACAAAGGTTCATGAATGAAGGTTCAAACAAAGGATCGCAAACAAAGGCACTCGAATCAAAATCGGGGGTTGTGTGCACAAAGTACATTAATTCCAAGCTCTGTGCTGCACACCAAGTACAAGCAAAGGCCTGTGTCGCGGAGCCGCCGCTGGGCCACAACGCCTGTGTCGCATGTCGCGCGTAAGACACCAGCTTAAGTCGCCGCCAAGATAGCGTGAGGTCGCTAGCAAGATAGCGCCTGTGTCGTGGGGCGCATGTCGCACCTCCTCGACGATCAGCCCACGTCACGACATCGTCGGCGTCGCCGACTTCACTCACCGTGCTATGCGTCGCGATCGCCGGGCCCATGTCGCTGACCTCCCGAGATAATTCCATGTCGCTGACATCTTCGCGTCGCGACTCCCAGATCACACACGTCCATGTCACGACACCAAAATGATGTCACACACTAAGCCCAAATTTAACATCGCCATGTCAATGACATCTAATTCATGTCGCGACTTCAATTCCCAACAGGCCAGGTCGCGACGTCAGTTCCATGTCGCGACCTCCTGGAGACTAACCTTTGTCGCGACATCCACGCCATGTCGCCGACTCCTTCGCCACAATGATTTCCAGTCGCGATGCTGTCATCCGTGTCGCGATCCCATACCGTCATGTCAGCGACTTCAAATGATGTCGAAAGATCAACCCAACTCACCCATTTCTCGCTACGGCCGCGACGCCATTTTTTTTCCATCGCTATGACCTCTCTTGTCGCACCCGTGTCGCGAATTAAACATGATGCGACCAAACCCACCTGGCCACTCTCCGTCGTAACCTCACCCAAGCTCGCGACGCCACTGTCGCGACCACTATTCCAACCACACCGTGCCGCGACCTCGAATCCATGTCGTGACCTCAAACAGGTCCTAACCTGCAACGATTTTTTTTTTTTTCATCATTCAGTAGCCTTCCCTTCTACTCCTAGGCCCTTCTAGCCCTTACAAAACCTGCTACCACTTGATGATGCAGTAGCTTAACCCTCCAAATCACCTAAAAATTTTTATAAACTTTTAATTTATAAAATTTCCATTTTCAGGAGTTTAATTAAAACCCTTGTTCTTGTGCAAAAACTGGAATAATCTTCCAGAATTCCACCAAACCTCAATCTGTTCTTATTCAAACACTGGAGCAACTGTCCAGAAATTTTTATTTTACAAAGTCCTGAGGTTGGTCTTTAATTGCTACTCCTAAAAGATGCCAGTGAGTTTCGAATACCGACTCTTACCCACTTCTAACTTCTAGAATTTAATACAACTCCTTCCTTGTGCAAAACTGAACAATTTTCCAGAATTCCACAAATCCCCACTCGTTCATGTTCAAAAATCGGAGCACTGTCTTAAAAATTTTTTTCTATTTCTCGCTCATTTCCTCGACTGTTCTGCCCATAATTTCTGGAACACCTAAGGTTATATTTTCTCGGCCCTAGTGCTCAACAATTCCTCCTATGCTACTCACCAAGCATACAATTTCATACAATTCACATACAACACACATGTTATACACCATCACACATCACATTTAATTCACCAAAATGCACACTGATGTATGATCTATCCCGTGCCCACAAAGTCCTAGGTATATTGTATACCTAACTCTACACCCACCGAGCTCCCCAAGGTAGCCGCTTACCTTAGCTCTGATTTCATGCCGTGACGCCCAATCCCGGTGTCCGCTTGATCACCCGCCAACCTCGCGAAATCTTACATGTCTCAAGTCAGAGGCACGTACACGTGTAACAATGACCACTTGGGCCTACACATCATACTCATAAAATGTATATTTTATACAAAAATGATGTGTTTACAATTGTATCTATTATAATTTATACAAAATAAAATGGGTCTCTTGGGTCTGCACTCCATGTAACACAAGAGGGCCATCTTGGCCGTTTCTTCGCTTCTAAGGTCCCGGATGCATCCCATCCCCAAGTACTTCTTCAATACCTGAAAAATATATTCCCAATGACGGTGAGCAATGCCCAAGAGGAATTTTCTTACTTTAAGTTACTTCCCACCTATGCAATGCAATGACACACAAACATCCAAACATGCTAATATATCACTCATGCATATATTAACACCACCCCATACATCATGTTATTCAGTTTATAATAATTACATAAACTTAGCTCATGGCTAAGGTACAATCCAGCAGCCCATCTGAACTGCTCAGGCGACCCCTCGAGCCCCACCTCGACCCGATTACGAGTCCAACCGAAACCCCGTGGACGCCGCTTATTTCCCTTTAAAGTCATTAATCAAATCTCTTTAGTTATCATTTATTTAATTTGGTTTTCAAAAGTGTCGCTGCACCAATCCTCGACTCGAATTCCTGTTGGTTGGATCCAAGCCTGAGCCCGGCCATTCGACATTTCCAATTATCTTATCAAAACATTCGCCTATTTTATTCATTTTAAAATTGTACTTACGGAAGCAATTCTATTTTGGCAAGCCTCATAAAAACACAACAATTAACAAAATATTCATAATCGCTACATTTAACAAAAATGCCTTTACAAAAAATAATGATCCTGTAGTTCAAAATGTTTTACAAAAATGTCAAAGTTCGGAAGAAATGAGTATCGTATATGACTATACACCAGAATTCCTTCTACACTCTGAGCCTCGATTCTGGGTCTTGCTTCACTGTCTATCACTCGGCACCCGCGCATTGATAAAACAATACGCTAAGCATTTTCATGCTTAGTGGTTCTATACAGCTCAGATTCCATTCGCCTCATATAACCACGATTTATCAAAATAATGCCTTTATAACATATCAATGTAATGTGTAAAGATACTTATACTAATATAATTCTTCAATACCATCATTTCATTGTTCAAGTTTGTGATTCCACATATAACTATAGAATTCGAACATCCACGATGTGATTCAAATTTCCAGAATCCTACTGCTTGTCACCAAGAGGTAATGGTTTCACATTCAATATTACCGCCTCACATGATGACTATAGAATTCGAAGATTCACGACATATTCGCTTGGTGAATCTCGTCTGTTTGTCATCTCAAGAGGTAATGTGATTTTCGCATTAGACAAATACTTGCACCTTCATGACGAATCTACCAGGAACTCGCCATGTTGGTCATTCCACACACACGTTTCAAAATCAATTTATTTCTTTTATGTGAATTCACTTATTAAATTAAATACTATATACATATATTTGCAACAAATTAATAACAATGAGTCAAATCAATACTAATCATTCAAATCGATATATATGCATATTTAAAAATGAGAGCAATATGGAGAATCAAGAGCGTGTAGTGAACAAACTAGAATAAAGAACAAGTATAGAACAAACAAAGAATAGAGAACGGGTATAGAATTGTAATTCAATTATCGATTCCGCTTCTTTCTCGTGTCAACTTAGGCCAGTTGTCGCCTTCACCCGCACCTAGTCAAATACAATTCATTCACTCTTAGTGATTATGCAAATAATCGTACTAAATGGATTCGCTTTGCCTCGGAGGCTCGGTATGGTACGCTTTTGAATTAGACTCATTCTTATTCCTCTATGAGTCTACTTTACTTAGGAATTGGAATTATTCCAATCGGATTATCCAAACTAAAGTTATGGCATTTTCATAACTAGTCGGTTTAATGATTAAACTGGGAACAGTTTGTATTACTAATTTTTCCGGGGTCTTAACTCCACATTTTGACCTTTAGGCCTTTGTACTCATTTAAATTTAAGGTGCTAAGGGTTCTATTCCAACTGGAATAACCCAATTCGGAGCAATCAACTCAAGTTACGTCCGAAACAACCCGGACTACTCTATGTCCAAAGCTGATGCAGGAATTTTTCTTGCACATTGGCCTCCACTTTGGGAATTTTTAGATCACTTAGGACTGTGAATTTCCACAATGACTTATCTTTAAGTTTGGTTCTCCTTGAAGTCTATTTTACTTAGCCACTTGAATCACTCAAATCGGATAAGAAATCAGGAAGTTATGGCCAAAATATGAAAACTGGTCAGAACAGGAAATTCAGAATGAAGTTCTACCGGTAGAACTTTAACTTCTACCGGTGTAATCCTGGCCAAAAATGACCGTAACTCAGCTTAGACTGTAACTTGACTCTCACTCGTAGAACCCAAAGATTCTTAATGTGTTCTGTTCTGGCAAGTAAGTAAGCCTAAGAAAATTCTCAACACTATATTTATACACTTGCATCCATTTAATATTCCAGTGATCTTTTCTCATCATTTGTTATTAACTTATTTTAAAGATTTGATATGATTTTTAATATTAAGAGGAATGAACCCATACACATCAATCAACTCAATATTATATTTATACTTAACTGAACTTTTTCGCGAGTATTAAATCAGAACTCCAACCCGTATGGATTATGTTACTTAGATATTTAGATTTAATCACAACACCCACGTTATTTAGATTCTGCAAACCCGGACGTGAGTATCATATCTCAAACAAATTAGAATTAATAACACACTCTCGATCCTAAGATGAACATATACCTTGGTTTTGATCTTCCTCTCCTTCTCCTTCTCCTTCCTCTCTTCCTCTTGCTCTCTCCCTTCTCTTCTCCTCTCACATGGTTTTGCTAGGGCAAAATTGAGACCAAATGCATTTAGCTTGTTTTTCATTTTTAATATTTCTAAACTTTTCATAAATCGCAACTAGCCCACAACTCTTTTAATTTTGCACCAACTTGTTTTAATTCTATCGTGGCCCCTCTCTACTCCCTTTTTTGATATTTATATCCCTTATGGAAATTTCCCCCACCTTATCCTGTTTTGGTGCTCAAATCAGTTCACTAAATTTTCTATTTCATACCCTAGTTTAATTCATCACTTTTCCTAAAAAACCCAAGTTTTGCCCAATTCATACCAGATATATAATAAAATTATTATAAAATGCAGTTATTTTGCATTACACTGCCCACCAAATCACAATCAACATGTTATTCACCCATGGCAACAACACACACCACTCAAATCACACAAACAGTCTGTGGACTGTCCAAACCATTCCAAGAATTTATTCAGTCGGTCCAAATCTTTTGGAACCGAAACCACGGCCATCCAGGCCTCAACAAATCCCTATCCATTACATAACCCTTAAGAAAAAATTAAAGCAAGTAGGAGAAAAACCCCTACCTTTCCGGAGTTTGTCGAAACCCCTCAAATCTGGTACCCACGTGTAGTCCTTGCCGTGGGGAGCACTCATTCTCGTCCGCCTAAACCGACGGGTCTCGATCACTGGAATTTTAGAGAGAAGGCAGAGCTTCTCTCTAAAAATCCTCATTCCTTCCTTTCTCGGCTGCCTCCTTTCCTCTCCCAAACCACTGGGAGACTTGGTCAAGAGGAAAGTCCTCTCACGCTATATGTCCATTTCTCATCGGACACCTTGATTACCCCCTCATCTCTATCCATCTACCTTGGAGATATCCCCACGACATCATGCCATGTGTCAATGGCGACCCAAACTATGCCCAAGTTTGACTCTCCCATAGCTTGACACGTGGCACCTCTTGGGCCACTCATAAAGTGCCAAGTGTCCCGCACTTCCTCAACGTGCCTCAAACGCGAAATTCCGACCGCCTCGAATTCGACAATTGACAGAATCTCAGATTAAGTAAGACACCTAAACTAAGAAGTCCGCTTTCTGGCCATCCGAGATCTTAGAAAAAATCTCGGATTTCAGCCGAAATTACCATTTATCCTTCCTAGAAAACATGGATTTTCCTGGGTTATCTCACTAAAGAGTTATTGCATTATTTAACTAAAACATATATTAAAATTTAGAATTTAATCCATGTTTTACTAAATTTCATATCAAAAGCTCCACAATCCGGCTTCTTCTCAAAAGCGACCCCAATGAAGGCCATCTTCCGAACACTCCCTGTACCTAAAATAATGTTCCCTCAACAGGGTAAGCAATGCCCAGTAGTGATAATTTCCTACATGGGTTACTCCCGACCTAAGTGCACATGTAATGGCAACCAAACACACCCAAACAAATACATGATCCTACTTAAATGTCTACATAATATGGATGAGAATGTGACTCACCCCTTCCCACTTCTCGACCCCTCACTAACTCCCTCACACACGCCTAAGCCAAATGTGAGAAAATAATTCCGCTTTCAAAAAACAAAAGGTTTTTTGTTCAAAACATACTCACCTAGTTTCGTAAAATCTATCGACAACCCTCCGAGGCGACCTTGTTTCGGATAACTCTCAATCGAAACAATTCACGGTCTCCGACGCGAAATTGTCGACAATCTCCCAACCCACCTCCGGAAAATCTTCATTGAAATTCCTTTCACAACCATTTTCCTTTATTTTCTTTCATGTCATGCACTCACACCTATCGCTCTAGGGTGCCCCCAGCATATGGAATGCATTTTGTGTTATTTGAACAATTCATGCTAATATATTTTACATGCATATATTAACAAAAATTAACTCACAACATCATGTTATTCAATTCTTAGAAATAACATCAAAATTAGCTCACATGGGCTAGTCAACAATCCAATTTAATTCCAATGGCTCTCATACAATTATATTTTATATAATTCAAACACTCATGTTAACACACTAAATTTTCATGCATTAACAATTTCTTTCCATACACACTCTAAGCCATTCATCTTAAGCAATATTTTGCTTACAACACACATGGACCAGTTTCGCCTAACAGGAATCGGGGACTGCTAACAAATTTACATTCGTGCTAGTCAGTCTCGTGTGTTCTTCTCACTAAGCATCTGCTCTAATTCTTTTGGAACCAAATCCATGGCAATTTCCGGCCCAATACCAAATCCATAATTTATTGCATAAATTATAACACAAGCCACACAAATAGTCCTTCGACTGTCCAAAACGTGTCCCACTTCTCAGCATTTAATCCACAGCCTGGACTGATCAAACGGCCTCTCACAGCCTCATACCACCCAAAACATTAACAAAGCTCTTAAAAAGGGATTAAATCAAGTAGGAGAAAACCCCTACCTCCCGAAGTTGTCGAAACTCCATAAAACCGTTGCCCACGCGTAGCCCTTGCAGTGTAACAACTTTGCTTCTTGGCTCGATGAGAACCAACGGTCTGAACACCGGGAAATCTAGAGAGAAGTTGAACTTTCTCTCTCTAGAATTTGATTTTCCTCTCCACCGGATTCAAAATTTCAAAATGTGAGAGAAGTGTTCTTTTTTTTTTTTCATTTTATTCCCTTTGTCCTCACAAGTACACTAATAACCTCCCATCAATGAGAGGATTACCCTTATCCACTTTATCCAGCTACCTTTGATTTTCCTCAAATTAGGAGATGCCACATGTCCACATGGGCCCCATACTTGAGCTCAAGTTGACTCGCTTACACTGACATGGCAATAATCGCGAGCCACTCAAAATGCGTCAAGTGCAATAATTCCCGCTGCTCTAAAAACGTGAAATTCGACTATCTCGACCAACGAATTTAATGGAGTTAAGGATTTCGTGGGATCTTATCTCCAACAGTGAAGTCCATTTCGTCATCCGAGATCTAGAAAAACTCCGGATTTTTACCGAAATTACCATTTTACCATTTTTCAGAAAATTAGGATTTTCTCGGGGTTTCACATAATCCTTGACAAATGGAAAGAATTAAAATTTTATTTTTTTTTTTGGTTTTTTGTATTTGGGAAGTTTAGAAAGCATATAATTCACTTGGCATTAAGGGTGGGCATTGTTTGGCTAACCAAACTGTGCTACAAAAAAAAAAAAAAAAAAACCATGGTCGATTTTCGATTTTTTATTTATTTAAACAAAAGACCTAACCATCAATATGATTAACCGAATCTTTGGTTAACAATTTTTTCTATTAACCATATATCTAGATTTTGGTTAATCATAATTTAAAAAATGAATTTGTAATTCCAAAAACTATATATAAAAGTTCAAATTAAAATAATTAATATAAATACAATAAAAATGAATAAATTGTAATCTATTTATTGGCAATCCCATGACACTTAGCCGATAAGAGTGGGAAAGTCATGACTAACACAATTAGGGAAACCTATTTTATTTTTTTATTTCATGGTTGATTAACCGAAACCGAGGTTTTTGTATTTTGTAAACAAAAATCGAGACTTGTGTAAAATAAAAACCAACACTTAATTGATCGATTCAATTAACATATTTTTGGTTTGGTCTCGGTTTGTTTTCTCGGTTGATTGGATTTCTTTAGTTTTTTTACCCACTCCTACATGTCATCATATAAAAGATAATCCTTGACAAAAGGAAAGAAAAAATTTACTATTTAGGAAGTCTAAAAAGGATATAATTCTACTGTGATATCATATCACAATAATCATTGACAAAAAGAAAGAAAATATTTTAGCATTTGGGAAGCTTAAAAATTGTGTATATTACTTGACATCTATATCAATGATAATCCAAACTTTAGACTACAATATTGTTAGAGAAAAAAAATTGCCAAAATTATCAATTTTCTCATTTAATATTATTTTTTCCCTTTCATAATATTTGATGTTTAATTAATGTCTCTATGTTTGAATTTTAGATTTGTCCTAGTGTTATATCAAAGCCGATTATAATAAGTTCACTAAGAAAAATTGCATATAAGTGAAATAAATCGTGTAAATTTTCATTTGTAGTTCATTCAATTTACTAACAATTGAGATTCTTTATTTTAAACCGGATAAATTTTTTGTATGTGCCTTACTTTTATGACGCCTCAAATCCCGAGGGTCCGTTGACAACCCATCAACCCGTGGAAAACTTGTGTGTCTCATATCTTGAGACCCATACATGAGTAAAAATGGCCACTTGGGCCCATACATCAATACTCACCAAAATCTAACCAACTATATTACAATAGTTCAAGAGAGTTATTACATCACTGTTAACACAAACATATATTAAAATTTAAAATTTCTAATACATGTTTTACAAATTATATATCAAAGCCACAATCCGGCTTTTTTCTCAAAAGCGGCCTCTAATGAGCGCCATCTTCCCGAACACTCCCTGTACCTGAAATGATATTCCTTCTATTGTATGAGCAATGCCCGCAGTGCTAATTTCCTGCTACGGTTACTCCCTGCCCTGCGCACAGAATTAGAACTAAACACACTCAAGCAAATACATGATCCTACTTGAATGTCTACATGATATGGATGAGAATACAACTCACCCTTTCCCACTTCTCGAGCCCTCACTGACTCCATCACGCATGCCTAAGCCAAATGTGAGAAAACACTATTTTCAAAACAAAAGGTTTTTGTTCTTGAAAAAATACTACCGAGTTTCGTAAAATCTATTGGACAACCCTTCGAGGCGAATTTGTTGGATAACTCTCCGAAACAATTCATGGGCTCCTACGATGTGAATTGTTGGACAATCTCCCACCCTAATTCTCTGGAAAATCTTCCATTGAAATTCCTTTCACAACCATTTTCGTTTTTCATTTTCTTTCATGTCATGCACTCATACTTATTATTCTAGGTTGCCTTGGTGCATATGAAATGCATTATGCCATTTCCATACAATTCATGTTAATATATTTTACATGCATATATTAACAAAAACTAACTCACAACATCATGTTATTCAATTCTTAGCAATAACATCAAAATTAGCTCACATGGGCTAATCAACAATCCAATTTAATTCCAATGGCTCTCACACAATTATATTTTATATAATTCAAACACTCATGTTAACACACTAAATTTTCAAGCATTAACAATTTCTTTCCATACACACTCCGAGCCATTCATCTTAAGCAATATTTTGCTTACAACACACATAGACCATTTTAAGTCCAACAAGCAAAACTGACTATTTTTAATGGGCCCCACATCCGTGCAAGCATATCCGTGGGCAAACTATCTCAATTAGCACGGTTCCACTTTAGAACCAAATCCATGGCCATTTCCAGCCCAACAACACCCAAACCATAATTTAATGCATAAATTATAACACAAGCCACATAAACAGCCCATGGATTGTCCAAAACGTGTTCCAAATTTCCAAAGCATTTCAGTCCCAAGTTTGCGGACTGATCAAACGGCCCCTCACGCTCATATCATCCAAAGCATTAACAAAACTCTTAAAAAGGGATTAAATCAAGTAGGAGAAAACCCCTACCTCCCGGAGTTGTCTAAACTTCCCAAAACCAATGCCCACGCGTAGCCCTTGCAGCGTAGAACAACTTTGCCTCTTGACCCGAAGAGAATCGACGGTCCAAAAGCCTGGAAATCTAGAGAGAAGTTGGACACTCTCTCTAGAATCTAATTTTTCCTCTTCCACTGCCTGATCCAGCAAAATGAGAAGAGAATTGTTCTTTTGTCTTTTGTTTTATTCCTCTTAGGTCCTCATTGCCACACGCCGTCGTCATCGCTTAATGGATTTTATCCACTTATCCACCTACCTTGATTTCTCCAATTAGGATATGCCATGTCCACATCAGTCCCACACTTGAGCCTCTCGCTGACTCATTCGCACCTAACATGTGGCACAATTATGAGCCACTCAAAATGTGCCAAATGTCCTGACTACCCTTTGCTCAAAACGAAATTTTCGAGAATTAATTCAGAATTCGACGAAATTCGACGTGGTAACTAGATTTCGTGAGACGATTCCAACGGTGAAGTCTGTTTCGTCATCCAAAATCTAGAAAAATTTCGGATTTTGACATAAATTACCATTTTACCATTTTTTAGAAAATCAGGATTTTCTCGGGGTTTCACATTCTCCTCCCCTTAAAAGAATTTCGTCCCAAAATTCCATGCACATACACATCCAACCACATGCATATGCAACCTTACACAACTCCAAGACCGTGTCAGGTATGATAACCCACCTAAAGTCATAATTACTGACAACCCAATGGCTGTTAACTCATCCATGTCAAGAATGACATCAAAACCCGATGTGTCTACCACCCGAAGGTCCACCATGAGCAGAATCACTGAGATCTCTGACTCATAATCTCGACACATCTGCCAACTCTCACCCTAGATCCTAGGGAAGAACATCCACACATGGCTTCTCCAAAGGCCTCAACCTCTAAGCCTAAACCTATCACATAAGATGCATTAATGAACATGATGCATCAAAAAATGTCATAGTATAAACGCATTCCGCATGTCCCAATGACTAAGATGCTCACAAATTCTCCGCATACGCAAATGAGACACGACCCTGTCTCTAGGGGCAATCCCTTCTTATATATCCGGGATGCTGGCAATGGAAGCACACCATCTGCCCTGCCCAACTGGCAACCCTGACTCGTCCGACTGATGATTGGGACTGAGGTGTCCCATAACCTTGGGATTCCTGCTTCTGTGGGCAATCTTGTTGAAAGTGTCTAGGTTGTCGGTAGAAGTAACATATCATCTGCCCTGCTTGACTAACTACCCCATCCTGACCTTGGTTCTGATAACCTTGGCCCTGTCCTTGAGATCCGTGAGAAACAGAGGTCTTCTGCTTCTTTCCCGGGTTGGAAGAGGATGGATCTTCCTTCCTCTTAGTACTAGCACCCATATCTTGGATGCCTTGTATGTCATCTACTCCTCCCTCTATGACCATTGGAGGATGATGTGCTTCTAAACGCTAGAGGTCATCGAACCTGCCTTGGCTCACTATTGCACATGTCTGTGCAATAGCGGTGACTACAATCCCTACGGCCTCAACAAAGTCCTGCTGGTCAAATACAGGTGGTGCTTGACCAGTACCTCTTAGACGACCTCTACGTCCTCTCCCGCGGCTATCCATCTACACATGTCAAATGGTAGGTTAAGTTTTAATGAAGTATCCCAAAGGGTGTAAATACAGCCCCGAGACACTATTCACATACCGAAAAATTTCGATACACAATGTCAATGCATTCGTAGGTAATGCAAGACAATAATTCCATATATTAAATTATATGCAACAAAAATTTTTATTTTATTTTATTTTATTTTATTTTATTTTTCTTCCCTGCTTTTACACACTAAAAACCTTAGAAAAAAATTTTCAAATTTTTTTTTTATTCCTCCTCCAAAGAGCCTCCTCATATTTCTCTCTAAGTCATAGAGTCAGACAACTCCGCACTTCTATACAACTCAAAAATTTTAAGAGTTTAATTATAACCCTTTTTCTTGTGCAAAAACTGGAATAATTTTCTAGAATTTCACAAAACCGTTTTGTTCATGTTCCAAACTGGAGCTACTGTCCAGAAAATTTTTTTCTTTTCAATTCTTCAAACGAACCTTAAACTTCAACCTAGGGGTTATGTTTTCTCGACCCTAATGTTCAACATTTTCCTATATGCTATTCACCAAGCATACAAATCACACAACACATACAACATAATTAATTCATCAAAATGCACAATGGATGCATGACCTTATTTATACTAACTTATTGATACTAAGCTATACTCTAGTATCCAACATCTAGCTCTATGTATTTATAAACCTAGGCTCTGATACCAAGCTGTGAAGCTGGTATCAGAACCATACTTATGGATACCCACACCCGAGCCCCTGCAATCGCTTACCGGCCTGGAGCATTTAAGATGCAGTTGGTATCAAGACTAAACTTATGGATACACCCACCGAGCTCCCAAGGTAATCGTTTACCTTAGCTCTGATACCAAGCTATGACGCCCCAAATCCCGAGGTCCGTTGACAACCCGTCAACCTACGAAAAACTTGTGTGTCTCATATCATGAGACCCATACATGAGTAAAAATGGCCACTTGGGCCCATACATCAATACTCACCAAAATCTAACCAACTATATTACAATAGTTCAAGAGAGTTATTACATCACTCTTAACACAAACATATATTAAAATTTAGAATTTCTAATACATGTTTTACAAATTACATATCAAAGCCATCAAACCCGTGAAATTATAATTTTTCTCAAAATGGTAAATGGTACTTTTGGTCAACCAAAATTTTCTAGATCTCTGATGATGAAACTGAATTAATCGTTGAAATTGTCTCCCTCGAAATCTACTACCACGTCGACTTCGTCGACCCCGACCGGCTGAATTTCACGCTTTAAAGGCACCAGTGTCGAGGTCGATGACAAATTAAGTAGAGGCATGTGATGTGACAAATGTGACTTACTACATGTACCCATATGACACATGTTGCATGATTAGTGAGAGGATGGAGATGAATGGCTTAGATTAAGCCATGTGTCAAAAAGCTTTTAAAAGCAAACTAAAGGACATAATGGGAATTAAGGGAAAATATTTAAAATAAGACAAAAAAACCACCATCTTCTCCATTGGGCTGTCAAACTGGCAAGAGGGCAAAGAACTGCTAGAGAGAGAGCGTGACTTCTTCCTCTAGCCTCCGCTTTCTAATTTCATCTAGGTTCTCGTCGGGCCAAGAAGCAAAGTTGTTCTATGCGGCAAGGGCTAAGCGTGGACACTGATTTTGTGGAATTCGGCCAACCCAAGAGGTAGGACCTTTCCTACTTGGTTCATTCTTTGGCTAAGAGCCATTTATGTAATGGATAGGATTTGTTGAGGCTGGATGGCTGTGTTTTCGGTCTCAAAATCTTGAACCGAAAGTGAAGAAAATCCTTATCAGGTGGTCGGAACAATACGTTTCTAGGTTCTACCGCTTACGGATATGTTGTGTGATTTTTGTGTTGTCAGTGATTCAAAATGAATTGCTTGGATTGTTATTAGCCCATGTGAGCTCATTTCGAGTTATTGATCAGGTATCAATAACATGAATTATGTGAGTTAATCTTGTTAATATATGCATGTGGAATATATTAGCATGAATTGTTTGGAAATGACATAATGCATTCCATATGCACCGGGCACCCTAGAACGATAGGTGTGAGTGCATGATCAAAAGAAAAATAAAAGAAATGAAATCTGGCTAGAAAGGAATTTCAAGGAAGATTTTCCAAAGAATTGTCTCCTTGGAGAGTTGTCCAACAACATCTCGAGGCGACTCCACGGTTTTTCTGAGAATTACCTAGCACCACCTCGGAGTGTTGTCTTAATATAATTCTGCTCTAAACTCTGTGAGTAAGTTTTCGAGAACAAAACCTTTGTTTTGGAAATCGTATTTTGCTCGATTCGTTTAGGCATGCGAGGGAGCTTCCAAGTGAGGACTCAGACATGGAATCAAGTATGTAGACATTCAAGTAGGATCATGTATTTGCTTAAGTGTGATTGGTTGCCATTACATGTGCACTTCGGTGGGGAGTAACCCATGCAGGAAATTATCACTACTAGGCATTGCTCACCCTGTCGAGGGATCATTATTTCAGGTACAGGGAGTGTACAGGAGGACGACGCTCACTAGAGGTTGTGTTTTAGAAGAAAGCCGGATTGTGGTTTTGGTATTCATTTTGTATAACATGTATTAAAACTTTAAATTTTGATATATGTTTTGATTAAGAGTAATGTAATAACTCTTGAACTATTGTAATATAGTTGATGTATTTTTGGTGAGTATTGATGTATGGGCCCAAGTGGCCATTTTTACTCATGTATAAGTCTCATAATGTGAGACACAGTTATTCCGCAGGTTGACGGGTTGTCAATGAGACACCTTGAGATTAGGGGCATCACAAATTTTAGTATCGCAGCTAAGGTAAACGACATGGGAGCCTCTGGGTCTAGAGCCGCAGTATACGGTCACCTAGTGGCTCGAGGGACTTGGGCTTAGGCCATAGTCATTAACGTGTGAGAGCATCATAACTTGGCATGGCTCGATATTAGGGTTTAGGTATGTGAATACCTAGGCAGTCTCGGGACAGGATTAGAACACTGCATGTGATGAGCTTAAAAAGTCATCTATTTTTAGTCCATTTTTCTGTTGATTTTAATGTAGAAAGGAATACCATGATGCGTAAATATGAAGAAATCCACCACCTATATTAAAGTGTGAAGAGAGAAAGAAAGAATGCAGCAATAAGTGGAGGAAAAGTGCAGTCAAAGGTAGAGTTAAACGAACAACCGGGGCTGATTCCTTGATGCAGCTGGTGCAATACCCTGCTAGAGGTCGCGACATCAAGATAATTGAAGGAAATGAGGAGTTGTGTCAGCGACAGAACTGGCGACGATAAGCAACTGAGGATTAACCACAAGCTAAGAGAGTGATGTCACGACAGCATCGGGTTGTCGCGACATGTGAACTGCCTTGAAGCTACAACAGGTTTGGAAGAATGAAGATGATTCCACTGGAGCTGTGGTCACGACAGAGGACTGAAGTCGCGACACCGAAAGCAACAAGTGAGGCCTCCAAAAGCATAACTGAGGTCGCGACATGAGACTTGCTCAGTTCAAAGCTGCAAAGCCATGAAGTGATGTCGCGACAAGAGATTGATGTCGCGACATCAGGAACCGTCAAGTGAAAACTGCAGAGCCATAAGCCTGATGTCGCGATAAGAGATTGATGTCGCGACATCAAGAGCAATCACTGAAGCTTGTGTTCTGGGGATCGATGTCACGACAACAAAGAGCAACCAGCCGAGAAAGATACAAGCGGCGAGCAGATCAAGCATGCAAAGGATCGCCTGATGTCACGACATTAGGTTGTTGCTATAAATAAGAAACCTGGCCTGAAATTTACAAGAATAGGAACCGGCTGTCGCTGATCACGTGATCGATGTCGCGACATCATGAGAAACCAAATGAAACCTCGAGATCTCTTTGAAATTGATGTCGACAAAGAGATCGATGTCGCGACACCAAGACAAGTCAATGCCGCAGAAGACTCGAAATGAGGTTGCGACGTGAGATTGATATTTGAGTTTACATCGTGGAATACCAATGAAGGCCGCGTAAGAATTGCTGATGTCGCTGACGTGAGATCGATGTCGCGACATGGATGATGTCGACAAGGAGTTGAAGTCGCGAATTAACATTACCACAACTCCACTTGAAATCCATAAAAACCGTGATTGATTAGCCCAACTAAGAAAACTCTATAAATACGTTAATTACCCAAATTTCTCATAAAAGTAGCTTACATGCATAATGACTAGAGGTCTCAGAATCATATTCATTTTTCTTTATTTTTAGTTTTCTTTTCTTTTCTTTTCTTCAATGTTGATAGTTAGAGATTAGATTAGATTTATTTTTCGTTTTATTTTCTGAATCGGATATTGTGTTTCGAGCGTAAGCTGAATACGTAATTCGCTCTTTTCAAATTACTACCCGAATCTTTGAAGTTCATACTGAATTCGACCTAGCCTATCATAGCTATTCTTATGACTTTAGATGTCATGGTGTAATTCAAAGGATTATGAATCCACTTCCATTAAGTGAATGCTATAGTCAGAAATTATTTTTCCTATAGTCGCTTCAAGCAAATTTCTCTGAATTCCGCTTTATGAATTTACTGGTGTCGGGTTTACTTATTGACCAATATCGCCTTATCTGCTATAGATTTGTCTCATTGCTCTGAATTCAAGGAGGCCCTCTGAGTGACACAGAGAAGGCAATCCTAAGAGTTATGAACAATTGCTTGAAGGTATATTAACCTGTTATTCTAGATCTAATGAGCTTTGCAAGTTTACTTCGATAAATCTCTTCTCACTTGAAATCAAGCAAGAGTTGAATGAGTTATCAATTTAAACAAGCGCAGAGTTCACCTCACCCGAATAGCGAGGCTCGATCCCAGCCACCGAGTTCTAATCAAGGAGAGGATGATCGATTCTAATTTTGAGGAAGAGCATCCTGAAGTCAGATATCCTCGCTTGACCGATAATCAGGAGCTAAGGTTTACAAATTCATAAATGGGTATGAAGTATTGAAAAGAAAATACCTGTGACATGAAGTCCCTTTTAAAAGTAGTTATCTCATTCCCTGTTTGAAAGAATCAGGAAAAAATTAGATAATGAAATGTGGAGTGTGGAGAGATCCAAATTTCATCAAGCAACGCCGACAGATTTAAAAATCAAATATTCAAGAAGTTTTATCAGCCTTAACTACGTGAATTGATACTTCAATAGCATTCATACTGATGTGTCCTCTCGAAAGATAATTATTCAGTTTCCATTTGTTTCTTAACCATTCTTTATCTTTATTCTTATATTCAGCTTTATTTGATTGCTCATTTACTTTACTCGGTGTTAGTATAATTCTCTAAATTTCTAAGCTGGATTCCAATATCATTTTATAGTCCAAATAGTATGGAGCTTGAGTAGTCGTGGTAGTTGGATCCACTTTAGACTGTGGGATCGATATCCGACTTAAATCCAATTTATTACTTGTCGACCCGCACTTGTGCAAAGATATTGTGTGCCAAAAACCAATATTGAAATGATTTATTCTAGGAGGTGTTTTTGTCCGACCAACAAGTTTTAATACCTTTGCCGGGATTAGACATAGTCATTTGGTAATAACGCTTATTCTTGTATATGTGTTTTCTTGTCTAGTCAACAAAGACGATTGTGTTTTATGTGTGATCGCGTATAACATGGATTTTGTGTATGTTGTGTGATTCAGGTGCTTGCAACAGTACATAGGAAAAAAAATGTGTTGAGGAGAATTTTTTTTTAAGGTTTTATAGTACGTAAAACAGGAAAAAAATAAAATAAAATAAATTATGATGAATTTAATTGGTTCTACTGGAGTTTATGAATATATATATATATATATATATATATATATATATATATATATATATATATATATATATATTTATTTATTTATTTATTTTTGTGGTCTTATTAAAGTGAGGTGCTGAACAAAGAAAAAAAAATGAGGAAAAAATTGCAAAGAGGCGTGAGACTGGATTGGGCTATCGATCATTTTCTGCTGAGTCAATGGCACAACAGGGTCAGACGTGACCTGCAAAGAGGGGCCACGATACGAAAAGCAACCCTACGACACGGCCACACGACCCCATGACACGGCCGGCCCCCACGCAAGGGCTGCAGGCGGTAGCGCGCGCGGGCCCGGCTAGCCAGGAAGGCCGCGATATGACCATTTGTATCGCGGATGAGGGTAGGCCTAGCGTCGCGAACACAGCCGCACAAGGGGTCGCTGACACGGTAGCAACACCCTGCAACACTACGTAGGAGCGCTACGATAAGAGCGACAGCAAGCGCGACACGGCACTGCGGTAGAGGTTGGGGTCACGATACAATTTTTGTATCGTGACCGGAGGGGGCGACGACATGGCAGCGTGCGCGTGCGACACGGCCAATGTGAGTCATGACACGGCCACGAACACATCAAGACCCAAGGCGCAGCGCGGTCACAAGCAGCCCAGGCGAGTGCACGCAACCTGGGTTCAAGGTGTGCACCCTGTGCACTCAACCCAGTTTTGACTCAGGACACTGTTTTGAGTCACTGTTCATGAACACTATTCATGAACACTGTTCATGAACACTATTCATGAACACTGTTCACGAGGTTTTCAAAAATAAAAATAAAATAAAATAAAATGAAATAAATTTTTTTTTTGGTTGCATGTGATTTAACATACTGAATGTTGTCTTCAGATACCTATGAATTTTGTATACGTGTTTTGGTTCACTAACAAGTTTTATGGCGCTGCTGTCAGGATCGAAAGAATTTAAAATCAATATTCACGAAAGAAGGAAATACTAATTTGGACATTTTGGAAGAAAGAACAAAAATAGCTTTTCGCTGAAGGTTAATCTTAGCCACTAACCTTTAACAAACAATATTGAAAATATTTGTTGACCAAACTAACTTATTAATGTAAAGCTAGTGTTTTGATTGTGAACAAAAGTTTAATGCATAGGAAATGTAACACTGATCCGATTTCCTCAGCAGACATTACTAGAGAGAGGAGGACACTCGTGCTTGAGAAAGATAAAGGTAGAAACTCAACCATGGCGTATGAAAGACAGATCAGTTGAAGTACATAGAAGAAACTAGAAGGCCTCCAGCTCACCGACACAACGGAGGACTGAGACCACCATACAAGAAGAATACTCAAAGAATCGTATTGCAGCCTCAGCTTGATGCTAATACTCAATCAAGCCAAAGACTGACATTACAATGGTCCAAAGAAGACGGGGCCATCGGTCATCCTAATCGAAGATCCAAACGACACCCTCAAAGATTCCTCAGATGGCTAATACAAAGGAAGTTGAATGGGGTGAGACCGTAAGTCATAAACCGCACCTATTCCCATTCTCTCTAAGAGATACAATAGCTACATGGTATGAATCTTTACCATGGTTCCGCGATACTGGGAGGAGCTAGTAGAGGCCTACTTAGGTAGGATTCTTTCCCCAAATTTCTCACCACAAAAGAAGGAGGGAAACTACAAACAAACAGGGAAGATGAAAGCCTGTATTTAGCCTGGGAAAGATCCAAACGGTTGCCGAAGATGTCCTATGCATGGGATGGGGACCGAAGATCGCAGATGACTTTGTATATCATGCCTTGAATGATATATCAAAAGGGATCATTGATGCTTCATGCTGTGGAGCATTCAAACGAAAAAGTGCTGAAGAGGCAAAAGAGCTGATTGAAGACTCTAAATGTAATATGAAAACTCCTTCCGAGCTTTCAAGAGGAAACAAACAGAGGAAAGGGATCATGGAGCTGAGCAAGATGACCCATGTAGCTGTTGATGCCATTATGCACAGTTGGACAAGCAAGAAAGAAAAACACACACTACTCACGAGATAGGAGCAATCAAAGAGAGTTATTGAAGGAAGTGTCAAAGTATAAATCAAGAACTTTATGATGCTGAAGAGGTTAATTATTTGGGTGAGCCAAGAGCTTACCATTTCAAAACCAATACTAACCTGCTAGCACATTATCACCGAGCACTGAGGAACCATGAGAATTTCTCTTATGGTGGAGGGGCTTCACAAGGCCCAAGGCATGGACAGAACCCTGCACAGGGTTATCAACAGCCACCAAGGTTCCAAATAAAGAAAGAGCAAGGAAACGAACACATAAATGAATATCGTGGCCGAGGAGGGCCTCCACCTTTTGAAGAACATATGCCGCAGCCATGGGGATAATAGTCAGTTTCAACCTCCATGAACAAAAGTTTGCAGTTGAGCTAAATCGCTACCAATTCTCAAAATTTTCGTAACACCACCACGCATCCTCGAAGAACCTGAGACACAAGTGGTGGCAATTTACCAACCCCGCAAAGTCAGAGGGAAAGATACCTTCCTGGGTGACACAAGGAAGAACCTAAAAGACCGCATGGCCGTGCAATTTTAGAGTGGGAAGGAGTTAGAAGAGATGAAAGAGAAAAATGACAAAGAAGAAAGAAGAAGAAAGCCTGTAAAGAGAAGAGGTAATGAGAATGAAAAAGAGGTAAAGGAAGAACATCCAAGAATCAAAGCCTCGCAGCCCCCATTTCCACAAAGACTCCGCAGGTCAAGGATGGAGGAGCAGCTTGCAAGGTTCTTGAAACCTTCCGTGTCGGAGATCAAGATGCAAGCATTTATCGAAGTGGTGACCGATGCCACTCTAGCAAAATTTCGAAGGACATACTCGAGCAAGAAAAGAAAAATATAGATAAGGAATATAATTCCACCGCTACTAGCAAAGAATCGAAAAGAACTACCAAGAAAGATGAAGGACCTGTGAGTTTCACAATTCCTTGTATTGTCGAGGAATTGAATTCCGTGAGCTTTTTGTGACTCCAGAGCTAGTATCAATTTGATTCTTCGTTTCCCAAGAAACTAAGCTCAGGAGCTTACTCCCACTCATCAAGTACTCTTCAAATGGCAGACAGATCGATGGTAAAACCTGAAGGAGTCATTGAAGATGTACTGGTCACTGTTGGGAAGTTTGTTTTCCCTATAGACTTCATCATTCTGGACATGGAAGAAGATTCTCAAGTACCCCTGCTATTGGGAAGACCATTCCTAGCTACTGGAGCTGCCCTGATTGACATGCAAAAGGGAGTTCTTACATTGAGGGTTGGAGAAGAAGCAACTGTTTTTAACTTGATAAAAAGTATGAAAAATATAGACAGAGACAAGGAAAGTTGCAATGTAGCTGATTTTGTCTATACCTCCAATCCTGATGTTAACAATGATTGTAACACTCCAGTTTTTATCAATGAAAAAGAGATGAATTTCCAAGACATCAAGATGTCTATTCTCGAATTCCCATACATAGCTTTTCATTCTATAGAAACCGTGTTGAGCTTGAAGCAAAACAGTAAACGATAGTTGGGGAAAATATTGAAAAAAGAGGAATTCATCAAGAAACCAAAGCAGAAGAGCTAGTTTTTTAAAGAGTTGCCATGTCACTTAAAGTATGCTTACTTAGAATTACCAAAGAAAAACTAAAGGATCATTTCAAATCACTCAAGGAGGCCGAGAACAAAGATTGCCGAAAACATTAAGGAAGCATAAGGAATCGCTTAGCTTGGTCTATTGAAGAGCCGCACGTATCACCATCAATTTGCATGCATAAGATTCGCTAGAAGAGACTTCAAACCATCCGTAGAACACCAAAGGAGACTCCATCCAAAGATTAAGGAAGTAATGGAAGGAGGTACTCAAACTGGCCGAACGCCGGTTTTATCTATGCTATTTCGCATACCCTCGTGCTCCAATCCATGTGGTTCCAAAGAAAGGTTTACCGTGACTTAAAATGAAACGAATTGATTCCAACAAGAATACTGACAGGATGGAGGGTATGCATTGATTACAAGAAGCCGAACACACCAATTTAAAAGATCATTTCTTTGCCTTCATTGATCGATGTCGGGACAAAGTTAGCGTGACACCCTACTTTGTTTTCGGATGGGCATTCGTGATACAATCGCATTGCCATTGCCCCCGAGGATCAAGAGAAAACTACATTCACATGCCCTTATGTGCCTTGCCTCATGATGCCATTTGGGCTATGTAATGCTCCCAAATACATTCCGAGGTGTATGATGTCCATATTCTTAGATTCGTTGAAGAAGTGATGGAAATTTTCATGGATGATTTTATCGTACTCGATCCACTTTGATCAATGCTTAAAACAACTGAAACAAGATTCAAAGATGCTGTGATAAACAAATATAATCGAATCAAAAATGCCATTTTATGGTGACAGTAAGGAATTGCTCGGCATAAAATTTCTGCTACCGGACTAGAAGTCGACTGTACCAAGGTATCCATTATCAAAACTCTCACTCACCTACTACAAGAAATGAGTAGCAGCTTCTCGGCATGCCGGATTCCTTAAGGTGAGATTCATCAAAGACTTTTCAAAAATAAACTTAATTACTATGACATCGAAAAAGATACAAGGTTCAATTTTTGATGACTCGCAAGGATGCTTTACGAAATCAAGATCAAATCGTACAAGCACCTATAATGGCTGCACCGCACGGATCAGTGGATTTGAAATAATGTGATGCCATGATTTTGCCATGGAGCCAGGTTGGGGCAAAGAAAAGAGAAAGTATTCAGTGGCCATATACTATGCTAGTAAGACCTCTAATGAAGCACAAGAGAATTCACTCAACAATCGAAAAGGAGATGCTAGCCATAGTATTTGCTTGGTGGAAAATTTTAGGTAAATACATTTTAGGATCCTATGTGGTAATCTACACTGATCATGCAAAGAATCAAATACTTGATGCCGAAAAAGGAAGCTTAAGCCAAGATTGATATGTGGCACATTACAGGAGTTTGATTTGGGAAATCAAGGATAAAAGGGATGACAATGATAGCTGATCACTTGTCAAGAGTAGAAATAAAGCAAAGGATGAAGAAAATGCGGATGTTACGCAGAACTTCCTGTGATGAGCAATTGTTTAAGGCTTCTTCCAACTTCCATGGTATGTCGATATTGTGAATTGATCTGGGTTTCAGGAGTAATGCCTTCTTAATTCAAATGCCCACCAAATGTGGCGGAACTCATCGACAAATATATATTATATTCGGGATGACCCACTATTATTCAAAAGAGGCGCCGACATGATAATAAGAAGATGTGTGCCGTAAAGTGAACAAGGCAACATTTTAAATGAATGCCATGCATCACCATGGGACATTTTTCTCGAGAAAGAATGCTCACAAGATACTCAATCAGATTTTATCGCCCACAATCTTCGTGAGATCAGGCTGAGTGGGTTAAATTGCGTGGGATAGATGCCAAAGGATTGGAAACACATGTTAGGAATGTCGCCCCTAAAAGGTGGCATACAGGATACAAATTTTGATGTATGGGGAATAGATTTGATGGGACCCTTTCACCATCATTTGGAAACTCATACATACCGCTAGCGATTACGCTTCCAATAGGTGGAAGCAAAGGGTTTGGCCCAAGGAATGATGCTATTACGCTTGTGAGTTCGCAAAGAATATTTTGAGCAGATTTGGAACACCCATAACTATCATTAGTGATGGGGGAACCCACTTTGCAAACAAAATCTTTGCAAAACTCATGAGCAGGTATGGGATCAAGCATGTAATGAGTTTAGCTTATCATCCCTGCACTAATGGATGCTTAAATTTCCACCAGGAGATCAAAAGAATACTTGAAAAGATCATGGAGCTCATGAAGGATTGGTCTTCCAAATGATGATGCACTTTGGGCTATGTGGATCGCATACAAAACCCCATTGGAATGTCCTACATGTAGTTGTGTCATAGCAAACCATGTCATCTACCTCTCAATTAGAATACAAGGCAATGTGTAATATCAAGAAGTTAAATTTCGATTTAAGGTCAGTAGAGGAAGAAAGATTGGCTCCAACTCGTCTAATCGAAGAATCGAGAAATGAAGCCTATGATAATGCTAGAATATACAAAGACAAGACAAAGAAATGGCATGATCAGAGAATTTTGAGAAAAGAGTCTTAGAAGCGGAACAGTTCACTGCTTAATTTATACTGAAATTTGCTTTCCAGGAAATTAAAATCCACTGGAGTGGGCCATACACAAGCAGGCCAAGTACTACATTTGGAGCAAAGGACACTAAGGGGATCAAGCATCGCGAAGAATTCAAGGTCAATGGATTAAAGGTTAAAACATTATCTAAACAGTGGGAAGAAAATGAAGAACTCCAACCTGTCTCGAGGAAAAAGAAGAAGTACTACAACAGCAAGTCTAGCTATGACTCCAAATCGAGTAGCTAATGGGAGGCAACCTATAAGGATTTAATTTTCGGTTTTAAGTTTTGAAATACTTTTCTTTAGCGTTAAATTAGGTCGTATTTGTTTTTATATGATAGAATTAATTTTTAGAAATCGATCAGAGTTTAATTAGCTTTTTCGATATTGCAAAGTAAGTCGAAGGTTCAAAGACATGAATGACAAGGCAATCATGTGAACATTTAAAGAATTTGCGAGAAGCTCAGCAACATGAGAAAAGAAGCGGAGAATCCTTAACCCTAACCCGATTCAGATATACTTGAATTGTTTGTTAAATCTTTGCTTGGAGATGCCAGGAGTAATGTCTAAAAGGGTTAAGAGCAATAAGAGAAAAAAAGGTTTTTGAGATCATTGAGTTAAGGGCCTAGGTCGCGACATAAAAGTTATGTCGCGACATAAGTGATGTCGCGACAAAACATTTATGTCGTGACTGCTTGAAAAGGCAACCGTGAATATTGAAGGAAGAAGGTGTATGTCGACACCACCGTGAAGCCGACAAAGAATTAAGTTTCAAATGGAAAAGGATGTCGAACATCAAACAATTCCTAGAAAACTTTGTATTGTCGCGACATCCTAAGTATGTCGCTACATGTGCATGTGCCAATCGCCCACTTTAAAACCCTAAATTCAATGACCCCAAATAAAAAGCACGCGAAACTAAGTCGCGACGTGTTTTTAATGAAGCAATAATTAGCCCACACAAACATTGATTGAATCTGCAATCGTTGGAAACTTTCATTCACTCCAACCCACATAGCTATTCGCCTTCTTCCTCCTTCTGAATCTCAACCCCTGAAAACCCTAGCTTTCCAAACCTTCTGGAAAGTTTGTCTTCCGTTTCCAATGGCTGAAATTCCCAACCTAATCCCTAACCTAGACGAGATTATGAGGGAACATGAACAACCGGAAGAAGAAACTCGCCAAGAAGAACGGTTAGATGAGATTCGTCAGGAAGAACAAGCAGGAGAGGTGCCATCGGAAACACCCGAAGCCTGCAACTTCAAGAAAGAGCGTAAAAGGGAAAAGAAAAGATGAGAGAAGAAGAAGAAGTAGAAGATTTCGTGTCGACGGCCAGATCCCAAAGGGAAGAAATATTATGCTAACAAGTAATTATCGCAGAGGAGATTCAAACCCCGTTAATTCCTTTTCAAGGAGATGATAGAGCAGAGTGGGAGAGTCTCCGCATTACCAAAATCAGGGTATACAAAGATCGTAAGAGAGTTTTACCCAAACTTGGTAGGAAGGAATGGGATGGAGCGGTTTATGTTGTGAGGAGTCCTGGGTTTCATATGAAGCCATAAATATCAACGAGGCTCACAAGATGGCAAAGGCATAAACATGGTTCCAAATTCAAGAAACTTTTGAAAACCAGATTTCGAGAAGATTGCCAAGAAGCTCACTAACTGGTGAAGGTGCACCGGAATCAAGGAGAAGGAATGCCAAGAACATTGAACAGGGAAGCCCATCAAGAGGCTAAGGCATGGTTTTACTTCACATGGCTTGATTCCTACAAAACACGTAGCACAAAGGAGAGAACAAGAAGTCGTGGTTGTATGCCATCTCTAAAGGGATACAAGATCAATATAGGAGTTGTCATAGAGAATTCTATCATGAGGTATCATGAAGGGAACAAAAGAGGTCTTATTCCTCACCCAAAGAATAATCACTGGGTTTCTATGCTCAAGGCCAGAAATTGGGAATCAAGAAGAAATACTCAGAGCTTCACCACTTTCCGATGGAGCTAGCAAAGGACCAAGAAACCGAAGAAAAGGGAGGCCGTAGAGAACGTAGATGAAGCCCAAGTCAAGAACCGTAAAGGAGACTAAGAGGGTTACCGATCAAGGAGCAGAAAGCACCTTAAACCCCAATTCGACAACAATGATTATATGTTTATAATGAAGGGCAAGATGGTTATGAACTTAATAAATTTCTCCATCCCCTTAGCCATTCTTTTCTCCCCGTGCGTAATGTAAACTTCCAAATACGGAGAAAGCTCAAGGGGGAGCACAAGAGAATAGTTCGAGCATCGAAGCCTCAATGCCATGCAGAAGAGAATAGAAGAAAGAGAGAAGGAGTGGAAACTAAAGTAGGAATTCAGAGAAAGCATTTATGAAAAGAATCAGTTAAGAGACCAAAGAAAGGGGAGGAAGAGCTAAAATAGAAAAGAAAAGGAGCATGAAGTGGAGCTACTGAGAAGAGAACAGCAGTGGGGAGAAGAGCTAAAAATTAAAAGTGGAACATGGGAAAATTTGAAGCAAAGGGGAAGAGTTCAAGAAAGAAATGAAGGAAAGTGATCACAATTTGTTATAAACTCAAACTCGCCATGAAGCCTTATAACAAATCCGCTTGAGCGTGATTCTCAACTCTTAAACCGAGCAAAGAAAAGAGATACAGAAAGGTGAAGACAAATTTGGGAGCAAATCAAAGGATCTGCTTTTATACAAGTCTCTACAGAAAGATTTTGAGAATAGATCGATGATGTAGACAAGAAGCAAAAAAGATACGTAATCCACAGCAAAAGAATGGCTTGAAAACTAGGATCCGATTATCAACAACCTTGCCAAATTCCTAGAGGTTATGATCGAAATGGAGAATACAATGAATGGCCTGGGAAAGAGGCAGATGAGTCGAACAAAGGCCGATTCTCCAATGAGATTTCATTGAAGGAACACCAAGAAACCAATAGAAAGAAAGAACAGAAACAAAATTCCCCTAATCTGTACTCATTTAGGTAATATTAATCCCAGATCCCAACATCTTTGCTCCTGCCACTTCTAAAAGGAAAAATATCTTCTCCCCATAACCTCATCGTCCTGTCCCATACCAGATCAACCTGCTAAATCTAATCACAAGATAAACTGGAATTGTTGAATCACAAAAAGCACTTGAATTATTATTCAATGCAGTTACAAAGCCAAGTTATAACAGAAACAAAAGAATGGTCTATAATAAAATCATTGAGATAAACAGTTTAATTAATTAAAGGTTGATTAGAATGAGTTTGTTTTGAATAAGGCAATGAAGTACACTCTTCATTAAACATAAAGATGCAAAATTTACTTAAGTCTAACTGATAAGTCCAGACTAGGAAAGTAATACAACAGAAAGGAAATAAAACATATTTTTTTGAGTTTGTGGTATGAAATAATAAGTCAAGGAACCTGTTGAATATCAATTAATTAAATACTCACCAACAAAAAATGAGTCAAGGTAATTCCCTATGGTTAGTCACAACTGCTTAAACCAAATTCTGTAATTTGTTAGGATTATCAAGGTTGAGGCGAAATCCTGTAGTGATACAAAATCGACAAGAGATGATGCGTGCCATTCTTGATAGCTATTTCATTTTAGCTATCCTACTCATATGCTGATGCATATACCTTTAGTTCCGTAAATTGAGCCAACAAGCTTTATTATTCAAAAAATAACCAATGGAAACCCCTACCCATTCTAAGCAAACTAATCCTTCCAAGAAAGAACCTATGATTGTACCTGTGAATTCTAAGGAGGAAGAAAGAATCAAGTTTTGGGAGAGTATGTTTTTGAGGAACTCAAAAAGGAATGAAAAGAAAATAAGAAAGAGCGTAAATGCAATAAAAGAACGCCATAGGATAAGTTTTATCTGTGGCCTAACTCTCTTGAACAATTAAGTTCTTAGGGGTGTTTCAACACCTAGTACCCTAATGCCATCTGGTATGGGAGCTACTAACCCAAAGTTCGCTAAGAGTGTTAGAAAGCCTAAAAAGTTAAAACATTGCACTATCCCTGAATGGTGACAAACAAAAGAATTTTCCCCAGTGGAATTTCAAGTGATAAATAAGTGGCATACAATTCTGAATTGAAGAAATCAAAGAGATGTCCCAAACATGAAGTTTAGGGGAATTTATTAGAGAAACTACAAGGAAGGAAGGGCAGAAGAGGAGAGAAAAGGTTCAGGGTAATCTTAACCTAAAAATTCCTTCCATCCTACCCATTACCCAGGCCTAACAATATAAGCCCAAAAGACCTGATTGATTCGAAGGCCGAAATCACCTATATTTAGTGGAGATCAATATGAAAACAAACCTATGGAATTTGGAAATATAAAAGCAATCAAACTGTGAAGGATCAGAGGGGAGTTAAATGACTCAAGATGAAATGAGAAAGGAAAATAATCTATTATTCAACAGATCCGATGATTATGTCATGGTAAACAATTTCAACAACAAATAGTTTTGTATAGTATAAAGAGTAGAAACCAACCTTGAACTGGACTCGAAGATAGATGTACAGAAAATAATGCATACCTTGAATTTCAATTAAATTGAATGCCACTGCATAACAAATCAGAAAAATGTCCTTAAAAATTTTCTTTTATTGTGTTTGAGGACAAACAATTCTTTCTATTTCTTTGCTTGAGGACAAGCAAAACTTTAAGTTTGGGGGAGTTTGATGAGCTTAAAAAGTCATCTATTTTTAGTCCATTTTTCTGTTGATTTTAATGTAAAAAGGAATAATTAATATGCAGAAATATGAAGAAACTCACCAAATTTGTTATTAGCAGGAAGAGAGAAAGAAAGAAGAAAAATGCAGCAATAAGTGGAGGAAAAGTGCGCCTGCAGAGCAGAACTGTTAACTGGCCGATTCCTTGATGCGCTAGTGTGCACAATTCGTTGGGGAGGCCTTACATCAAGATAATTGAAGGAAATGAGGAGCAGGTCGCGACAGGAATCATGATGATAAGCAATCGAGATTAACCATGTTAAGAGAGCGATGTCGCGACAAAGACGTTGTCGCGACATGAATCGCTTTGAAGCTACAAATGTGTTTGGAAGAATGAAGATGATTCCACTGGAGCTGTGGTCACGACAGAGGACTGAAGTCGCGACACCGAAGCAACAAGTGAGGCTCTTAAAAGCATAACCGAGGTCGCATACGAGACTTGCTTTGGTCAAAGTCAGAAGCTATGAAGTGATGTCGCTGATAAGATTGATGTCGCAACATCGGGGAACCGCTATGAAAACTGCAGAGCCATGTCGATGTCGCTGATAAGAGATTGATGTCACGACATCAAGAGCAATCAATGGAAGCTTGTAAGTTCTTAGACTGATGTCACGACAACAAGAGCAACCAAATTGGAAAGCATACAAGTGGCGACAAGATCAGCACAAAGATCACCGATGTCATCACATTAGGTTGTTGTTGCGAAATAAGAAACTTAGTTGAAATTTACAAGAATAGGAACTGTTGTCGCGACCACAGATTGATGCCGCGACATCATGAGAAACCAGTTGAAACCTGAGATCCTTTAGCTGATGTCGCGACAAGAGATTGATGTCGTGACACCCGAAGACAAGTCACGTCAGATATTCAGATGAGGTCGCGACGAGATTGATTTAGCGACACAAGAGTCACTGTACTGAAGCGCCCAGAAGACTTACCGATGTCACACGTGAGATCGATGTCGATGGGATGATGTCGCGACAAGGGAGTCAGTCGACCGGCCAACACGGGCCAACCCACTTGAAACCACAAAACCGCATTGGGATTAGGGCCCAAATTAAGAAACCCTATAAATACGCAGCCACTCCAAATTTCATAAAAGTAGCTTGATGCTTACTACGTACGAGAGGTCCGGTAGCCGCCTATTTTTCTTTATTTTAGTTTTCTTTTTTTATTTTCTTCAATGTTGATAGTTAGAGATTAGATTAGATTTATTTTTCGCTTTTATTTTCGGAATCGATATTATGTTTCCTGAGAGCGTGTTTAATACACTCGCTCTTTCAAATTACTACCCGGAATCTTTTTAGTGTTCTACAATTCTCTGAATCTGAATTTCCAGTTTCCATTTGCAGTTATTCTTATGATCAGAGGGATGCTGTTGGGTGTAATTCAGTGATTAAGGAATCCAGCTTCCATTAAGTGAATGCTATAGTCAGAAATTATTTTTCCTGTAGTCGTTTCCAGCAGCTCTTAATGTTTCTATGAATTTACTTCGTGTTGGGTTTATCGTTTTCGATCCGAATATCGCTCTTATACCCAAGTATAAGATTCATTCTATCAGTCGACCACGAGGCCCGAGTGACACAGAAGGCAAACGCAGAGTTGGTGAACACCTGCTTGAAGGTATATTAACTCGTTATTCGATCTAATGAGCTTTGCAAGTTTACTTCGAGAATCTCTTCTCGTTTGAAATCAAGCAAGAGTTGAATGAGTTATCAATTTAAATGCTGTGAGTTCACCTCAATTTGACAGCGAGGCCGATCCCGTGTTAATGAGTTCTAACTGGGCCGGCAGGATGATCTATTCTAATTTTGAGGAAGAGCATCCTGAAGTTGTATATCCTGCTTGACCGATAACTTGGGAGCTTAAGGTTTACATAAATCTATAAAATGGGTATGAAGTATTGCAAAAGAAAAATTCGTGATTAAGGAAGTCCTTTAAAGTAGTTATCTCATTCCCTGCAAATAATCAGAAAAAATTAGATAATGAAATGGGAGTGGAGAGACCAATAACATAAACTTGGACACGGTAACCGAAATATTCAAGAAGTTTATCTGTACCTTAACTACGTGAATTGATACTCACAATAGCATTCATACTTCTGATGTGTCCTCTCAAAGATAATTATTCAGTTTCCATTTGTTTTCTTAACCATTCTTTATTCTTTATTCTTTATATTCCAGTTTATTTGATTGCTCATTTACTTTACTCGTGTTAGTATAATTTCCAGCTTCTTAAGCTAGATTCCAATATCATTTTATAGTCCAAATAGTATGGAGTTTGAGTAGTTTCAGTGTAGTTGGATCCTGCACTCCTCGAGATCTCTGTGGGATCGATATCTGGACTTAAATCCAATTTATTACTTGTCGACCTGTGCACTTGCAGTATATTAGGCCAAAACCACTATTGAAAATGATTTATTCTAGGAGGTGTTTTGGTCCGATCAACAAGTTTTATGACACCTTTGCCGGGGATTAGACATAGCCCTTTGGTAATAACGTCGTAATTTCAGAGGTGTTTCTGTCTAGTCAACACATTGTGTTTTATGTGTGATCGGGTGTATAACATGGATTTTGTGGTATGTTTGTGGTGGATTGTGCTTGGTAAATAGCACATAGGAAAAAAAAATGTGTTGAGGAGAATTTTTTTCTGAGGTTTTATAGTATGTAAAACAGGAAAAAAATAAAATAAAATAAATTATGATGAATTTATTTGGTTCTACTGAAGTCATGAATATATATATATTTATTTATTTATTTATTTTTTGTGGTCTTACAGTAGCTGGAACAAAGAAAAAAAATGAGTGAAAAAAAAATTGCAAAAGAGGCAGGAGACTGGATGGGCTACTCGATCATCTTTCCAACAGTCACGACATAAATAGGGTCAGACGCGACAAGGTAAATACGACACGAAAAGCAACCCTAATGACACTCCGCCACACGGCCCCACGACACGGCTCTGGCCTCCTTCCACGCAAGGGCGTGCACCCAGAGGCCGCGCCGGGCCCGGGCACAGGGTGCTTCGGCGATATGATCATTTGTACTGTGACAGAGGGAAGCCTAGCCGCAACACAGCCGCGCCAAGGGCCGCGATACGCAGCAAAGACTCCCGCAACACTACGTAGGAGCGCTACGATAAGAGCGACAACGAGCGCGACACGGCACTGCGGTAGAGGTTGGGATCACTGGCCACACCTGTATCGCGGATCGGAGGGGCGACACATGGCAGCGCAAGGCGGCGCGACACTACCACGTGGGCGCCGCGACACGGCCACGATGACGGCACCCAGCCAAGGCAAAGGTTGCCGCTACTCAGGCGTATAGTGTGCCAAGAACTCTGGTCTAAGGTGTGCACTCAGGCACTCAACCCGCCTTTGACTCAGACACCGCTTTGAGTCACTGTTCATGAACACTATTCATGAACACTGTTCAAGAGGTTTTCAAAAAATAAAAATAAAATAAAATGAAACAAAATAAAATAATTTTTTCGTTGTACGTGATTTAATAAACGGGAATGTTGTCTTGCATTACCTATGAATGCATGGACATAGAGTATGAAAATTTTTTTGGTATAGGAATAGTGTCTCGAGGCTGTGTTTACACCGTAGAGATACTGCGTTAAAACTTAACTTGCCATTTGACATGTGTAGATGGCTAGTCGTAGGAAAGGACGTAGGGGTAATCCATGAGGTGTTAGCCAAGCACCACTCGCATTTAACCAAGAAGTTTTTGTCGAGGTCAGAGGGGATTGCGACTGGTCGCTATTCGTACAAAGCTTGTGCAAATGTAGCCAGGAGGTCCGAAAGTAACCTCCAGAGGTTCAAAAAGGTACACTTCATCCTCCGATATTCATTGTGGGAGGAGGATCCGATGGCGGCACTACCGGGGTTCATGCAAAGTTGAGAAGGTATTGGAGGCTATGGAGATTGTCTCTGATATGACTAGGATCAGACTAGCTGCATTCCAGCTAGAGGGTGAGGCCCAAGTGTGGTGAACCGGCAAAGACCTCGTAGAGATCTAGGAGGCAACAGACATAAGAGTTCCATGATCTTCTACGGGCAAGCATTTTCTGACACTACTCGTCACTAAGGTTCAGGAGTCTCAGAGTCGGGCTGTGGACCAGACAGTATTGAGTATGTGGCTAGATTCACTGAGCTAACCCGTTTTGCTGATGACTACGTTGCCATGGACATGGCCAAGGTCAGATTCAGAATGGATCCAAGTTGTCCATCCGAGGCGTGATCGTAGACCCCGCCACAGACACACCCACGGTCGCACAAATTGACATAGAGAGAGAGATCACGATGTTCCTGAGCACTCGGGATACGGGTGCTAGTGGCAAGAGGAAGGAGAGTCAATCTTCTTCTATATTCGGGAAGGCTTCCAAGGCTTCTAGTTCACGCTGGTCTACGCACTATCCCGGCCAGTGATTAGATCTGGCTGTCACTGGGTTTTCGCATGATGTGATACCATTGCAAGCAAATTAATTATATGAGGAGGGGGATTGCCCTAGAGACAGGATCCTGTGGTTTCGGACAACACAAATCCCAATCACGGTGGACAAGAGGACAATGTTTCTTCTAATGCCCCCAATATAGCTAGAGGAGCCAATATCGGGCTTTTAGGAGCCAGCACGAGCACCTTCCATTACACAGCAGCCGTAGAGGCCTCGGCTAAGGGCCGAGGAAGAGAGCTCCATAGGCGTGGACGCCGTGGGTCCAAGGGGCGTGTCTACGCATCACACCACGGCCGAGTCACAGACTCAGCCAGCCATACAGTATGTTTTGCTTTCGCCATGTAAGAGTGGTGCTATTTGATTATAGTGTGTCGATTTATTCATTGATGCATCACTGTATAGAGCTGGCTTAGAGGTTGAGGCCTGAAGGAGCCCTTTATGTGAGTTCTCCTCAGGGATTAGGCGGTGATGTGGATGATATGTCGTGGCTGCGAAGCCGTAGATCTCGGATTCTACTCACAGTGGACCTGAGGGTCATGGACATGTCAGAGTTCGACATCATCCTGGGGATGGATTGGTTGACTGCTTATAGAGTCATTATCGATTGTGAGCGTATAAGGGTTATCGCCTATAATGTGCCAGGATCGGTCTCTGTTGTATTCTCGTGGGACAAGATGCTATTTCATTCTCGACAAGGTATGAGCTCCATGTGTCGAGACAGTCAGGGGTTGGCTAGCAAGCCTTACCTTAGAGGACGAGGTGAGACCGAACTTAGATCTACCTCGAGTAGTCTGCGAGTATGAGGATGTTTTTCCGGATGAGCTACCGGGATTGCCTCCGCATAGGGTTGTAGACTTCTGTATCGAGTTACACTGTACTTCACCCATCTCTATGACTCCGCATAGGATGGCACCAGTTGAGTTGCAAGAACTCAAAGTCTAGCTCTAGGAGATACTGGACAAGGGGTTCATTAGACCGAGCACTTCACTATGGGGCGCTCCGGTTCTATTTGCGAAGAAAAAGGACAAGACCCTTCGACTGTGCATTGACTACTCGACACTAAATGTGGTTACAATCAAGAATCTGCACCCATCACGAGGATTGATGACTTGTTTATTAAGTTGGAGAGGAGCGAGTCTACTCCAAGATAGACCTTCGTGACTGTTACTACGCTTAAGGGTTAAGGAGACATATCCCTAAGATCGCTAGACGCTAAGTATAGGCACTCAAGTTTACTGCGATGCCCTTTCTTGATCGACGAATGCGCCAACAAAGATTCATGGACTCCACGCATAGGGTATTCCAACCCTATCTAGATCCGTTTGTCGTAGTCTTCGTGGATGACATTTTACCACTCAGTCGAGTGGGAGCACAGAGGATCATTCGAGGATTGTATTATAGTTGTTTGAGAGACCATCACCAGACGCCAAGTTCGCAGAAGCGCAGTTTCTGCCATCAGGTGAGATTTTTAGACACGTAGTGTCGCCTTCTAGAGGCCGCACCCGAGAAGGTCGAGGCCGTGATGAGTTGGGAGAGGCCAAAATCAATCTTCGAGATACGTAGTTTCTTGGGATTGGCTGGGTACTACAAGAGATTCATTGAGGATTTCTCTCGATTAGTTGCACCTATGATGAGAATGACCCGTAAGGAGGTTAAGTTTGATTGAGATGACCGATGTGAGGAGGCATTCCAGGAGTTGAAGAGGAGGCTTACTACATTCCTTATCTTGATAGTCCTGACATAAAGGGTGGTACACAAAGTGTATTATGATGCCTCGAGGGCCGGACTAGGATGTGTTTTTATGCAATCTGAGAGGGTAGTAGCTTATGGTTCCCGTCAGTTGAAGAATCATGAGCATAATTACCCCACACACGATATGGAGTTGGCAGCCGTAGTCTTCGCCTTGAAGATTTTGCGCCACTATTTATATGGCGACAATACATGTACTGCACCACAAAGTCCGAAGTATATTACTGCCAGCCGACCTCAACATGAGGCAACACAGATAGATGGAGTTCCTAGAGGATTATGACTTCACTTTGCATTACCATCCTAGTAAGGCAAATGTGGTGGCTGATGCAATCGAAAGTCACAGGGAGCATTAGCTAGAATAGCTTCCCGGGAGTGGCGGATGCTCGAGACTATGGGACAGTTTGAGCTACAGTACCGCGAGCAGCTTAGAGTACGTTGGGGAGTTTAGTGGCTACACCGTCTCTATTGAGTCCCAAGGGCAGGATGCGGAGATTGTGTCCATCAAGGATCGGGCATGCCGTGTACGGGTGACAAGGGCTGATCAGTCCCACGAGATGGTAGTCTTCAGATAGAGGATGGGCATGGGTTCCCAATCGACCGATCTTTGGAGAGAGGAGATTCTCAGGGAATTTCACTACTCTCGATTTTCCGCAGATCCAGTGGCACGAAGATGCAGGTAGGATCTTCATCACAAGATTATCGAGCATAAATGAAGAGACAATGTATGGACTTTGTCTCAACGATGTCTCATGTGTCAAGAGGTTACAATGAGTACTAGAGGCCGCAGGCTACTTCAAATGCATCGAGGTATCGAGAGTGAAGTGGGAGCACGTCACGATGGATTTTGTGACCCACTTGCCACAGACACCTCAAGGACATGATACGGTATGGGTGATAGTGGACCGGCTCACGAAGTCGGCATATTTTCTAACCGTGTGGATGACCCGAGGTTCTGTTGGTCGTACATTCGAGAGATAGTCCGGCTACATGGAGTACTAGTATCCATAGTGTCAAATAGAGACCTGAGGTTTACGGCACACTTTTAGAGGAGTTTCCAAAAGGCTATGGGCACATGGCTGATCATGAGTATAACTTTCCACCCATAGACAGATGGTCAGTCAGAGAGGACCATACAAGTGTTAGAGGACATGTTGCAAGCATGCGTCTTGGATCATAAGGGTAGCTGGGAAGAGCAATTGCCCTTAGTGGAATTCGCCTACAAACAACAGTTATCAGGCGAGTATACATATGGCACCATATGAGGTATTGTGGCGGGAGGCCATGCAGATCAATAATATGTCAGACCACATGAGAGCTCCATCACTCGTGTCCCGATTCGATTAGAGACAATTTCCAAGAAGGTGTGAGCGCTTGATACGATAGCTGCCTTTCTCATGGCTTGAGCCAAGAAGAGCCATGTTGATGTACGAGGTTGGTGATCACGTCTTCTTGAAGGTGATGCCTAAGAGGAAGGGTCAGGTTCTAGTTTAGAAGCTATCGCCAGGTTTATGGGCCCTTCGAGATACTGAGGCACTATAGCGCATCGTTGGCTTTACCGCCCATCATGTCGTGTCCATTTAGGTATTCCACGCCTCCATGCTCCGAGGTATACTCCGTGATCAAGCTCACGTAAAGGGATTGGGGAGAGATCGAGACGATACACTCGATGGACCTTCGAGGAGGAACAAGAGCATTATGAATAGTAGAGACTGTGGTTTTGCGACACAAGACCGCGAGGCCAGTGAGAGGTATGCGGCTAGTGGAGCTTAGAGTATCACGGATAGCTGCTGAGGATGATGTGGATAATCATCGATGAGGGGCAGTATGACAGACTCACTGCTGACATTTAAATGACAAGTTTACATGCATGGCATAGTGCACCTTGCATATGCATGTGATTTGTTGTGGTTGTACAGAATTTCAAGGTGAAATTCTTTTTAAGGAGGGGAGAATGTAAAACCCGAGGAAATTATAATTTTCTGAAAAATGGTAAAATGGTAATTTCGGTCAAAATTAGAAATTTTTATAGATCTCGAATGATGAAACGGACTTCACCGTTGGAATCATCTCACGAAATCTAGCTACCACGTCGAATTTCTTCGAATTCCGAGACTGTCGGAATTTCACGTTTTTCCGGATGTTGGGTACCGTATGACGGCTTGCGAGAGGCATGTGATGTGACAAATGTGACTTACTACATGAACCCATGTGACATATGTTGCATGATTAGTGAGAGGATGGAGATGAATGGCTTAGATTAAGCCATGTGACAAAAGCTTTTAAAAGCAAACTAAAGGACATAATGGGAATTAAGTGAAAAGATTTAAAATAAGACAAAAAGACCACCATCTTCTCCATTGGGTTGCTGAAAACGTGCAGTAGGGCTGAGAACTAGTTTTTAGAGAGAGAAAGTGTGACTTCTCTCTAGATTTCCCGGCTTTCGGACCATCGGTTCTCGTCGAGCCAAGAAGCAAAGTTGTTCTATTTGTGCTAAGAGCTACTGGCACCGATTTTGTGGAGTTCCGACAACCCAAGAGGTAGGATCTTTTCCTACTTGGTTTATTCTTGGCAAGAGCCATTTTAATGGATATGGATATTTTGAGGCCTGGATGGCCGTGTTTTCGCCCAAAATCTTTGAACCGAGCGAAGAAATCCTTATCGTTGGTAATATGAACAATACTTCGAGCTTAGGGTTCTACTGTTCACGTGATATGTTGTGTGATTCAAAATGAATTGCTTGGATTGTTATTAGCCCATGTGAGCTCATTTTGGTGTTATTGATTGTGTATTGAATAACATGAATTATGTGAGTTAATCTTGTTAATATATGCATGTGGAATATATTAGCATGAATTGTTTGGAAATGACATAATGCACCTATATGCAATCGAGAGGCACCCTAGAATGATAGGTGTGACTGCATGACTTGAAAGAAAATAAAAGAAAATGAAAACGGTTGTGAAAGGAATTTCAAGGAAGATTTTCCGAAGAATTGCCTTGGAGAGTTGTCTAACAGTTCATCTCAAAGGTGAACCCATGGGTTTTTCGGAGAATTCCCCAGCAATTCACCTCGGAGGGTTGTCCAATATAATTACCAAAAATCGATAGTAAGTTTTCGAGAACAAAAACCTTTTGTTTTGAAAACTGTATTTTGCTCGCATTTGTCTTAGGCATGTGTGAGGGAGTCGATGAGGACTCGAGACATGGGATTGGGCATGTAGACATTCAAGTAGGATCATGTATTTGCTTGAGTGTGATTGGTTGCCATTACATGTGCACTTAGGTGGGGAGTAACCCATGTAGGAAATTATCACTACTGGGCATTGCTCAACCTGTCGAGGGATCATTATTTCAGTACAGGAGTGTGTGAGAGGACAACGCCACTGTAGCCTTTTAAGAAAGATGGATTGTGGCTTTGGTATTCATTTTGTATAACATGTATTAAAACTTTAAATTTTGATATATGTTTGGTTAAGAGTAATGTAATAACTCTTGAACTATTGTAATATAGTTGATGTATTTTTGGTGAGTATTGATGTATGGGCCCAAGTGGCCATTTTTACTCATTTATAAGTCTCATAATGTGAGACAAAGGTATTCCGCAGGTTGATGGGTTGTCAACGAGACACCCCAAGATTTGGGGCGTCACAGCCACAATCCGGCTTTCTTCTTAAAAGCGGCCTCTAATGAGCTGCTTCCGAACACCCTCGTACCGAAATGATGTTCCCGATTGTATAGCAATGCCTAGTAGTGATAATTTCCTACATGGGTTACTCCCCACCTAAGTGCACATGTAATGGAAACCAAACACACTCAAGCAAATACATGATCCTATTTAAATGTCTACATAATATGGATGAGAATGTGACTCACCCCTTCCCACTTCTCGACCCCTCACTGACTCCCTCACACACGCCTAAGCCAAATGTGAGAAAACACTATTTTCAAAACAAAAGGTTTTTGTTCTCGAAAACATACTATTGAGTTTCCTGTGAAATGCACTGATAAACCCTCCGAGGCGAATTTGTTGGATAACTCTCCGAAATAATTAATGGTCTCCTCCGATGTGAATTGTTGAACAATCTCCCAACCCAATTCTCCGGAAAATCTTCCATTGAAATTCCTTTCACAAGCATTTTCGTTTTTCATTTTCTTTCATGTCATGCACTCATACCTATTATTCTAGGTTGCGCCTGCAGATATGAAATGCATTATGCCATTTTACATAATCTATGTTAATATATTTTTACATGCATATATTAACAAAAATTAACTCACGACATCATGTTATTCAATTCTTAGCAATAACATCAAAATTAACTTACATGGGCTAATCAACAATCCAATTTAATTTCAATGGCTCTCACACAATTATATTTTATATAATTCAAACACTCATGTTAACACACTAAATTTTCAAGCATTAACAATTTCTTTTCATACACACTCCAAGTCATTCATCTTAAGCAATATTTTGCTTACAACACACATAGACCATTTTTCAGCCCAACAAGAAATCGGATCGCTTAATGGGGCCCCAATCAGACAGCACACCAAGGTACTCTCTCCTACCAAGCATCGGTTCCAATTTGTGGAACCGAAATCCCTGGCCATTTCCGGCCCAACAACACCCAAACCATAATTTAATGCCTAAATTATAACACAGCTACACAAATACCAGGATCCACCCAACGTGTCCCAAATTTCCAAAGATTTCCGCCCAAGTTTCAGGACTGATCAAACGGCCCCTCACGGCCTCATATCATCCAAAGCATTAACAGTTTTAAAATGGATTAAACTGGCGTAGGAGAAAACCCTACTCCCATAGTTGTCGAAACTTCCAAACCATTCCCACGCTGTGAGTCTCTCGCAACATAGAACAATCCTCGCTTCTCGCCCGACGAGAACCTGAGACCGTCCGAAGCCTGTGAAATCTGCAGGTTTCGACACTCTCTCTTTAAAATCTGATTTTTCCTCCTCCACTACCGGATCCAACAAAATGAGAAGAGAATTGTTCTTTTCTCTTTTGTTTTATTCCTCTTGTGTCCCCTCATTGCCACATGTCAAGCCGTCATTGACTTATTTGGATTTCTCATCCACTTATCCACCTACCTTTGATTTTCCTCCAATTAGGATATGCCACATGTCCACATGGGCCCCACACTTGAGGTCAAGTTGACTCATTCTGCACGTGACACACTATGAGCCACTCAAAATGTGCCAACCACAAGACTCTGCCATAGTCTCTCGAAAAACTGAAATTTTCGACCGTTCCTAATTCGACGAAATTCGACGTGGGTATTTAGATTTTATGATAATTCCAACAGCTGAAGTTTGTTTCACATCCGAGATCAGAAAAAATTCTGGATTTTGACTCCGAAATTACCATTTTTACCATTTTTCAAAAAAATTAGATTTTCTCGAGGTTTCATAAATTTTCTATCTAGGCTTTCAATTCTTGCAGAATTGTTAATTTCTTCTTACTTCTCATTATTCCAAAATTCGTAAATGCCGTGGGCTTACTCTAAAGCACCACAAACCAAGGGCTTATCAAGCCACCACATCATTTTTAGGAAACCCTTACAATCTCTCTTCCACATTGGTATCCTCGTTGTCCACTTTAGGCAAGCCCTATTTTATTTTATTTTATTTATTTATTTATTTATTTTTTTTTGGGGGTTTCTCCCAAAAGACCCTATACCAATTGGATATTGTCCTTATAAACTCATAAATCTTCTCATTCCTAACTGATGTGATGCATTAGGGGACTTTGAGGACACACCCAACAATCTAATCATCATTTTCAACAAATACAACTGATTCTTCCACAAATTACGGGAAAACATCTCTTATAGAAACTTTTACCTATGCTCTTTAGCTAGATATAAACGAATCAACTCACAAGTTTTTATGTTGAGTCTTTTCTAATCACCCTCACGGGTATCATCTGATCTTATATCTTTCAAAACTAGATCCAAATCTAGTATATACAATGTATCAAAATCAAATTTCTTAACATTAACTTTTGTATTTGTGATTACCGTTATTAACCTAGATTTTGTCATCGTTCCACACAATCATACTCTACGAATACTAGGGACATTTCCTTAGGAGTACTGAATTGACCACCATAGTCCCACTCCTTAAGAACCGCCTCCTTAGGATAGAACAAAAATTCCCAGGAAATGCTAGATTGGTCCAAATGGTGTCAAAATACCAATCTCCTTAAACAAAACTTCCATAGATATTCTAAACGACGAAGCTTCTCTTGAATGAATTTCAATTGTCATTAGTAAGAACATTTTTATGATATAGAAGATTGGACTACACTACAACCACAGAGCATACTTATAAATTCACTTGAACATATTTCAACTATCAATAGTTCAAGGATAATTTCAGATGTGGAAGATCGGGCTGAGCCGTAACCACAGAGCATACTTATAAATTCAAAAGAACTAAGCTCTAATACCAATTGTTGAGTCAATGCACCAAATAATGCTAACAATTAGAATAACTTAAAGGCACAAAAGAAAGAACAGTAATACCAATTGTTGTGTCAATGCACCAGATGGTTTCATAACCAAAGATCAAGAACACATGGTATGCAAGTTGCATAAGTTCATATATGGACTTAAGAAAACATTGACATCACAAAATAAACGTTTGGATCAGTAATCAAGTCTTTTGATTTTTATCAAAATAAAGAGGAACCTTTTGTATACAAAAAGATGCAGGATGATGTAGTAGTTTTCCTAATTTTATATATGCATGACATTTTGTTGATTAGAAACAACTTTGAGATGTTGTCAAATGTAAAGATCCAGTTAGCTACTTAGTTCCAAATGAATATTCAGAGTAAATGTGTGGTATATAGCGCATCAGAGTGGTTTGGCATGAGCCTATAGCCGAATATTGGGAAAATTGTATGAAGTTAATTTCTTTTTAAGTTTCTTCCACACAAATCCTAAGTGCTGGTAGACTTGATCTTTTTTGGATTATACCAACACATAATTTCCTCAAATTGTTGTTTAGATGATATGTGATGCCCCAAATCCCGGGGTGTCCCGTTGACCACCGTCAACTTGCGGAAACCTGTGAGTCTCATATCATGAGACCCATACATGAGTAAAAATGGCCACGTAAGCCCATACAACCATACTCATCAAAATATAATTAACTATATTACTATAGTTTCAAGAGTTGTTACATCACTCTTAATACAAAACATATATTAAAACTAGTTCGTTCTAATATATACACAAAACACGAATCAAGGCCACAATCCGACCCGCTTCATAATCTCGGCCTCTAAGGAGTGTCGTCTGCCTGTACCTGTCCCGTACCTAAAAAGGGGGATCCCACGACGGGGTGAGCAAAGCCCAATAGTGATAATCTCTTACAAGGGTTACTCCCCACCTAAGTGCTCATGCAATGGCACACCAAACATTCAAGTAAAACATACAAGTCCCTACCAAATGTCTACATGTTATGGATGAGAATGTGACTCACCCATTCTCACATCTCGATCCCTCACTGACTCCTTCACACATGCCTGAGCCAAGTGTGAGAAACACTGTTTTCAAAACAAAAGGTTTTTATTCCTGAAAACATAATAACATTTTCCGATAAAATTCTATTGGACAACCCTCCGAGGTGAATTGCTAGATAACCCTCCGAAATAGTCATGGGTCTTCCTCCGCGATGATCTATTAAACAACTATCCAAGGCAATTCTTCGAAAAACCTTCCCATGAAATTCATTTGACAACCCTCATATTTTCATTTGTTTGTGTGGACATATCCATAAACTAATTGTGTAAGCCAACCCTCTTTCTGAAAACATGACATGCACTCACACCTATTGTCTTGCCGTTCTAGTGAAATGGCCATGCCATTTCCACAATTATTCATGTTAAACATCTCAAGCATGCATAAATAAATATATATATATATATATATATATATATTAATGAGCAAATATCAACATAGCTCTCATGGATAATTATAATTACTACATATAATTCTCCTCCATGAACAACTCCATGTTAATAAATCATACAACATAAATTAACATAAGTTATATCCACACCGAATGTTATTCACACAAGCCATAAAACACAACCTAACTGGCCAGCACTAACCTGCTCGATTGCCCAATGTCCTCCTCAAGAAATTGGCTGCAATCTTGACTCAATAGGATTTCCATAGAGTCCAAGAACACCTGAAACGGAGTTCAAACGAAGAAGTTATGACCTTCCGAAGTTAGAGGTCACACATGACAAGGAAACCTTACCCGGATATCCTACCTAACCTGCCCGAATGCCCCTTTCTAGACAGTTCCAAAACCCAATGCCCTCCACAAGAATCCAGCTGGAATCTTGACTCAATGGGATTTCCATAGAGTCAAAGAACACCCGAATCAGAGTTCGGACGAGAAAGTTATGACCTTCCGAAGTTGGAGGTCACACATGACTAGGCAATCCTACCTAGACAGCCTACCTTACCTATCCGAATGCCCCTTTTCGGCCAGCTCCAACACTCACTGCCCTCCAAAGGCATCCAGATGGAAACTTGACTCAATGGGATTTCCATAGAGTCCAAGTACACCTGAATCGGAGCTCGGACAAGAAAGTTATGACCTTCCGAATTTGGAGGTCACACATGACTAGGCACCCTACCCGACAAATTTATCTTTACTCCGCCCGAATGCCCCTTTCCGGCCAGCTACAGCACCCACTGCCCTCCAAAATCATCCGGTTGGAAACTTGACTCAATGGGATTTATAGAGTCTAAGAACACCTAAACCGAGTCTCTACCAGAGTTATGACTCCGAAATCGAGGTCACACATGACTCAGGGTAAATCCACCCCGACACCTACCTTACTCCGCCCGAATGCCCCGGACATATCCAGCACTCCACTCCACATCTCAGCAGATCGATGAAACGACTCATGGATTGGCAGAACCGGCAATCACCGGCCGCAGCTCCCGTGACGAGAAAGCTATGACCTTCAAGTCGAGGTCACACATGACTAGGCAAGCCATACCCGAACAGCTCTACCTTACCCGGTCCGAATGCCCCTTCCCGGCCATCCAAGCACTCCACTACCTCCCAAATCTGAATGGAAATTTGACTCAATGGGCTTTCATTGTGACTCTAAGAACACTAATCGGAGTTCTGACAAAGAAGTTATGACCTTCCCGGGTCGAGGTCATGCATGATCCTACCGGATTCGAACCCATCCGGTGACTCCATCCCGGGGCCGGTCAACCCATCAAAGGCCGCCGAACCCATCCCGGTGGGCAGGTTAACCCCCATCCAGCTGGCTGAACCCATCCGGGGCCGGCTGACCCAGCCGGACAGCCCTTCCACTAGATTGTTCTAGTTGAATGGACCATAACTTGGGCTACAGAGGTCCGATTTGAGAAATTCAAAAGCCTAACATCAAGTTTACTGATGAGGCTACAATTTACCTGAAAGACTCACTACCAAAATTATAAGACCCGAGAAAATTCCAATTTTCGGATAAATGGCAAAACGGTAATTTCGGTCAAAACCTGAAATTTTTCTAGATCTCAAAAGACAAAATGGACTTCACCGTTGGAATCATCTCGCGAAATCTAGCTACCACGTCAAATTTTGTCGAATTTCGAGACAGTCGGAATTTTACGTTTTTCGAGGCACCAGGGGGCCGGGTGCCATAAAACGGGTTTAAGAGATATGTGATGTGACAAAAGTCACCTACTACATGTACTCATGTGACACATGTTGCATGATTATTAGGAGGATGAAATGGATGGCTTAGATAATGCCATGTCAAAATCAAGAAAAGGGACATCGAGAATTATCGTGGAATTGTTAATGAAAATAAGACAAAGCTAAATAGTGATCTTCTCTTCTCTCCAAAATTGAAGAACAAACGTGCAAAGTAGGGGGAGATGAGATGCAGAGGGCGATGGTTTTGAAATTATGTAGAGAGAAAGTGGTCTTCTCTCTAGATTTTCGGGCCGCTTTGACCGTCTGCCTCGCTTCTGAGCAAGAAGCAAAGCCGATCTACGCGCGCAGGCCACATGGGCACCGATTTGGTGGAGTTTCGACAACTCCAAGAGGTAGAGATCTTTTCCTACTCGTGTTATTCTTTGGCTAAGAGCCATGTGAATGGTTAGGGATAGTCCGAGGCTTGATTTAGCCGTAAATTTGGTCTCAAAACCTTTGAATCGAATGGAGAAAATCCCAAATTTGGTGGTCGTGAACAGTGCCAATCCGTAAGTGAATCGAATGAATGTGTGTTGTAAGTGATTCAAAATGAATTGCTTCAGGTTTGCTAATTAGCCCATGAGTTAATTTTTGGGTGTTATTGATGTGAATTTAATAACATGATTTGTTTGAAATTAATTATGTTAATATATATGCATGTGAATATATTTAATGAATGTTTTGGGATTGGAATCATGCATTCCATATGCACTCAGACACCAGAATATTAGGAGGAGTGCATGACATGAAATTGAAAGAAAACGAAATGCTCAGGGAGTGAATTTCGACGGAAGATTTCTAAAGAATTGCCTGGAGAGTTGTCCAACAGCTTCATCTCTGGAGGCGCACTTAAGGACTGCTTTCAAGAAATATCCAAAGAATCTCGCCTCGAGGGTAGTCCATGTATTTACCGAAACCTCGGTAGTACATTTCGAGAGCAAAAGCTTTGTTCTGAAATCGTATTTTACTCGTGATTCGCTAGGCATATGCAGGAGTCGGTGAGGACTCTGACATGGGATTACTGCGTAGACATTCGAGTGGGTTCATGTAATTGCTTGAATGATTGTTTGCCATGGCATGTGCACTTAGGCGGCAACCCATGTAGGAAATTATCACTACCGGGCTTTGTTCACCCCGTCGAGGGATCACATTTCGTGCACATAGAGTGTAATAGAGGGCGACGCCGCTAGAGGCCGCTGCTTTTTAGAAGAAAGCCAGACTGGGTGGCTTTGGTATTGATTTTGCATAACATGTATTAAACTCTAAATTTTAATATATGTTGAATTAAGAGTAATGTAAAAACTCAACCATGTAATATATTTATTGATATATTTCAGAGTATTGATGCAGGGCCTAGCGGCCATTATTTTACTCGTACAGGCCCCAAAGGCCATCAGAATTGGGACAGTGGTTTCAGACTGGGTAGAGCCCCGCATGTGCTGAGACTCTGCCCGATTTTTCATGAGTGGTGTCGGGTTACTGACATCCATGATTATTCAGTTGATCTAAGTTGTCAACAGACTCTGGTTTGGGGTAAAAATACCTTATTTCTACCCCAAAACCGCCAAAGTCCGGGTTAATGTACTACCACAATATGGGCAGCTTCCCATGTTCAAAACATACCAAAACATTCCCCTTAGGCAAGATAACCAAACACCATTATTCATTTTAACTCTAACACATAAATGGCACACCAGACAATTACTTAGTCCTAAACTCATCCCGTACTACTCAAAAACAATTCGAATCTCCAAGACACCGTCCCAAAGTCTTAGAACGTGTTCACACGCCACTCACTACCACATAACCCAAGCCATTTGAATGACCCCTTAAACAAATGATTAAACCAAGTAGGAGAAAAACCCCTACCTCTTGGAGCTTTTGTCAAAACTCTCCAACTCCGGTCTCTATGCCAAGCCCTTGATGTGAGGATGAACTCTTCCTCTTGCTCCACTCAAACCACAACCACTGTTGGAAATTTAGAGAGAAATGTGGAGTCTTCTCTAAAACTCTTTCTCTTCCTCTTCTTTCTCGTCTTTCTTTTTCTCCCATCCCACTGCTGGGTCCAAGACGGGCAGAGCTAATCCTCTCTACTTCTGCCACATGTCCAATTTCTACTGGGCTCTTAGGATTTCCTTATCCCTTATCCATTTACCTTGATTTCTCATATGATATGATGCCATGTCACCTATAGCCCATACTTGAGCTCATCGTTTGACTTGCTCATAGTTTGACATGTGCCTCAATGGAGCCACTCACCCGCTACATGTCACGCCACAATTTAAGTTTCGAAGAATGTGAAATTCCGAATGTCTCGGAATTCGACGAAATTCGACGTGGTAGCTAGTTTTCGTGAGTCGATTCCAATGGTGAAGTCTGTTTCGTCATCCGAGATCTAAAAAAAAAATTCGGATTTTTGACTGAATTTACCATTTTACTCTTTTTCGAAAAATTTGGATTTTTCTGGGGTTTCACATTCTCCCCCCTCCCCCCCTTAAAAGAATTTCGTTTCGAAATTTCACACGATTACATTATTTCACATGCATATGCAATGTGCACTCTGTCATGCATGCAACTAGTCATTTAATTTGCTAAATGACTAAACTGCGTACCTTCATCCCTAAACAAGAAGGGATAGGTGGCCCGTATCGTGTCCTCTCACTCTCATATTCCTCCTCCACTCCACGGTGTTGCCACAAGCATTTCTCACTAGCCCCTCACGCCCCTAAGGCCGCAAAACCTGATCCCGACTATCCATGATGCACACTAGTCCCTCCTCGAAGGTCCCATCTGTGTCAACCTCAATCTCTCCCCAATCCACTACATGAGCTGGATTTGGAGTATACCTCCGGAGCATGGAGACGTGGAATACCTCATAGACACCTAACATGCTAGGCGGTAAAGCCAAACGGTACGCCACTGTGCCCACCCTCTCGAGTATCTCGAAAGGCCCACAAACTTCGAGTATATCTTCCTCGCATTTAACCACTCACTCATCTCTTAGCATCATTCTTCAAGAAGACGTGATCACTAACCTCAAACTCTAAGGATCAACGTCGTATGTCAGAATTTTATGTCAATTTAAGCCGTGAGGAGACGCTGGCGCATCAAGCCCACCTTCCTGAGGTGTCTCTAATCGCATCAGACCAATGACGGAGCTCTCCACCTCGGTCCAACATATCGGTGATCCGTACGGCTCTTATATAACGCCCCAGATATGGTGCCATCCGTATACTCGCCCGATAACCGTTGTTGTAGGCGACCCCACTAAGGGCAAGTGCTCTTCCCAACTACCCTTATGATCCAGGACGCATGCCCTCAACATGTCCTCTAACACCTGTATGGTCCTCTCTAACTAAACATCTTTCTCAGAGGTAGAAGCCGACTCATGGTCGGGTCATGCAAACACGTGCCTCGAAACTCTTCCAAAAGTGCGTCGTAAACCTCGGGTCTCTATCCAACACTATGGATATTGGCACTCCATGTAGCCGGACAATCTCTCGGATATACAACAGGAAAAATTCCTCCAGTGTGAAGGTCATCCACACGACTAAGAAATGTGCCGACTTCATGAGCCGGTCTACTATCACCCAAACTGCATCGTGCCTCCACGATGTTTGTGGAAAGTGGGTCACAAAGTCCATCGTGACGTGCTCCTACTTCCAATCAGCCACCTCTAATGGCTGGAGTAGCCTTGCTGCCTTTGATACTCAACCTTTACCTGCTTACATATGAAACACCGTCGAACAAAGTATCCAACGTGTCTCTTCATCCCTCTTTAGTAAGATCATATTAAGATCTCAAAGACATCTTCGCATTCACCTGGATGTACTTGCAAATCGAGAATAATAGTGGAACTCCCCGTGATCTCCTCTCTCAAATCACAACTGGGAACCACTACCCGGCCCTCTATCGAAGACTACCATCCGTGTGGATGGTCCAACCCTCGTCAATTGCACTTCGCGTTTGCATTCCCGATCTCGAAAAACATTATCTCCGCATCCTATCCCTAAGACTCAATCACTCACAAGAGATCACAGAAGTACGACTCCCAAAGTACCCTGAGTCGGCTCTATCAGAATTCTCAAATCGCTCTACGCCTCAAGCATTTGCCACTCCCGGGAAGCTATACTAGCCAGTACTCCCCGTGACTTCCGACTGAGTGCATCAGCCACCATATTCGGGCTTTACTCCGGATGGTAAATGAAGAGTGAAGTCATAACTTTCAGGAACTCCATCCATCTGCATTGCTTCACATTAAGGTCCCACTGCGTAAAGATATACGTCCGACTTTTGTGGTCTAAGTACACCTCAAATTGTTCACCATATAAATAGTGGCGCCAAATCTTCGGGCTGGGGGCGAAGACTACTACGCCAACCCATGTCATGTGGGTAATTTACCTGCTGATTCTAACTCCAAGGAACCATAAGCTACCACTATACTCGGACTGCATCAAAACGCATCCCAATCCGGCCTTCAAGGCATCACAATACACTATGTACCCCTGTCCTCTCTCTGGGACTATCAAAATAGGAGCTGAAGTAAGCCTCCTCTTTAACTCATGGAATGCCTTCTAGCACCGGTCATTCCACTCAAACTTGACCTTCTTCTGGGTCAATTTTGTCATAGGTGTTGCTAGTCGGGAGAAATCCTCAATAAACCTCCTGTAGTACCCAACCAATCCCAAGAAACTGCGTATCTCGAAGACTGACTTCGGCCTTTCCCAACTCATCATAGCCTCAACCTTCTCAGGGTCTACTGACACTCTGTCGACACTCTATGTGCGCCCTGAAAAATCTCACCCTCGCAAGCCAAAACTTACACTTACCGAGCTCGCGCATAGCTTGATGTTTCTCAATAGCCAGGCAACGATCCCCAAATGATCCTCATGCTCCCTCTCAAACTGGGAGTAGATCAAAATGTCCAATAAAGACCACTACAAACTCCGACTAGATAGGGTCAGAACACCCTATGCATGAGACCCATGAATGCCGCGTATTTTGCCAATCCAAAGTGGCATCATCAGAAACTCAAAGTGCCCATAACGGCCCCGAACATTGTCTTAGGATATCTGGGCTCCTAACCCTCGCTTGATGGTAACCAGCATGTAAGGACTATCTGGAGTATCACGCCTCCTCACCGATCGAATAAGTCGCTTAATCCTCTAATGGGTACCATTCTTAATCGTAACCCCGCTCACCGTTGATAGTCAATGCACAAATAAGGGTCTTCATTCTTCTTCTTCGTGAAATTAATCGGCTACCCCATGGTGAAGTGCTTCGTCTAATGAATCCCTTTGTCCAATAACTTCAGGACTGACTCAGTCTCAGACCCACCAAATTCATCTTATGTGGAGTCATAGAGATGGACGACGTGCCAGGGTGTAACTCAATACAAAATCTCCATCCTCGCTGAGGTAATCCCAAAGAGCTCATCCGAAAAAACATCCTCATACTCGCACACTACCTGAGGCAGATCCGAGTCTGATCCCACCTCATCCTCCAGGGTAAGGCTAGTCAGCCAACCCACCAACTGTCCGTGACATCTAGAATCGTACACGGTCTGGGGCAAGGCATCGTGCTTATCCCCCTGAAACGTAACACAAGTACCATCAAGTGTGTAGGCGGTAACCCTTCTACGCTCACAATCAATGATGACGCGATATGCCGTCAACCAGTCCATCCTGCTGACGACGAACTCGACATCCATTACCCTCAGCCCACTGCGAGCGTAATCCTTAGATCTCTAGCTCGAAATCCCTACATATCAGATATATGCTCACCCTAGTCCTTAGGGGAGAACTCACACACATGGGCTCCTCTAAGGTCTCAACCTCCAAGCCCAACTCTTGCACAACCAATGCAATGATGAATGAATGCGATGCACCTGAGTCAAATAACACTCTTACCCATAAAGTAGATAGCAAAACGACTCGTATGATCAATGACGGCCGACTAACTTAGGCGCGATGGCGTGACACGCCTCAGATCTCGATGTCCTCGTCAGGCCTCATCCTCTACCTCGGCCCATAATCTGGCCCTCCGCCCATCTGTAACGGAGGCACCCGTGCGACCTCAGGAATCGGAGACACCCGACCCATACTCAGGTGCGGAGGAAAAATCAGATCCCCTCTTGTCCCACAACCGACTGGACTCCGCTGTCTCCTAAACCCGGGATCCCCGTCCCTGTGGGCAATCCTCCTCATATGTCCTGGTTAAGCCGCAATGGAAACATATCATCCGGTCTCGCCCGACCGGTAATCCCGCCCGTCTTCCGACGGCCTACTTCCAACCCACGTGAACTGTAACCCGTGCTTTCTTCCCCGAATTGGAAGAAGACTCGACTCTCTCGCCACGGCACTGCAGATCCCGAAGAGGTGCTCATGACCCTCCATCTCCCTCTCTATGGTCAAGCCATCCCAACCATGTAGTCCATGTCCTAGTATGAGTCCCACCCATCCCCGCTCTCGAATGGACAATCTCAGCCCACTCTCGAACCTCCTGACTTTGGCCACATTTGTGGCCACATAATCGCCAAGAAATGGGCCAACCTAATGAACTCGCCACATACTCTATCACA